>VYXH01010150.1:304505-344800 GCA_013397275.1 Burhinus bistriatus
CGCGGGGCGCTCCGCGCTTCCCCGCAGTAGTGCGGGCAGCGGCAGCCACGGACACCCCCGGCCCGTCCCGGCCCCGCTAGCGGGGAGAGGGAAGATGCGGCGCTCGGGGGAGCTCCTCGGTGCTTGGGAAGGGCTCTGCGGTTTGTAAACTGCAGGTTGTTGTGCCTCTCGGCGCAGGGTGAGGGATCACCGCACCCCAGCGCGTGTCTTCTTGGCGCGGCTGGCAGCGTGTCCCGCACACCCACCAAAGCTGCCTCCAGGAGGTACGGGGGGCCGTTAAAGACCCCATGGAAGGCAGGTTCTCGGGCTGAAGTAACCGGTGCCTTGAGCCCTGAAGACCTTCATTCCCAGCTGAAGGCTTAGAGCTGTATTACTGGGGCGCATTAAAGTAATAGGTACATGTGGCATGTTGTCTTACCATGGCAGACCCAGGGCTGGGCTAGGGAGTAAGGCCTCCCTTGTATTCATTGCAGCCAGGATTATGCCTGCTACAGAGCACAGGACCACGGACTCGTTTCTGCGCTGCCTGCAGAGAAAACAACCCTATTTACATCAGCAGTGGAAGAAAAAAAATGTGTATGTACCTCCTAGTGTCTCACATGGGATCAGTAATGGCGAACAGCAAGAGGTACGAACGGCAAGGGCAGATGTGTGGCTTTCCACTCCTCATTGCCTCGTCTTTCTGCAGAGCCAGTGGTGTTTTGGGGCAAACAGTTGTACGTGGTGTGAAAGTAGACCTGCAGGTTATCCAGGTGCTGGGTTTGGTTAGAACAGCCCTCTCCTCCCCAGCTCCACTGAAAGCATTGCCTGTGGAGGAGTAAGACCTCTGTAATCAGGGAAATAAAGCACTTTCACAAAAGTCTACTTGGTTTCCTCCCCTTCTTTCTCCCCCCTTTCCTCTGCAATGGGGCTATTTGCAGAGCAGAGTCTCCAGCAAGCAGGGCTTACCACTGGGGAGAGTCTATAGTGCATTCACTAGTGCAACTCCAGGTTCTGCCATAAATATTTAAAACTCAGTTACTACTCTCAGAATGAACATTCAAAGCAGATTTTCGCATCCCACAGTGTTTCTTGGTTCACGCCTTCCTAATCAAATAATTGAGGTAAGACAGAAGTCAAATAGGCCAAATTTCAGCCACCAGTTTGAGTCTGGTTCCACCCTCACGTCTGCCTGTGAAGCATTGCTCGCTGCCATCCCTAACCCCTCATGATGTATTTTACACCACAGGCATCATTTTAGCACACGCAGCTGACTTTCGCTTCTCTGCTGATCGGCTAGAAGAACTGTGTGAAAGATTTTGCTGCACTCCCCTTCCCCCCCACTGCCCAGCTGACTAATCTGAAGAGCAAACACCTGAGTTGCTTCTCCAGAGGCTTCCCTTAGCTGGGCAGGGGGACCCGGGCCGCCTTGCCATCTCCCTCTTCTGCTCTCAGGGATGGGCCATGACCCACACCTTCCCACCCCGGCCACTCAGGGTTCTCCAGGTTTTGTTCAGAAAAAGCCTTTGAGATGCTGGGGATGGGGGGTGCACAGTTGTTTTTACAATTTGAGGAGATCCTTACGCCAAATTCACATTGGGTATTTGTGTAACATCCTGTTTTTGAAGACATACGCCAAGTTTGGGAGGCAGAGCTCCTTACATGCCTCTGTGTGCCAAGTCCCTACCATTCCCTAGATCAGTCCACCCTTTCCTCTTCAGAAAACAAGTGGCAGCTAATGCCCACAAGCAGTGCTATGGTACCAGATCTCCATGGACACAAGAGAGGAAAATTCATTACAAAATGGAAACAAATGTCCCTCTGACTAAGCACCAGCCTGCACTGCTGCAAATGAGGTCCGCCAAAGAGTCCAGGGACTACACAGATGTACAGAAAGATAACCCGCTCGCTGGGACGGATCCTGCAAGGCAGTGTTGAAGAGCATTGGCACAATGACATTGTTAATTAGACTGCTATTGTTGCTGCTGTGGTTTTACCATTACAGCAGAGTTTAGACAGCTCAGCTGAGACCAAGACACCCCCAAACACCCCTATCCAGGTTAAGTAGGCGGCAAAGAATTAAGTATTTCTGCTCCTGCCTGCAAACATGAGGTCCTGATCCCGGATGGGCTAGCACACACGCTAAGATTTTAGCATCTGACTCCCTCTACTGCATGGATCAAAGTTAACGTATGTGCACAGCTCCTGGCAGAAGCGCTGCCAGGGAGATACAGCAGGCAAGGGGAAGGGGAAAGGGAAAGGAAGCGTAATTACTCCCAGGAGGATTCGTGCATTGCTGCTGTTGTCCTCCAGGCTGCACCTGTTATGAGAAGAAGAGTCTTTAAATCTCTAGGGAAGAAATCTTGCAAAGTTCCCAGCAACAGGCTTGAAATAAAGGAAGGGAAATAGATTTCAGCTTCAGATTGCTCCACATGGTTTACTTCGATAAAAACTTTTTTCACCGGCACATGGATTTGTAAAAGGCGGCAAGTTCTTTGGCACTGCCTTTTTCAGTGCCTACCTGATAAAAATGGCCTAAAAGGGCTCATCCAGCACCATGGGCGTGGAAGGACAGACAGAAGGACAGCCCCACGCTCTGCCCTGCAAAGGCAGTTGTCTTCTGCTGCCCTGTGCTATTTTCTCACTGCTTTGGTTGGATCGAGGAACCTTTCTTTTTTCCATCTAGATGTTTCTAACAATTTTTATAAGTACATCATATGTAACAGTCCATTAGAGCAAATTGCTTTCAGACGTGTTCACTCAAGCACAGCTCGTACTGGGGAGGTGGGATCCTGAGGAAGCATCGTTTACCGGGATAATAGGAGTAATCCCTACAAGTGCTGGGAGAGCACTGGGATACCATGGCAAAGGTAACTACCTCCTGGTTTCTCCGTTATGATCACCTGAGGGACCTCTAATAGGCAATGTATTTATAAGACCTTGGTATCAACTTTCAGCCCCAGGAATGAGTCACCAAATCACCATAAAATCGAATTGGACCTTGCGAGCATTTAAAAAATAATCAGGACATGGGGGATCCATTCCTTTTAATTTCTGAGCCCACAATGGAGACTTAAATCATATTCCCAAGGTTTATGCAGTTACTAAGAGGCCTAGGAACATTTTAGCCTAGTTTCCTAGAGAAACAAAGTTTATATCATTACACTGTCTGTGTATCTTCCTGTCTTCCTGTTTTCCTTCAGCAGCGTTTGAAACCGTTGGTTGAGCTGTCAAAGGAGGAGAAATCAGGGATAGTAATGTCCCTACTTTTTTTTTTTTTTTTTTAAATCATTAATGATGCAGAGGAAATAAACTTCTCTGATGCCCCTCCCCAAGCAAGAGGCAGGGAGAGCTCAACTCTTTTCCATTCAGTCCAGCAGCCAGCAAGCACATGTGCATGAGGCAGCAGTACTTAAACAAACTTCATACTATCCCCTGCTCGGGTAACATCTTTCAATGGAAAAAAATTAAGACTTCTGCAGTCTCAGACCTCTGGATCTAATGGGAAAAAATTACATTAACCATTAAAATCGCTATTGAATCAGGGCCTGTCAAACCTCACGCCTTGCACAAAGGCTTCACTGAAGGCTGTTGCCTAAAACTGCGAGGCAAAAGTACCGCCCAGAGAGATTAAAAAGGCATCTATGGGTGGAAACAGGCTCAAGCCCCACTGATCACAGGTAATTGTCACTCCTCATATTGATACTCTGTGATAAAATTATGATGAACATTTTGGCTCATTGAAATCTGACAGGCTCCTACATATTCCCTTGTTCTTTTCCATAAAACACTTTTATTGCAGGCTTTAAAATATTGAGCAGAGTGAGTATTTTTACAGATTGCTAACCTGAAAATGGGCACGTAAAAAGGCCGAATATTTGCGGTAACTCAGTTTAATGAATTGCCTTGAACCCCAGTCTCTCTCTCTCTCTCTCTCAAAAATCTCTAGTTAAGCCTTTGACCCTGTGCTAACAATAAAGGCTTCAAGCAGAAGATGATAGAAAAGCAACAAATTCTGTATTCACCTGTATGCCATTCAGCCCACTTTTTGTCCTTGGGTTGGGTACAGAAATTTGACCAATAATTTTCTCCTATGTTAGTTTGTAAATGCTCACCTATTAACTACAACCTTAAAAATGATGGGGCATTGGCATTGTTAGGTACAAAACGTAGGGAACTTGCTCCTTCAGTGCTGACCAGCTGCTTTTACAACCAAAGGGGAGATGTCCCAGGAGGTGATTCAGAGCAGGAATATGCCTCGGATACTCTGAGACACCTTCTGCCTGGGCTAATCTCCCTCCACAGACAAGATAGGGGAAAAACCTTCCTGCATTGAAGTTTAGTGCCCAAAGATAGGCAGTGCAAATACACCCCTGATGCTCCCAATCCAGGAGAGCACTTAGGTGTGCTGATACATCCCTTTGCCTATCTTAAAGTGGTGGCCCAGCCTAAACCAGTTTCAGGGAACCACTTCAGAGGACCCACAAACCCTGTGTCCCACCAACCGGGGTTCCACCTACGGCACTGCCTCACCACTGGCCTCTGGGCAGCCTGCGCGGATGTGCCGCGGATGTGCCAACCAGGCACCGCAGCCACCGGCCCATCTCAGCACAGCATGGCTCAAGTGGGAAGGGACCTCTGGAGGTCCTCCTGTCCAACCCCCTGGCTGGGGGTCAGCAACAGCAGGGCACTCAGGGTGGTCTCCTGCTGGGTTTTGAATGTTTACTGGCAGTGCAGAGTGCTGGATAAACACAGCAGGGGTGATATCACAGCAGTTACTCTCTGTACAGTCCTGGATATTGTCTCTTCTGCTGCAGTTGTCAAGAAATGAAAGAGGGAAAAAAAAGTGTTTATGGGCTCTGGCAATTATCTGCAGAGCTGCACGCTTATGTCCCCTTACCCCATCACAAGGCAATGTTTAGAAAAATACACTCATATGAATCAAATCTTGATCCTTTGTTTTTTACCGTATATCAGGAGAGTTCTACCGTTATCCTCTCAGTAATTAATAGTGCACAGTATATTACACAAAAGAGTAAATATCTGTGTGAAAAATGTTGTCACATCAGTGAATTTCAATTACCAAAACTTGATTATTTGAAAAACCCCAAGTCTTCTGCTATCCAAAGCAACGTTGAATTTGTTGCTGGGCATTAACTATATTGAAAGTCTGTTAGTTAGACAGCCCCTCATTCATCCCTGTCAATTCACTCTCCTCCTCTCAAGTAGCTGAAGTTTAACAGAATTACAGTCCTCATATACAAACACAACACAAATAAATGACATGGAGATATTTCATCATAATTTACTAAGTGCAGCAACTATTTCAATGACTGTTCAGGACTTGCATACGAAAGCATCACAATGTTTGGCACCAGCTCACTACAGAATAACTACAGATAGTCCTATCACTGACAAAAAGCTCCATTAAAAAGAAAATTGAGGTTGCAAATGCAGGCATTCAAAATTAGAAAACGCCCAAATTAAGGCTGATTGCGCAAGTCCCTCCTGACGTAACCATACTCTTCCATTATATGAATACATGCTGCTTTTCATAGCATCCTGAGCTCCCCTTCAGCTGTGTGGGATCTTGGCACCACAACCCTGTCATCCCGCTCCTCACCGCCAACCTCCCCTGTCACCTGCCCCTGTGCTACCACCACAGCTCCACGTCCCAGGCTCCCCGTGCCCTCAGCCCTGGCCGTCAGTCCCGGTGGGCTTCTTTCCACTCTTCTGCACAATCTTCCCAGTTTTCCTTGCCTGGCTGTTGGCCACATTTCACCCCAGTGGTTTCCATCCCCAGTTTTCCATCTCTGCTCCCAGACCAGGTTTCTTACAGCAGGGCCCAAATATATTCTACAACCCAAGTCCCCAGCCCCAATTTTTCTCTCTAGGCTGCTTCAGTCCACCTATTCGTGCCACTTCCACAAATAAAGGCCAGAACCCTTCCTCCTCGCCATTTGGGGTCCAGGAGGTGAATGACGCAGAGCACTAGTCTCGATGGCTGTGCCAGGAGGCACCAAGAGCAGTGCCAGAAACCTCCTGCTCAGAGTCCCTGCAGCCATAGACCAGAGCACAGTCTTTGCAGACAGAAACATCGGAGTTCAGCTGCCAAACTTACAAGCCTATACCAGATGTGTGCAAACTGCAATTTTCCAAGGGCTTATAACTTGGCTGAATCTGGGTATTTTTCACAGAAGCCACAAAAGACACATACATGAAACTAGATTTTCCACATAACATTATCACTGCCTGATCATCCTTTCCCTTTCCAAAGTGCAATGGCGGTACATCTTCCCCAAGAAGCTGTTCTGGGAAAAAATTTCCTAGAAAGAGCTGGACAGCCAGAAACATCCCTCCAGACTGAGTAGTCATCTGGCACAGAAAATGTTAGCCCAAAAGGTTAAGGTTTCAACAAGTTACAGAATATGCAAAAAAAAGTGGTGCAACTCAACCCTGACATTAATTAAAGCGAACTGAGTAGGAGAAAGGTTATTTTCTCTAGCCTAGCACAAGTACCACATATATTACCCTTAGGGTAGTATGAGTCCACAGTTCATGTTACAGGCCTTGAGAAGATGAAATCGCGCTGTGTAAACACTCTAAACATAATTCATTAGGACCAAACAACCCAGCAGATTCAGGGTGTTTTACACCCCTGGATTGGTGTTATAAAACCTATGGTTACCACAGGCCAAACGCCCGGTCTGCGTCCAACAATGAAAGTCCAGCGATCACCAAGACAGGTCCCACCGTGTAGTTTAGCAGAGAAAATAAAGCGAGGCGTGGAAGTCTCTATGTTTATGCAAACTTGTTCGCTTGACTTGTTTATACTACACATTGGCAAACCATTGGCTGATCTTGCCAGCCCTTACCTGCACGAGAAGCTACACTGAAGCATCCTCAGCTGAGTAACTTTACTCACATAGTTAAGTGTTAACAGGATTAGGACCCAGGGCTGGAATTTCAGTGTCAAATCTGAAGCATGCATGGAAAAACAAGCACTCTGGGATGTTTATATGCTCAGCGCTAGCATGGCAGTGAATGCACTTCATCCTGACACTTCCTGAAAATGACATCAATTATAATTAACACTACAGCTGCAGATTCACCACCATTTAAAATTAATTAAGTAACGAGGCTCTTCCGGAAATCCCATGGATTTCCTGGGATAGACAATATGGCTAGTTAAGTACATGAATATGAAGTAAATATGGGGTTTTTATTGGGGCTTTTGAAAAAGAGAGCACCCTGTCTATGCTTCAGCAGGGGGGATGGCATTGCTGGTGGCTGCAAAGTACATTAGAAACAATACTGTCCCTGCAAGACATGCCTGGTGGGACTGCCCTGGCTGAGGCAATCCTTGCACAGCAGTCTGTTATTCAGGGCCTCATCCTGCAGTCCTCACACCTCTGGAAGAAACTTGGGGGATTTCAGCAGTGTCTAATTTGAAGACTATTCATGCAAGCAAATACCTTCAGGACCAGACCCGTCAAGGCAAGTGCATTCAAACCTGCATCAGTGTGTACAGAGTCCGGTGGACTGTAGTTGCTGCTGTAAATCCTTTGGGCTTTCCTCCTCCTGCCCTGCTGAAAACAAGATGATGCCGAGAGCATTTCGGACCTCACAGGCTAGAAAGCTATTGAGGCTGCAGCAGTGCGGACACCCTTGTTGGTAGGGGTCCTACCGCTGGGGCCCCCCACTAACATAGCAGAACTGTATCCACTCTACCACGGCAGTGGGAGAGCTCTCTAAAATGCTGTCGTTTCCCAGCCTTGCTCAGTTAGTATGTGTTTTTCCAAACAACCTGCTTACGGTCCAAGAGGGAATAAGCTTCTTATTAAGCTGATAGATCCATCTCATTAATACTCACTCTCCTAGAGCTCCAGTCAAGTGTGTTCATGTTTTCTAGCACAACACCACTTATATCATATTTAAGATTGCTGCCAGAAAATATGTATGGAGGTTCCCAGCTCAGACTTCTGGGCGGTGAGACTTGCCTGATCCATGTGTCTAACGTCAGTCCTGTGACATGTCAGCTCTTATACATGCCTCTGATTTAAAAAGAGTTGTTTAAAACCCCTTATCTCCTTTAAAGGAGCACAAACTTCCTTCGAGATCTGGCTGAAGAGCATGAAGATGTGGCTGAAGGGCAAAAAATTGCTCAAGCCTCATTTCTGAAGTCAGATGGGACTTACACCCTTAAATCACTAGGAAGCTCTTGAAAAATTTACTGTGTCACTGTCGACTGACAAAAATTACCTGTGAGAAAGGCTTTTCTTTTAAACACCTCTATAGGCTTGGAAAAGGCCTCCCCTTACTCAGGGGAAGAAAGAAAAAGATTAAAGGTCTTATCTTGCCTTTCTCCGCTTCCCAACTTTCCCACTGATTAAATTGCTCAGCAAATCAAATTCCCTGAAGAGGCCAAAGGGTACGGGTGGGTGCGAGTCTTGCAGAGCCACACCAAGTCCCATTAAAATGAGCGGAGGAGTTTCCATTCACTATAATGGGATTTGGAGGGTCCCAGAAGGAAGCTGCCAAATTTCTGACATCCCAGCCCGCCGCCTGTCTGCAAGGAGCATGCAGGGTGCATGCAAGGAGAGACGTGGAGGAGGGAGTAGATGATATCTCTCCTCTTTGCAAGAAAGGTTAGCCTGATTCTCGCTTATTTCATCCCAGTATCTGTATTTCAGCATTAATAATGGACCAACCTGCAAAAGGAGCTCATGGAAACCTACATGTGAGTTGTAACAAAGCTACCAGGTTTCCACCAGGGAAGCTGGGGGGAAGCTGCCCAAGGCAGAAGAGGGCTTTGGAGAGTACTTTCTTTAAAGTTGAAGCGCTTGAGACTGTTTTGCGCATTAATCATCCTCAAAGAGAAGTGCTTGGCTGCCTTCCATGGAGGGAGGGGAGTGCACGGCAATTGGACCCTCAGCAGCTGCCAGGGAAAAATAATCCAGAAGGAACATGAATAAATAAAATACATTTTGCTATTCCTAATATTACACGGCTTTGTTCGTGCTCTCCCTCTAATGTTTTAATTCCCTTCCATCCATTTGCTGTTTCTCTGCCAGCCTCTAATGTTTTCCATGTTTCTTTTATTATTTTTTCTTTTTTATATTTCTTCCCTCATATTTTCTTTGAAGATTAGCATCCTCTGCCCTCTCATTCCTATGGTGTTTTGACACGTTCTCCCCATATTCTGTATCACCTTGTCCATTTTTTAGTTTCTCTCATGGGTTGTTCTCTCCCTGTCTCTCTCCCTTTAAATCCCACACTGTTTTTTCACCTTATCTGCATGTTTTTCCCCTCCATTGCTTAATTTTCTACTCATTTCTTTCAGTCTTCTTTTAAAACCATTCTGACATAGCTCCACAATACTTTGCAGACCTCCAAGCCTCTTTTATCTAATTCTTTTTTCTACAAATGTTTTGTTTGTTTTTTTTTCTTCATCATTATCTTCCCAACTTTTAACAAAGAAAATCTTTGACTCTAAACCATTTCTTATGCTCAAATGGCAGAGGTGCAACTACCCTCTTCTGGAAGTCCCTCCCCAGCTGCTTGCCACTGACCCAAGGGCAGAAAGCCAGCTAAGGGGACACGGATCCACGGAGGGAAAGGTCCTCTATGGAAGAAGTGACAGCAACATACCTCCATGCTTAGATCACGTGTCCAAAGCTGACAGTGAATAAGGATATTACTGGGTAAGTTACAACTATAGCAGTCAACACACACTAGGAAATTCATTGCTAAGGGACCATGAGTTTGGCTGAAAGCTGCGGACTCTGGCTCTTTCAAATTACGTGACACTGGTGCCTAAAGAAAAATGTGGCAAATGAACATGAAGAAAATATTTATAGGCAGACTTTTCCAAAGCAGGATTCACTTATGTGTGGCAAAGCTCAATTGCATCTTAAAATCGGAAGGGTTTTTCTTTCTCTGAATGTGTTTTTACACTGATTTTTGTGTTGCTAGTCACAGATGACAGAAGATAGATTTTCCACTCCACATGATTGACTATTGCAGGAGAGGAAAAATCCAGTAGTCTGCAGGCTCTGAACTCAGGATCAGCATCTTTTAGGCAAATGTCCAAACATAATCATAAGAGAGAGACCAACTTCACTGAACTCATCCCTTGCTTGGGATTTCACCTCTCCTACCCTCCATAGCTGTCTTAAGCAGATGGGGCTGCTCTCCATGGGAGACTCATTGGCCCAGGTAGTTTCGGTCTTGTTCACTGTGGCTTTATTGAAGTCACATCAAGCAGCATCATTCTGGATGCTAGGATTCTATTTTTTTCTTTTCACCTCATGCCCCGTAAGTCCTTCCCTGCTGCTATGAAGTATATTATTTGGCCTGAACTCTCATAACCACCTTCTTCATCTTTCACGTGTTATAAATACAGCACCCTCCTCCAGCTGGCTTGCTCTACCCTTTATTTCCAAGGAAAACTTCTCCAACGTGTGACGGTGGCTCCAGGAGACTGCCAGGTGGCTTCGGGGGAAACACTCAAATGAACGAGGAGGACCAAGCTGTAAATCTGAGCTGAGGAGGGAGCCTGCCTCTGGTCCCTTGCTCCGGCTGCTCCCAGTGCAGCCAATCCTTGCCTGTCATTGGCTTGTTTTTGAGCTGTGAAAACAGCTGCAGTTGCAAGCTGCTGCTTGCCAGGGCCTAATATTTCTCCTACCTGTCCAGACATCCCATATAACAAGAAAGTGCTGATGGCAGCAGGACAAACCTCTCTCTGGAGCTGATGCCATGTAGTCATGTCTGCAGCTGAAGCGCTATCACAGCCTCACCAGCGGGTTGGTTCTTGTTGACGCTGTGTTTTAAGGCATGGAGGGGGGGGGGCAATGGAATTTCCACAGCATGAAAAATGAAAGTAAAAATAGTGAATATTTAAAGAGTGAGGCTATTCTGGCTGTGTGTGAGGTGTGGTCTTTTTCTGCTGAGTGCATGTAGTACACCGCCTGGTTTCATTCAGCCACCTGTAACATATTAGGTAAGAAAAGCACACTGTAGCATAGGGCTCTCTGTATGGATGCACCAGTATTTTCTACAGGTCTCTCACACGCTGCTAACCACTCCTGGGGTGTAGGTTTTTTTCTGTTGAGTGACATCAGAAGGAGTCTCAGTTTATGGCTCTGGTGATAAGAGCCATGGCTGCTCTTTATCCACAGAGGTTTCTGTATACTTATCAAGATAGATAAACAGTGGCAGTAACTCCCCAGTGATGCACCCACACCTGCAGAGATTGCTCAGGATGTGAAAACTGACAAACCTCTGTTTTTTCTGCTGATGGCTTAACTACCCTTATCCTAAGCGTGCCGCTTTCAGGAAACATTCAGCAGTGTAGTCACACTGGCCAGAGATTTAATTGCTTCTATACCTTCATCTTCAATGTTGCAATACTGTAGCAGCCACAGATAATTTTACTTTAAAAAAAAAAAAAAATTACTTTGCTCTCATCACCATTGTCTTCTCCAGGTAATATCCCAGCAATCTGGCCAGGTTTCCCTGCGACCACAGGAGGCCAAGTTTCACTCACTAACCAGTCCCCAGCATCTCTCCTAGCCTCTTCCCTCGGGGCAACCATGTGATAGCCTAGGATGTGGCTGGGATGTTCCCTCTAGGAACTGATAGCCATCACGGCCTTTGTCTCCCCATCCTCTCCCTCCTCTGTGAGTCATTAGGATTCACTCCTGGTCCTTTGTCTCCTTACTTGGGTGTCATTTGACTGTAATCCTGTTCCTTGTCTTTCCCCTCTCAACTTTTAATGGCCTAGGTCTTTGTTCGGTCCCTTGTTCTAGCTTGTCCTTTGTTTGCCCAGACTGGTCCCTGAGGAGCTGCATGCAGATACCCAGAGATGGTGATGACCTGCTAAGCTGAGAATTGTCGCTGGCCTTAGAAGTGGGAAACAATGCAGCAAAGACAAACGCTCCCCATTACCATACTCTGCTTTGCCCCATTTCTCACCTTCCCTCCACTTGGGAGCTTCCCGACCACAGTTGGTCGTGGGCCAGAATGGGTGATTTTCTCCAAAACTGAAGCCAAGCCCACCCACCTTGGAGGGCAGCTATCATAACAGAAATGTCAGTGGTTAACACTCCCATTTCCACCAAAATCGAAGAATTTGGATGGAAGAAAAAGAAATACCAGTGGTGTATTCTGCACATGAACAAAAGGCACACTAAACAATTGCCTCCCTACAAAGCAGGTTTAAACACCCACGTTTTTGAGGGAAGTTTGGTACCAGCATTGGCTTGCACTAGCAGAACTGCAGGCCAATGCACGTTCATCACTCTAATTTTATACAGCTGCATTATTTTCACAGTTTATGGTGGCACTATCTCATTTATGAAGTACACACAGCAGTTACACATATGGCTGTATTATTTTCTGCACTTCAAGTGCAATTAGTAATTTCGCCAAGCTAACACTGTCAAAACTACAGCAGCAGTACACACCGTATTGCAGCTGTCCAAAATTTAGAGAGCCCTATATATGTTTATGCAATAAGTACATAGCAGGTTGTGTGGTTGAATTTGGGTCACTGGTTCTAAAATATTACCAGATACATCAGGTGAAATTCCCTGTCACCCACTCCTTTTCAGCGACTGTGGCTCCAGCTCTTCACTTATACCTGGGATGATTATAGCATGATCATGGGTCAAAGAAACACTGCTTCTTCCCTGCCCAGAGCCATCATGAGGCAAAACACCAACGTGAGCAAGCAGGTCTCCCTATTGACAGACCAGGGGATGAAACTGGCTTTTTGAGCCATCTCTGTCCATAATGCTTCTTTTGAGCCATTTGCTGGTACTGTAAATAACTCTCCCAATTAAGGCTTAGATTCCTAGGGAAAGAGGAATGCTGCTAAGTGGGCAGGCTGGGCAGAAGGAGAAAAATGATACAGATTTCATGGGCGATTGTGCTTGCCAAAAAATGTGCCAGTTTGCACGTCACTGATTTATTCCTAGTGCAGTACTCATTAGGGAGGGTAAAACCACAGTGATAATGAGAGGCATTATCTAGTGCTGAGAGAACAGATTCAAAACTCTGCTGTAGTCAACTTCAGTGCTGACTTTCACCAGCATTTGCATGCTAGCAAATTTAGCAAAGAAGTGGCTGCTATTCAAAGTCATGAGAAAGAGCAGTTGCCCTTGGTTCCTCCGGAGCGCCTGAGGCGCTTCTGAAACTCCGACCTTTCATGCAGGTGTCGAGCAGTAGGAAACTGTGAAAATCAACTTTTCAGTGCTTCAGTTTCACAACATGCAAACCAGAGAGAAGAAAAGCTACCTCCTGGTGCCTTCGAGAACTTGTTTATAGTCTTCTAAGCTTTCTTCAGCCCCTGCGTGGAAGGTACTGCTGGGGCGTGAGGAGCAGTGAGGTTTCCCTCAGCTCCCGCAGCTGGTTCCGAGACCATGAGAAGAGGAAGTGGCCTCCAGGCCCCAAATCCAAAGTGACAGATGTTTCTAGCAGTCGTGTCCCCCTCCTTGCTCCATGAAATAATGGATCTGTCCTTATCACCGTCCGCCTATGCTTGGCCAAATATAAACGTGGTCAAATACTAACAACAGGAAATGAAGGCCTGTTGGGGGACTCTGCTGCCTTCGGGACCATTTCCCTTCACATCCTGACAGAGCCTGGCACGGAGTCAGCCTTGGACACATAGGGTAAAGTATACCTTTTTTTGCTCTACTTTTTTGGCAGTTGTCGTTAGTTTGGCTTGCTTTCCCCTGCAATAATGGTGACAAACACATTGCTCACAGTACTCAGGCAGTAACATTTCAACCAGCCCATTCGGGTAATTTATATTTTAATATTTACAGACAGCACCGCACCATTTGGACAATGGGCTGAGCAGGAATTTGTATTTAAAACCTTCCAGAACACACTATTCCCTTTTTTTATAACTTCAGGTGGAAATTTCCAGTGCAGGGCTAAACCCTCTTCTCCCTTTCCAGTGTTCCTCCAGCCTCATGGTCTCTGCGTGGGGTTGGCATTTCACTCGCTCCTGATTTCATCTTCCCTTCACCTGTCTTCTCTGTCCTTTGAGGACAGTTTTCACCAGGCTTTCTTTCTGCGATGTTTTAACATTTGTCTTACCTCATCAAGAGCCTCATGCCAATTTGATTTTTTTTTGTAATGAGTATGTTTTGACTTGAGACAGAGTAGGAACATTGCCCCTCACAGACATTGCACCTGAAAGTTCATGTCCCCAGTTTCACAATGAAAAGAGATACTAAACCCCTGCACTACACTATGGTATGTGGTTTTCTAGGCTTATATTGGTGTGTTTCCTTCCTGTTCTGCTTATTGACTCATTTCCTTAGATCTAATTTGAGCTTGTTATTGAGTTTTAGCCTCAGACAATATATCAGTAGTGTCCGTAATACCCATCAATCCAGTAAGAAAAGAGGCGGCAGCAAAAGAGGAAAGTTTTTCATTACTTTCACAAGACAGTGCAAATTATTATTTTCTGATGGGAGACAAGGAGGAACAACAGTGGATAGGACAGCCATGGAGCAGACTGCATATTTCTTCCAGGGGGAACCTTACCTGTCACTCCAGTGTCCAAGACATGTCTTATAAAGCCCACAGAAATAACAAGCTGGGTTCATGGAGTTTTCATCAATTCTTTCTTGTAGTTGAGTGTGTTTAAAGATCCTTTATAAAAGAAGAACAGAAGCTGAGAGCGCTTTTTTCAGGAGTTGGGGAAATTAGAGAACAGCTACTTTTCTCCTCTACCTTAAACATTGAGGAGGTTTCTGGTATTCATCCATTTTTTTAAGATTGGATTAAACATTTCTGTTTCTAATCCACCAGAGCCCAAATTTCAAAGGCAAATGTGATCTTGCTTTTCCACGCTCAGGCAGATATTTGCTCTGAGAGAAGCTTTTGAGTGTAAATACCAAGGATATTGCAAGCGTTCTTGATTCAAAACCACTTTAAAGCCAGCAGCTGTCTGGCTCCCTTATATCTGGTCCATGATTAAAGACATTTTTTTGTTGAATGCTTGCCCCTGGCTCCCTTTTAGCAAGTTAAGAGACTTATGTCCAATGAAAAACATTGTTATAGGAGTGGCTGGCTATTCAGTGTTAGCTGGGCTTTGCCCAAGCCTCCAATGACCTGAGCACAATTTTCTGTCTGCAAGTGCACCTATTTAGATATCCAACTACGTGATCTGCAAGAAGGTGCTGCTGCTCTAGTTTTACGCCTGCACTTAAGCATAGATTTAATATTAAACTGCAGGCACCCTACTTGATACTCACATTTAATTGCACCTGAACTGTCAAAATGCAGCCTTTGATCATGGGCGAGTTTCAAGCCTTTGCTTGCAGTTAAGGAAGATGTTACAGGAAGCATCAGGCTGCATTTGGAGTGGGAGTAAAGGAAGTCAAAGAATACAGGTGCTCTAGCAGCAAAAAATATCTGGGCTCCACCCTTCCAACTTCAATAAACTGTGGATACACACTGCCATGAAATAATGCTGGATCAGTGTAGCCTACACTCAGATGCGGTGCATTATAGGATACCACCTCATTCAGTATCAGACTCATCCAAATGCTGGTCAGATGAAGCCCCTCCCTGAGATGCAATTTATTAGACGCATTTCACAATTCAAATGTCAATTTAGCATAGAGCAAGATTTTTCCTCTCTCTAGCTCTTGCAGCCTTTCACTGCAATCAAAATACTCCAGAAGCAGAGACGGGGCTTGGCTGCATGCTGCTGATGGGTTCCTGCAGGACTATCTGGCTGGCTGGGGCAGGGGGCTCCTTCCTCTCACCCTGCCTGACCCAGTGCCACCCTCCCCAAAACCAGAGAGGAGATAGCCTCACAAGTCCAGCCTCCTCACTCTGCTGACAGAGAGTCTCCCATTTTTTTTATCTCCCTTGTGGCCATCACTCCCTGCCTACTTGCACCTCAATTCACACAGTGGACCATTACTAGATGATTACTACAGCAGCCAGCCCAGGTTGCCCCAGCCTCACAGGGCTTCTCTAAGGCTTGTTTCTGCATGCTGGTGCCGGTTCATCCAAGGAGTTTGGGTTAGACGCAGGTGGCTCCCAGCCACCTTTGCATTGCCTGCCCCAAGGGGATGCCTGCCGCACCGCAGAACCTGGGGAGTTGCCTCTGTCGGCAAATCACCCAGCCGACCCAAGCCAAAGCCTGCTGGCTTCAGCAAGAGCAGTACTGGGTCCTCGGTAGCCAATTTAAAAAAGCAGCAGCAACAAAATAAAATAAGCATAGGGTTTCTGTACCAGCAGAGGCCAGAGAGTTTGCTAGAGGAGCTGCCTCAAGGAGCTCTGCACAGACAGATCAATCATGGTACTTTACACCTACAGCCAAATCTTCCTCCGGGTTTCCCTGGCCCAGCCTCAATTCACTTTAATAGCGGCTGGGCTGGTATAAATGAGGAGAGAATTTGGCCTTTGCTGTCAATTGCATTTTTCATCTACAAGGTATTTTATGGATGCTAAGTAATGAGTTCACAAGGCCTGTGAGAGAAGTGAGGTGTTCATGCTATCTCTTTAGAGGACCCAAAAAGGCTAAATGACTTGCCCAAGGCCAAAGACTGCCAAGGCTCCTAAGCTTTGTCCCAACAACAGGGTCAGTCTCGTCTCATTCTCATAGTGTCTTTACCTACAAATTCTGCATGAAGAGACAGCATTTCCACTTTTACTTGGCTCTATTTTCTGTGCATGTTTCCTTCTGGAATGCTCTGAACCCAGGGCTCCAGGTCCAAATAACTGGTAGGAGAAAGCTTTAAAAAAAGCCAAAAACCTATTATTGTGTCTTTAGAAGTCAGAGCATGCTGAAGAGATTGATAAAATGCCCAGCAACAATAAAACTATTTACTATTACTCTTGCCAGAAGAGACAGCGTTATCTCAGGGCCTTGGTAAGACGATCAGGAAAATATACATAGCAGTTTTGTCTAGCTTAGACTGTACTACAAAAAGATACAGCTTACTGTCCCTTCTGCATGTTTAGCGAGAAAGGAATGTCTGGGTCCCCACCTCATGCTGGCAATAATCATGTTCCCAGATCCAATGGATACCATGGGATTTATCAGCTCCCCCAAAACTGGTGTGATGGCCCCACTGACTGCCCTTTCCTGCAGGAGCCCCAAACCACAAAATGCACATACAACGAAAGGCATGGTATGTATCGTATTAAAACACATCCAGACTCGAGTGTCTTCTTGAGTCACATGGATGCACGTGACTTTTGGGGTCCAGAGGCCCCATCCTTGGCACGTGCCTCCTGGACTATGCAGCTGCCATTATGCAAGTCACCCAGGAGACAAGGAGCAAAGCACCAGCAGTAGCCAACAACAGCATCATTAACTTATAAACCTTGATAAACAGAGATGAACAGCTTTTTATGGCAGGTGAAGTATGTAATAGTAGCCATCTCGTGTTTTGTGGTGATAAATGGCATCTCCGATACCTGTATTATGGCTTTCCAGGGGTAACCTGCATCAATCGAGAATAAATGCCCCTTTCTGCTGCCGCAGGGTCAGTCCTCTGGGGAGGGAGCCCACTCGACTGTGCCAGCAGGGCTGCCCCCAGTGCCCTCTTCCCTCCCTCCTGCCTGCTGGCGATCAGGATGATAGCAGTAATTCACCTCTAGCCCGAGATCCAAGAGCGTAAAAGTCACGAGTAACATCATCATCACCATCATCATCACCTAACCTGCCTCGCTAACAGCAGTACTGCCTCAGCGAAGGGGAGGGGATCAGTGGTGGGGTTGCATCAAGAAGAGCAGGGAGGGATGTCTGGGGAGAGGAGCGGTCGCAGGGTGGTGTCCATGCGAGGCAGCGCACAGCCACGTTCAGCGCAACGAGTCAGCGAGCTGCCAGCACCAGCACTGCTCCAGGGAGAAGCAGTATCCCAACTCCACTGCTCTCTGGGAAGCCAGCACTCAGGAAAAAATCCCCTGGGTGGGGCAGTGGGACAAGGTTTCCTTTTTACTAGTGATCCCGAGAAATTCTTCCCTTTCAGGGAGGCTGAGTCAAGGCCTCTCTGTGTGCTAGCAAAATGCCTTGGTGATGCCGGATTTCTCATAGCAGATTTGATTCTTGCACTCTTTTGTTGCCCTAAAGGAGAAACATTATCTAAAAGTCTGGTGCTTTAGACATCAAAGGATATCAGGGGATTTTTTTTTTTTTTTTCTTAAATTGCTCTGAGGAAAATTAAGCTAGACATTTTCATAAAAGAGTATCAATTTAAAATCCACTTCAGAGTTGTTGAGTGAAGAAGCTAGGATCCAAAGAGAGGTTTAAATAAAAACACCACTGAAAAAAAAGAAAGAAGATATATACAGAATATTTGTTCCTCTGGGCATTTGTTTCCCCTTTTGAGATCCTTCATGAGCTACTCAGATGTTTGACTTCCAACTCATGTGGTTGTTCTCAGGAAATTAAACACCATACCCCCAAATTTTCTTTACACGAAAGTAAGGCATGCCTGTAAATCTAAGCTGTCTTCACATTTCTTAGTGAACACATTGCATCTCCTACAATTATCTAAATAAATTGTGCATATCTGTAAGCTAAATTGGCTCTTACACCATTAATTTGGGTTTTATCTGCCTGTTGTTAGGGACGACCACATGTCACAGATGGAAAGTCAGGAGTTTTGAGATGTACAGCGTGAGAGATTGGTTAGTTCTTGAGTATCTGATCTGACCCATCTTTAAATAAAAGGCCAGCTTTTCAAAGGGAGGATCCTCAGCACTGCCTAAAATTGCTCAAGCCTCCTTTACAGCATCTTAAACGGAGCCCATCAATGCAAACTACCCATGGCCATGTGAAATCATAGTATACGTGTCCAGCTAAAGGACATGTTTTTTCAAATATCAGACCACACACACTTGTACCACCACAAGAAGAATCCAGGAAAAAACAGATTTGACTGAATAAGATGAGAGAAACACCAGAGGGACAAACTTGGTTGAAAATACAAATATTATACAAACAACAAATGTATACACAAATATACATAAAATCAAAAATATCCTTAATGCTTGTGGTTATTTTCTCAAACTCAAGAAACACTATAAATGAAGATATTATAAAATTTGTCTTTTTGTCCTAGGGCCTGAAACTAAAACTAGTGGGTAGAAAAGGAAGCCACATTTCATTGAATAACCCCCAAATGAATTGAAAGCAAACATGCAAAAAGATCGGCAGATACATATGTGTCGAATTCAACTCTTAGATTTTCTTCATTTGCAGTAAGTCATTACTATAAACACTGGAAAAAGATTTTTTAAAAAAATCTTTTCAGCCAGTGGTGCCTGCTCAAAAATAATGTGTATTATGTTGTTTACCTTATAGCTGCACAAGGCTGTTTCCTGAGAGAATGGCTTCAAGTTGCCTCCCATCACCAGCAGGACAGGATATAGCATATTGCTGTCAGGATGCACCAGGCTACATGCAACTGGTCGAGATTGTTCCCAAATTTCTGGGTCAGCTCAGGCAGAAAATAAAAGCTAGTTTAAAGTGGCTTTAAAATAGTTGCTCCCAGGTCCCACTCTAGTAGTCATCAGTCTGCTGGCCCTTCCTCGAGGGGACCAGGTCACCCACCTCTGATGAGTAAGCACAGAGGGTCACCTTCTTCCAGTAACCTGGGAGGGAAATCTGGAGAGCAGAGCTTTGAAAGGTATAGGCATTCACATACAGCAAAAGTGCCAATCAGACTTTATGAAAGGACATTATGAAGACATGCATCACACATGCTAAATTACTGCAGGTTTAAGCCCTGAATTTGTATCTATACAAGAGAACTAATGTGGACTGAAGAGGGACTACGGAGGCATGCAATAAAGTGCATCTGCATCCATGCAGTTTTCACACTCCTTTCTGCACAGCCTTTACATTCACCTCTCCCCTGAAAAAGCCCTCCTTCTAACATACCCAAAACTCCAGCAGCTTTAAAGACACAGGTTCAGCCCAGTGGAGAAATGCGAGAGTGAGAAACAAGATCTGAACCTGAAACTCCCTGAGCTTAAGCTGTAGCAGGGCTTTGATCCAGAAACACCTCTGGTAAATATCTGAGTAGCTATTCTTTCAATTCCCACATTGCTTGGGGGCTAAGGGGGTTTTCTGTCAGGAAATCAATCCATGGAACCCTCTTCTGGGACAGGATTTCTTCTATTGCACATGGTGATAAATAGCCAGTCCTCTTGTACAGCTGCCCGACCTTCTTTCTCTGCCTAGGTTTTCCGAAATAGAAATTCTTAGTTTGGGATGACATTGGGGCTAGTTCCATAAAAATCCGAAACCAAGGAACCAACTCCTTTCCCATGCAGGTGAGGCAAGTTTTCTGGTACTTGAATGTTACTTAATTCAGCTCACAGTTAGTGATGCGCATGGTCTTGAACGTAATTCACTTCTTCAAAGCTTGGTTGAGTAATGCAGCATGTACTCCCTGGGGGTCCTAGATACTTAGGAAAGTCCTCTGTAGCCTGGAATTTGCTTAAGAGAGACATTAGGCTTAATTTGGGAAGCCAAATTTAGTCCAACATCCTAAATACAACTTCTTTGTCCTAAGCTGTGGCTTTAGTTAACTTGAAATGCATTATTATGGAAGACAGCAGTGACAAAATAAACAGCCATTTCCTGTCCCCTCCCCCAAGCAGAAAACAACCTTAAGCTGAACCTTGCCGATCACGGCACACTATTAACACAGGCAATTATAGATAATCACAGCAATTACTAATAAAACATTATCAAGGGTAATGGAAGGGGTAATTGCTACTTTTCATTTAAGAAGGTCCAAGATCATGGCAAGATACAATCAAGAAGGACAGCACTGCAATGATTCCCAGTTCCCCTCCTTATGTGATGATGCCCCTTAGGAGATCCCACAACTACAGCTCAGGAAGAGAAACAACAGAGGTGTATCAACCCTCTTCCCTGTAAGCAGCTTTCAGTGCGAGACTGGGAATACAGCTGCAGTAAAAAGTACCAGCAAATTTGCTACTTCTTAAGTACTGTGAACCCGAGCAGGACTGAGGTGCCAAGGACGCCCTAAAAAAATTCCAGCTTGGTGCTTTGCAAGAGAAGCCAATGCACCAACACAGCGCTGTAGCCCTGTGCCACAGCAGACCCCAAAGCTTTCTGCAGACCTGTCCCCAGGCCCTGCAGGGCAGAGCCGCAGCTGGGGATCATACCTGCAAGCTCCCAGCAAGCCTCTGGCTCAGGACAGGGACATAGCAGCTCTGCGACTGGCCTTGACTCTTAGCCTCCCTCAGTCACCCAAAACTGCCAGGCTGTTCAGCCACAGGGACTGAATACAGAAAGCTGTGAGAATCGAGTGAATCCTCACCTTCAACCTAATGCACATTTGCAAAGGCAAAAGGTTATTGCAGTGAAGTTGTTAGGCCCTCTGCCTTCCTGGCTGTGGGCCACCTCTTTACATGGCCATTGGGGAACGTAGGAGAAAGGTGTTTCTCCAGCTGACTCGCTTCCTTCAGAGGTTTGCATTTTGGACTGATTTCCCACATTCCACATTAAATATATATACATATATGTGAGCAAGCGGTGGCTTGCGTGCAGGGTGACATAGATCAGCAGCAGCAGTTTCCGTGCTGAGGAACAGCTCATATGCACACTTGCTTCTTCTGTCAGAGGAGCTATATTGAGATGGATGCTTCTCTCTTGTGTGAAGAAAACGCTTCTGCAACCTGGTGTACAGGCACGTAGTTAACTGACATGCATCTAAAGTACTGGCTCATATTGCCTTGGGGATTATTTGGTGAGGAGCCCCTCTGAAGCCATTTACGCTAGCACAAAGAGTACGCAAAGAGCAGGCAGCACGGCCCCATTTTGTGGGGACAGTGTTTGCGTAGGGTGCAGCAACACAGGCTAGTGTGAACAACAGAGAAACTCAGCTTGTTTGGCTCATTTTAATAAATACAAGTAGAGGAAAGGAGTCTCAGCCGTGCACAGAAAAAAGTTCAGTGTTGGTCCAAAAGTGAAGCAGAGAGTAAAATTATTGCTCTTCTACGTGTCTTCTAATGATTCCTGCTGATCCTCAAATCTAGACCCTTGCTCAATTCCCAGGATATGTAGCTTTTTTTCCTGCCACACCATCCCACCAAAATATTTGCAGTCACAGGTTAAAGTACCTTTTATTGGTTTTACAGTCCCCTGTATATTGGTGTAGAAGAAACAGGATTTGAGTCAGTAGCAACTGCGTGTTGCTAAGCACAGAGCAAATTCCCAGGGCTTTTTATTGGATTTCTCTACCTGGTACTAGGCAAATCACCCAGGGGGATGAAAATTGCTGCAAAGTCCAAGAGGAGCAAAAGTTTCACAATAAATAGCTGGCCCAGATCCAGCAGGCAGACTGGAGGGCTGCCAGGCTGCCGTTCCTCAAGTAAAGATGGCTGGAATCTGCAAGTCAGGTCCCAGCAGCAGGAGCAAGTTCAGGGCGATTAGGTGGCAGGTCACTGCAGCATGCACTGAAGTGGGAAGGAAGAGTCACACAGGTCTGCTGAGTAGGTGGCAGAAGAGCAGGGAGGAAGAACACACCAAAAAGAGGTGAAGGGAGAATCTCCATCCGATCAATGCACAGAAAAACCGCCTTAGGGTTACAGGAAGTGGGACGAAGGCATATGCAAGTAGTCAACTACATGGTCCTGTCTGTCACACATGTGAGTAAATGGTCAGAACAGCACCAGGCTTAAAACAAGGGCTGGAAAACCATTAAAAAACCAACAAAAAGCCCCCAACTTTAAAATTTATCCTATGCTGGCAATTGGCTCTATAGTTAGAGAGAAAACACAGAAGGAGGATTTTGCTGGAAATTCTTGGTGGAAATTCTCTGCAATGTTTCTTGTGACTTACATGTTGCACATTTGTCTTTTGAAGGGCGCTTTGTGGGGAAAGGGTGGGTAACCATCCCACAATGCCTCAGCAAGGATGAGAAAGACCGTGAAACCTGAGCAACGTGCATAGTCTGAGGCACACAGTCACACAGAGATTTGAGAACAGCCATAACTTCATCACCCTGAACAACTGAGGCATCCTGCCCACACTGCAAAATACCACTGTTAAGAGCTCCGGCACTGTGAAGGCAACACCACACTGCCAGAAAGGACAGCCTACAGTGGCTGTGGTGGAAGCTGCTTCTCCAATGTTCTCCCTTTTCATAATGCTACTTTGGGGTTGACCCAGAAATCCTTACCTTCACCTGCAGGACACACTAGGAACTACTACAAAATACAGGTTTATCAATTCTAGAAATATGGATGTCAAGCATGAGCATCTGGAATAAAGCAATTTGAAAGCAGACCCTTCTAAACCATACTATGAGATATAAACCACTTTTATGGACAATCCTTTTGACAGGGCATTTCCTGAACAGGATGAAGAATCACAGTTAAATTCCTAGAGACTGGTGAGCAGTTCTAGGGAATGGGAAAGAAACATCCCAGGCCTGGGCAAGGAGGGAAGCACTGTTTTTCTTCTGAGCTTTTTCTACAAACATTGCTGAGCATTAGCAGCATGATAGGCGTAACTGAAAATATGCTGGATGAGTAGACCAAACATACGGAAGAGCTATGTACATTAGGCTAATGGCAAGTTTATGCTTTCAATCTATATAACATTGCTGTGGATTTAAATCTCAAACAGCCCTCTCCCTCTGGACAGCCCCCTGAAATTGTCTTACCCACCTGTGCAGAAAGCACCCCCTCCCTTCACCACATCATCTCCGTCTGTGAAAATGAAGCTAATAAGACTTGAAAAAATACTTTGTGAAGCATACAGTGTGAATCTGCACCAGATAATTGCTAGCAAAAAACCATGGCTTTTCTATCCCACTCACTCCAAGCCTCAGGCCTGTATATCAAGTTTGCATAAGCAATACAAAGGGTAGCAAAATCAGGCACACCAAGCTCAATTGCTTTTTTATCCTTCAGCCCAAGAAGCCCCAGGGTGCGCGTGACCCAGGGTTTTATAGCTCAGGGGGTGGTGGCTGGGAAGAAGAGTACAGAGTCTACTCTCACGCTCCACTTAGATCTGCTGGAAATCACCACTGCCTAAACCAGACAGAGCTTTAGCCTCATCTGTGGCTCACATTCCCCTCCCCAGGAGCCACTCAGAGACATCTCCAGATGACTGGCATCATGCTGGAGACCAGCTGCCAGAAGGGACAACCGGGGCTGGAGCACAGCAGCCTCCAGTGGGGCTCCCACCCTCCATCCTCACACCTCCTCTGCCTTGCTGTAGCCAGGAAAACAAGCAGCAAAGGAGAATAGGCACAACCTTCCACAAATACCATGTGGAGGAAACTCCGTACCAGCTCTTTGGAGAGGAACAGTTTTAGCCGCTGTGCACGGAAGATGCCCCACACAAGGAGGTGGGAGCTTCTACCTACTGCCACGGCAATGCAAATTGTAATAATGAGCAGTAAACATAAACTGTGGAGTTTCCTACCACCTACAGGAAACTTCTAGTATTAGGGAAGCATGTGTGCGTTTCTGCATGAGTATGTGCATGCATATGCACACATGCACATGTAGTCTAATGGTGTTATTTAGGTATTCTTAGGGATGTGTACAGTGACAGGCTCCATTGGCCCTGCATGATTTCTAACAAAGGAACAAATTAATCCCTACTTAGACCTCACACAAGACAGCAGGACTGAGTAATGAGGCAGCTCTGCCTAGCCAAGCTCCTGGAGCAAGTTCAGAAAACCCCAGCAAGTCAAAGCCTTGCTAATCAAACCAGAAGGTGGGAATTCCTTTGAAAGGCCTGAGCTCAGTGCCTGCAGTGCCGAGCCGCCCACAGAGATGAGGAATTGCTCTCTACTGATGAATTTTGCAGAACCCATTCCTTGATAACAAGGGATACCAGCAGAGCACAAAAGGAACAGCGCTTTTGCTAATTTGTTAGCATCTTTGGAGAGGTTTGGGGAAGAGCATGTTAACGATCTCATATAAGCACGGTTCCAGCCAAGGAGACTGAGACTCACAGCCTGCTGGCATGAGGAAAATGGGGTCTAAACCTAACCTAGATGTTCATTAATTCAAGTCACATTCCCACCAGTGGTGCTAAAGTTCAAGTGCACCTCTTCCAAGTGCACTTGGATCAACCTGGCACGACACTTTATTATGCTGTCATGTTTCCATAACATCTGCTAAGAAGCAGATGCAATAGGGTGATGGTAAGCTTTGGTCATGTGGAAGCAAAGTAAATTCTAACTCAGAGCCTTTAAAAGGCAAGAAGAGATAAAAGAGAAACAAGACTTCCTTGAGGAAGGGATAATGTATGGATATTGCAGTTGTCAGGCTATGTAAACACAGCTGCAAATCTCCATGTAGAGTCAAGCTGCTTTATGGGGTGTTTATTATACATCTAGATGGATATCTCTTTATATACTTATAGAAAACAAATATCCCCATAAAACACCGTTCTGGAAGTGCTACACAGGCCTCTTGATCACAAAGAACTTGTTACAAATAGGATAAGGGAAATGCCTAATGTAATATTATGAAGCATTCAGATCTGAGTGATGACTACAGGCTAGCCATCTCAATGAAATCAATGGCACTTATGTTTGCATCCGTTACAGTCGAACATTGACACAGCACTCCATGTTAGCAACATCAAAGCATCTGCTACAGTCCTGCAAGCATTGCCACTGTTGGGTCTTCTACGCAGCAGCCTGAGGCCATCGATCATCTGCCATCATGCCAGTCAATGCACTGGGAAAGACAATTACCAAAGCAAATAGTAACACTATGGTTTCATTAGACATACAATAGAAATTGACTGTAAAAGAAATGTGGAGATAAAACTAAATAAAATCAGATGGCTTGGCAAGGGATCGGTCTGGTTTATCAAAACATTTATGGACTCAATACCTTGGCTTGCTTTCTTGCATGCAGTCACCAGGGAAAGAAACGTGGCTGGAGTGATAGGTAACAACTGCTTTTCATGGCAAGGTTTGACACCAGGTTTCACACCTTTTTAGCAAGCTCTGTACAGATCGCTCACAACTTGCAGCCAACAACTTAGCAGACTGCTGGTTCTTACATTTATTTTCAGCCAGATTGGCACCCTAATCTCCAGCTACATCATCTTTTGTATCAAAACAAAGAAAAGGGCAGGAACAAGTAGCCAAGGAAGAGAGGCATATCTCCTTGTGAAGTGGCTCTTCACAAAACTATGGCGTGAGCTTTTCAACCAAGCTTGCTGTTCACCTTCCCTTGTACTTTGCATCACACCTATGAATTCCAGTATCGCCTGTATGTACCTTCTTTTCTCTCCAACTTCTGTTTGGTTTCTTTCAGAAGGGCTATATACTAGCCAGCAAAGGCTAAGATAGAACAAAAAAACCAAAAAAGCAACTGGGCTATCAAGAGCTGCAGGTGGGGACTAGCCTGCTAATGAAGCTCCAGCTGAGAGAATGCTGACCACGTCCAAAAGAGCCACCAAGGACTTCTCTACTCTAGGACTGGCACGTGCTAAGTAAAAGGGGTGCTTTTAACAGATCTCTTGCCAGCCCCTTGGACTCATGGAATGGGAAGAGTAGGACATGGAGGACTGAAGACACAACAGTGTCTAGCCAGCTGGTGGAAACCCTCATGTAGCTGGCCACCTATTAGTGCTAACTCAGCAACACATAGGTGCTTCACTCCTGCCCAGCTTCTTATTGTACTACACACTGCAGACACCAATGTATCAGAGCACGTTTCTCCAGTATAGCCATAGCTGAAGAATTTGGAAAATAAAAGGGAAATTAGGGCACGTGGCCAAAATAGAAAGCTGAGAAGAATATCCGTAACCATCTGTTGGAGGAAACCTAAACATCAAAGTAGTTATGTAGATATCTAGCATCTTTTGCATAACTATCAGAGATGATAGCATCTGTGGGTAATCCTTATTCTTTATGAATTTGCTTTCTGTATTAAAAAAACCCGAACTTGCTAATCATGCTACTCTTCCTCACAGTTGACTTCTAACTGTGGTGACTAACCAGACATGCCAACCACCTCAACAGAGATTCTCTTGAACTAAGTTGGACCCACACTTAACATTTTCAGCATAGCTGCAGCAAGCAGCTCCATTTTATGATTTAAAAACAGAAGTTGTGAGATGCAGTAACAAGAATTTTGCAGCCATTATATATTTTGTTTAGGGGGCTCTTACAAACTGCCTCTAAGTCAGGAGCACTTTACCAGCAGAGAGCTTCTGATGGAGTTGCCTAGCTCTAGGAAAAGTATTCCACTCCCACCTGCTCCAACAAACATTATCAGATGGGATGGGAGTTATCTTGCTTATTTACTTTTCCTTTGGGCAGGCTTAGTATCCAACAACCCAGAAACTCCTTCAAGGACAATACAAGGTAGTTTGCATCACAGGCGTCTCAGATGCTCTCATGCCATCCCACATTCCCATACACTGAGGGAAAAGTGGGAGAGGGCAACCAAATCCTCCCCCAGGAAAAATGAGTGGTGACAGATGTAAGCTGCTTCCTCCTGCTTTTGTCTCACCATGTCCTCCCTGTGTAGGTGGCTCTGGGGAGCATGGTAGAAGGTGAAAGTTGTCATGGGAGGAAGAGAAGCAGCACTTCTCACATCTGAATTTCTGCCAGCATGAGCTGAGGTTCATGAACTCACTCAGCCTCTGGCCCAAGGCTAAGTTCAACTGTGTCTGAGGTCCGATGAAATGCTTTGTATTGCTCCAATATCAATTTTTATTTCAGCTGAGTTTTTTTTTCCAAGGCAGGAGACAGTTCCTCTGCCTAACTGAAGAACAGGCTTTGAGCCATGTTTGCTAATGTATTAGAAGGGATTTGCTTTGTTAATTTCCACAAATACCAAGTCCGTTCTGCAGGCATAATAAATGTACAGAAAAAAAAGTGTGATCCATCTAAGAAGCACAGAGGTTCTCTTAATTTCATTGCATCCAGTTGAAGTGATCAAGATCCTGAACTTCATAGCTAAAACTTTCACATTAAAAAGGTATTTCTGATAGTAGATGGCTCTTTATTCTAGCAGACAAAGTGTAGTGAGATCTAAGAACTGGAAACTTAGCTTAGAAGTTTACCTGTCACAAACCATTGAGAGCAATTAGCTGCTAGGCCAAACTACCACTGAATAAAAAAAAATAAAAAATCTTAATTTCTGGATTCATTTAATTAAAACTACATCTTCCTCTATAAGGTACACTGTAGCTCAAACAAAAGTTACAGGATTGAAGCAGAAATTACTCACCAAGATGCTATGACTTGCATTATACAGGTCAGGTTGGATGATCTAATAGTCCCTTCTGGCCTTAAATCCTATGAATTATGAATCTAGGGTGCTCTCAGAGAATTTCAAAACACTTTGCCAACACCAGGGTGTAATCCACTCTTGTACTGTGAACCAGCCACAACATCACCTCAGCATCCCAAAAGCCATGTTATCTGGGTTTTACGGCCATCTCTAAAGGGATGAGCTTTACCCATTAGGGAATCAGATATTTCAGAGGAACAGCTACCAGACTTTATATGTGGAAAATTTCCCTTTTACAAAGTGAGCGCAGGGCAGAGAGGCGTTATGAGCCTCCCTGCTCCAAGAGCTCAAAATCCCACAGGACCTCTGTCTTCCCTGCAGAAGCACCACACTACCTTGAGACATGTCTTGATGTGACCCTAGCAGAGGCAAGGTGACCTCAGCTAACAATATGGTGGTGAAATCATCTCTGATTTTTTTCCTCACTGATAAAATAAATAACCTGACCATCCACCCCACCTTTCTGTATTATAGGCAAAAGACAGGGAGTGAAGGTCTGGACCCTCCCAGCTTAGGTACTGCTAAACCAGCAATGCAGCAAGGCAGCGCATGCTCCTGTGGATGCACCAACACCAGTATTAAAACATGTATTGCTGTAGCGGGGAATAAATTACCGAGAGGCAACTTCCAGCTATGCAGGGATGTCTTACCTTAGTTGCAGACTAGCACGGCTGTGGGTTGAACTTGGGTCTATGAAAACTCAGCTCAAGCTTTGGGAGACTTATTTGCCCTGACACAGTAACATGCCAAAAACTGGCTCCAAAACAGCTTGGCTCCAGGAGGAGATGCCCCACTTCTGTGCAGCAGGAAGCCCGAGCTAGCCAGCCAACCTGGCAGAGACAGATGAGTTGTTCCCTTGGCACCCTCCCACTGCTGGCACAGCAAGATCTCCCAGGTACCCAGGGCCAGCCCATGCCCAGCAGCTTGACAGGTCTGGCTGGATGCAAGGTCACTTCAGCAGAGACACTGGGGTGCCTGTGCACGTCCCCAGCACAGCAGATCTCCAGGGATACAGCATGGGGTGCTGAGCCACAATCCCGAGCCCTGCCTAAAGCATCCACCTTCCACCTGAACCATGCAATGCTACTGCAGGGCTCTGGGGATAAGGAATCGCCTTTGATGATCAACCAGCCCAGGAAGCCCAAAGAACTCCAGTGAGATAGTGTTAATATGCCTGAACCCAAATGGTTTCCAGCGCAGAGGCAAGAATAGCTTCAGAGGCCTTTTTTGTCTGGCATACCTTTCAGATAAAGGAGGGCTGACTGCTCATGTATAAACTTTAATAGCGAAACAAGTGTGTCAACATCAAGGCTTGGAACAATTGTAACCATGCAAATTTCTAAGGGAATCTAATCACTGTAGTATCAGAACTGCTGAAACAGGTTTGAGAACAGAGAGTAGGGAATGACCCCCAAGAGCATCATCCCAGGCCCCTGCTCTAACAGAGTGTGACCAGGCTGCTGCTCATGCCCAAGTGACTCATATAAAGCCCCTTGAGGCATCCCTCTGTTGCAATCATCAAACCACAGATCTCGTATATAAAGCAACCACAGGATAAGCCTGAATGCTTTTCTGTAAGAGCGTGATCCAAACCTGCTGAAGAAGATATCACCATTAACTTCAATACTTTTCCAATCAAGCCTGTAACAAGTGTTTGCTAATATGCTACTGCATTGTTCTTCATGCCTTTTCTCTCCCTTAGCAGTCACATGGCTTTACTATTCAGTTTTATTTTCACCTGAGGTAGCAATTTCAGCAGGCACACATCATGTGAGCAAACCAACAATGTAACAGACTGGTGATTTGCTGCTGCTTTTGTTAGGTAGAACAGCGAGAGCACCCTTGTTTTCATAAAGCGCTGCTACAAAAAACACAGCCAACGAGAAAAAGTTAGGAAGCTTTTGCTCCAGTCAGAGAATTTAGCCTTGGGTCTATTATGAACCCTTCTGTAATCAAGTGAAAAAGGGGGGACGAAGGTCTTTGCTTCCTTGCTGAGCCTTTTTATCTGTTTTTGCTGAGGACTCCTTGCTTCTGGAAAGGACTGGGTCCCGTTTTTTTTATCCGCGGCAGACTGCACTAAGGCTATGTTACAGGATGTATGTGGGTATGAGGCAGGCGGGAGCTATAAGCACTAGAGCATCGGCTCCGTCATCTGGGATAGGGTTTAATGTTTCCGAATCATTGTACTGAGGTTCTTCAAGACTTGGGCAAATAGATTAAACATGATAATAAAACATATACTGAAACAAATATGCTTCCTTAAATGAGGAAGAAAACCCCTCAGAGTTCAACAAATGCATATGCTTTGTCTCAGTTCCCTTTGTGCAAAGAGGGGGGTCGTCACCAGTATTAGTTCAGAGCAACGTGCTGAACTATGGATTGTGAAAGGCACAGCTACCACAATAGTGGACCTCTATAAATATCTCAAAATAAAAACACATGGACAGACACATGTAGCTGAAGGACTTCATACTTCAGTGGGCATAACCACAAAATACCAAAATAATTAAATTCATCCCTCAGAAGTCTTGAAAACAATTGGGTCAAGTTTCCCTATTTCATCCCCTCCCATTTTATAAGATAGTTATGACCAATCAATACACCCAGTTTTTGGAAGCAGATTTCTGCAGCTCCTTCTCTTTTCTTTCTGCATCCAAAAAAGCAGGTAAGAGAAACAATATCTAAGTCTGAGCACAGTTAGGTCTGCAATATGCCACTGGCTTTCCTCCATACAGCTCCCTTTAAGTCAAACCAGCTGATTAGCTCCGAGATGCCCATTTCTGTAGATTCTCTTTTCCCACAGCCAGCAAAAAAGGGGAATTACTTTTGTGGTTGCCTGAATCAGAACAGTGCTTCTGGGATTTTTTCAGGCACTCTCCCTGTGTAGAGGAGTCAACATAATAGTGCAACATGACAAGATGTTGAGCCATAGTGCCAAGACAACTTGCACACTTTGCATTTTTCCTATTAGGGATGCATCAGTGATTCTGGAAGGGAAGCGAGGGAGAGGAAGAGAGAGAGAACAGTACAGAACAGTCAAGTCCAGCCCAAAAAGCCTTTGTGTTTTCATGTTCGTATCAACATGGAGCACTACAAGACAGTGATGATTTATAGCATTCAAGTGTTGTAATAAATTTGGCCCTTTATTAAAACTGTTTTCCCAGAAAAACCAACCCCCAAAAAACCAGACCAGAAGATTACCAACTGCATAGCTTCCTCAGCTGCAGACCTCATGCTCAGATCAGCAATGGGTGAACAGCTAACAGCAAAACTTTCTTTCAGATCCCTCCTCTCAGCTTTTCTGAGAGGTATTTCCCTCGGATCACAGTACCAAAAACCGAGAGTTCCATTTCTTGTCTTAATACCAGGAATCAAGAAATGTTGAATTATAGAAGTTTTGAATATGTATTCCAATTTTCAGTTTTATTCTGAACTTAGAGCTGCTTTTAGGCTGGTTTGTCCAGGCTTTTTTGATTTTAAAAATATTTTAAAACTCCAATAGGTGGATATCCATGGAGCTGATGTTTCTGAAAACACATGTAAGAACTACTATACTAAAACATGCTTCCCTACCAGGTAGCCATTTGAGTTAGATTTTAGAAGACTGACCCACAAGGACGAAAGGGGCAACAATTCACTACTAACCTTGTCATCCAGCAAGTGGATCAAGGAAGGAAATTCTTTGATCAAGAGAGAGGACAAGAAAATTCCCTCTCAGAACATTTTGCAGAATGAACATTTTCATCTCCTACACCAGGCTTTCAGGAGGGAAAGGGGTTTTGTACTTTGCCTCTGCACCCTTCCCCAGTAGCAATGCAGAGAGCGGCAGCAGCCAGAAACAGGCCTCATTTGCTGCGGCCCCCCCTCCCATGGCAGCCCGACAGTTGGGTGCCTGCCACGGTGTCCCTGGTCAGGACTCCCAGCCCTGCTCTGGCTCCCCCTCTCCAACGCCAGGGTGTGGCATAGCAGGGGGCCTTTGAGCTGACCCAAGCATCCGGGTTGCCTGTTCTGGACTCGAGCAACCAAGTGGCAAAACCATACTTGGGTTATCACCCACCTGCCCAGGCTCGCTCCCTCACAGCAGAGCATCAGGGCCACCACTGCCCTCCATCCCATTTGTACCCCACAGGGGAGCAGGGACTCTAGAGAGGCTTTGCAGCCCATCCTATATGGTGACCCCAATCTCACAGGGAGCCCCCTGCCTTTTCACAGCTCTTGAACCCGTTTAATCTGCAGTGACTGAGAAAGGGGTTGCCCATTGCTGAGGAACCCTCTGCCCAGGATGGGCCTGTCTCCGTGCTCCAGCACACACAGATCTGTTCAGTCACAAGGAGAAGGCAGTTTGTTTTCAGCCTTTATCATTGTAAATGCATTGTGAGATTATGGTTGTATGATTTCTAATGGAAATTAACTTAATTATAAATTGGAAACATTAAAATAGGATTACCCTCACAAAGCAAAGTACTACCATTTAACTGCTACAAAAACTACTGCTCTGCTGTTTTAACGCAGTCAAATTAAAGCCTCAAGGCCAATAAAAGAGTTCAATCTCAGTGCTCTTGTTTTCAAGCAGATAATAACGACAAGATATTTCAATTGACTTCCCGCCCCACCACGCTTCTAAAATGTTGCTAAATTGCATCATAGTATTACTAACCTATGAGCTGTACTGTAGATGTTTGCTCTTAAAGGTCCACAAAGCCCAACCGTTTGTTAGGTGACAACCTATGCCTGGGGCCCTGGCAGAGGTTATTAGCTTTACCATTTAGGTGGCTTTCTGACAGAGATTTTTAATTCTGTGAATTCTTTTTAGAAGGGTTACATCAAGCAAACATATGTATTTCAGAGCTGCTTTATTATCTGTGAATCAAGACTTGGCTGCAAATTATGAACATCATCCCTACTTGAGAAAAGCAAACGTACGTATGTATAAGGATATGACAAACAAGTCCTTCAGACTCATCTTGACAATTAATCTCCTGGATTTATATCCAATATAAAGATGCAGTAGAAAAATGACAGAAGATCACAAGTTGCTTTCCAATGTAAAGCCCTATTTTAGTCTCAGCACAGCTTTGCCATACAGAACTGTTAGCCTGAAATTTGCCAGACACGCTCAGCAAGTGACAGAGTATTTTGCAGTAAAAAGAAAATTAATTGGAGGCTTGTTTTTTGGAATATGGCTCAGTGAAGAGTTACCCTCTCTTGAGGCTCTGACTCCTGCACTGAACCAATGAACATTTCTGCACAGAAACGTTCCTGCAAAAATAGTTTTTTCTCTGATAAAAATTTAAATATAGAAACTAGGCAAAGGAGAGCTACTTTTTCAGACAGAAATAACTTTTCAGCAAAACATTTCCTTTTTAGCCTTGCCTTTCAGTTAAAATTGTTTTTCCAAACTATCTTTTTAAAGATCATAAAGTGAACTCTGAAAAGGTTGGGCTTTGGGGGAAGGGAAAGTCAGTAAGAAAATTTCTCAGAGAAAAATTGCTTGCACTTTTTACTAACTTCACTGCCATCTCTTTCTAACTCAAAGTAGATTAAAAACATGGTCTCCACACCCTTCAAACTCCTTAAAAGTATTTTTGAAAAAAGAGATTCTTTAAATCAGCCCCAACTGCTACTTTTATTCAGCTGTTTGGGCCCCAGATCTGATCTCAGCAGTTTCAGTGGGATTTCTGAGACTTGTGGTTCTGCTGATGTTAAGTGGTATTTTTGTCACTTGATATCACTGGCAGCAGGACTGGGAATAAGTTGCATCTAACCCAAAGCGTTAATTGAAGCAACAAATTTAGGAGCATTAACTCTCTGCAGCCTCAGTGGAGGACAACCAGCCATCCACAGGGTCACATCCATAGGATGCTTAGGAGCACATAGGTAAGTCCTGCAGACACCTTTGGGGGTGTGAGAGACAGGGAGGTAGAGACCATTTGTGGATAAACCTCAAGGAGAAATAGGCTTGGCAAACATAGCAAGCTCCTTCCTCCAGCTGCCTCAGACAGCCTGTTAGCCATGCCCTCTCATTCATGGCAGCAAAATGCCATTGTTTTGGTAAGGGACCACTGAGCATGGCAGCACCGAAAAAGTCTCTCCTCAAGGCCACCAGCCAGGCACTGGAGGTCGCTCACTTCTGCGGACTTGCATTTGCCAAAGGTACTGATATAGAATAATTGCTGCAAAAGCAGCAACACACTGCCAAAAGGGGCACGGCAGCGCATATGGGATTTGCCCTTCATCGGCTATGGGAATCCCTGCATCTCTTCTGTAGCTGGTTGGGGTGGAGTCCCAAAAGTCTAGTACAATGGGAACCAAGCATCACACTATGTTGGGAACCATGTCCTCAGATCACCCTTTGGTCATGTTTATGCATTTAGGCTGTATGCAAAGTTTGTGGCCAGCTATCAATTATAAATCATAAAAGGAGTTTGTACTGTTAACATTTCTCATAATATATCATTTATAGAGCCACACCACAGTGTTTTCATAAGCAAAAGGATGCAGCCTGAAGCCAGGAATGAGGTAATTACTTGTACAACAGAAATGTAAATTCAGTAGCCTGAAAGGGGGTGGGCGGAAGACAGAAGTGATGCAAGTCCTTACAAAGCCAGGTCCCAGGGATAAGTCACAGGCACCAAGAGGCAAGCAGACAAGAAGAAAAGAAAGTTTTTCTATGAAGGAACATGGCAACCAGAGTAGTTCTCTAACAGCCACCTTTAAGGGCAGAGGAAGAGGTAGCAGAAAACACCGCAGAATATGCCAGTCCCAGGGACAGCAGCTAATGAACTACCCCAAAAAGCTAGCTGGGTTGCAGAAATAGCCAAAAAAATACTTAAAGATGAGTACAACATTAATAATTATTTTCTTCTATTAACTTTATTCTAGTATCACATGCTCACAGTCCTAAGTAAACATCCTTTATCCTTCCATCTCATCTAGTGAAAATGCTGCCTGTCTAGTAACACAAAACAACCAGGGTTTCCATTCCTACCAGGGTAGGATCAGAGGATTAGTGTGCTTTTGCAACAAACAACAGCTGCCTAGTGCAGAGAGGAGGAAATCTCCTTCAACAGCAGCTGAGTATGGGGGCCCCTCTGATGTGCAGCAAGACAGTAGGAATGACCCTGAGCCCAAAGGGTATCCAGCACAGATACACTAGCAGCTTTGAAAACCTTTCTGTAGCAAGAGAAAAGCCACATACCAAAACCCCCACACAGCAAGAGTCCCAGACACGTACCTGAGGGAGCTCAGGGCAGGAGAAGGAACACTGGAGCCATCAGGAAGACAACAACCAGAACAGCCCCCCAGCAATCCCACCTCTTGGGTTCAGCAGGTGGAGACCCTCATTCCCCAGCTGCTTCCCATCATCCTCCAACACCTGTGTCTAAACAGGCCACCTGAAACCCATAGCCCAGGGGCACCCCATTTGAGTGGCTCACAGCCCCGGAGGGGTACAACACCTGTATTTTGGCCAGACCCGATTGAAAACCCCAGTCCTACAGGCAGGTGGAGTACTGGCAGCAGGCACCGGGAGTGTTGTGTGCACGTTGGAGGACTGCACTGGCAGAGCTCTGGGAGCAGAGCTGCAGTCCCCATGCCCACGTGCAAGTTGCCCCAAAGCAGTGACTTTCCCTCCCAACTAAAGCTCATCAGTTGATGTAAATCAACTCAGCATGCCCACCACAGGTGCAGCTGTAGGGACCTACATCCAGCGAGGTTCTGGTCTGTAGAATGAATCCTAGTTTCCTTTACAGCTCCAAAGACAAATCTTGATATTTGCTGAGGTTTGGGATGGGGGGTGGGGACATGACATCAACATCCTGAAATTTTTAAATAAATGGAGGCAGCAGAGTTTTGAAGCACTGCTTGTTCCTCTAGAGGCTTTGTCAAAGGAAAAAAAAAAAAGTAAAAACAAAGTGTGACCTTGTGACTTTTTTATAAAACCCTGCTACATCAGAAGGTTTGAAATATAAACAGCTGCTTTCACTGACTACATCAGTGCAGCCAGGCTGGGCTGCCTAATCCTTAGATAGCAGTGTTTATAAATACTGTTCAGACAGGCAGGTTAGATCAGATTTTCTCATGAGCTCATTCAGGACAGTTAGCTTTGGGCAGGCACATTGTTATCTCTTTTAACTGCCGGTTTCTGAAAGCCAGCCACGGTTTTCAAAGAGTCAGTCCTGGGGAGGAGAAGGAGGAGGAGGTGGAGAAGGCAAAGGAGAGTATATTTCATCACAAACCTGACATGGGTGAAGCTTTTACTGGACTGATGCCACCAGAGAATATATCACTCACTGTCAGGCGAAGCCAGGCCATTTCCAACAGGCAGCAACAAACCTGCTGCAGAGCCCTGGGCTCTCCCTGGCAGGCACAGGCCCCTTGGGACCGAACTGCCACCAGGCACCTTGTTTTCACCCTGGGAGGGGGAGTGTAGCAGCAAAGGATATGAAGCTGACCTCTCTCTGCACACCTGAGAGCATCCCAGCACCCTGGCGGCTGAAGGATGGGGTCTTCCCATTGAAACGCCTTAGATGAGAAACACCAGTGAGAGAGGACAGAGAGACAGGACCTCCGTATTTGAATATGGGTTGCTCCCCTTACCATACAAGCCGGGGTTGTTAACACCAAAGGGTAGCAATGCTTCCAGCTGGACTTCCTGGCACTGCGGTTCCTGGCCCTCAGGGGTATTTATCACAGCAGTACAGTCACCTCTGTGGAAGGCTACATACCCTCAGCTAGAGGAAAACATCTTGCAAAGAAAGGAGTCACCTGCCATAGAAACAATAAAATGAAGATGTTATGTCAGTAGAGCTTGAATATAGGAGGACGACTGATTAGAGCATAGATTTGGATGGCCTGCGTCTGGCAAAAAAGCATTAACCTAAACCTTCTCAGCCGGGACACACAGAAAGTTTGTTTCAGTTTTGCTGCTTTTCAGTTGATGGTTAGAGATGTGTTTCACTGCAAAGCGATAACAGCAAACACAGGGCTGCAGCTCAAGGAAGAAATTAATCCATCAGAAGCGAAGCAGGAGAAGAGTGTTTTGAAGAATGTGGTGCAAGGCCCGACACCTGACGTGGCCTTGGCACTTGCCCCATGCGCTGTTGTTATGGTTTGAGGAACTCACGATTTATTGTCGTTTAGACAATTATTCTAGGACCCAATGACCCTCCCTACCCAGGAAGGGGAATCAGGAAAAACCAAGGAAAGCCGAGGGTTGAAATATAAACAGATTTAATAGACTAAGACTAAATAAGTAACATTAACAATACTAAAGAAGCAGTATTGATCCCTGTACCAATATAAAATATACAAGGATTATACTCAGCCAATTGTATCAGTGGGAAGCTGTGCACTCCCAGCAGTAGACAGCAAATGTCAGACGCTGCGAGCACTACAGCTTTGGGAGGAAGGGGAGGCCTCAGGGGTCCAGCACTGGGGTGAGAAGTTCTCTGGATCGCCACCATCGAGGGAGAGAGAGAACTCCTCAGCAAACTTCCTAATTTATATTGAATGTGACATTCACAGTATGAAATAATCCTGTTGGCCAGCTTGGGTCAAGTGCCCAGGTCTCGCTCCTCCTCATCCCCACACCTGGCTAACTCGAAAACACTGAGACCTTGAAAAACACAGACCATAGCTGGCTATAAAGTAAATATTTTCACAGATTCAGACACTAGAGTCTTCTAAAAGTGCACTTTTCCCAAGCATTAGGAAAGAAATTAGTCCTGGGTCGCTCAAACCAGGACAACTGTCCTTATGCCGATCATCATAACGGCCGTTGTAGCTGTGGGCCACGAGCTGCCGTTCCTGTCAAAAGACATTTTGTGGCTATCTTGCTGTGGGCATTTGACTGATGTGTCGGAAGAGCCCAGAGGAGCAGGAGGGAGGTGACATTATTGCTGCCACAGAAGAAAAGTGCAGATAATGAAAAGTGCAGATAGTGAAAATTGCAACTGTGTCAACAGTGCTGCTGAGGAAAGGCTTTTTCCTCCCTATGTTTCTACGTCTTTAAAAAGAAAAGCAGACCCCAAAGCACTGGCAAAAAGTGGTTTTTGTGGGACGCCACAGAAGCACGCATCCAGCGTGAGGCCATTTGAGCTCACTGGCTCTGCTAGTGTTAAACCTGAGGCATCCCCCAGCAAGGGCCTGCTGCCACTTAGCAGCCCAGGACATGGGATAAAGGGGCCTTTTCCCTGAGTTTCCTTGTGTATCCTTCCATAGGGCGATTCCCACTTCACGGGTGGTGCCAGCCCAGTTGAAAAAAAGAAGTAGAACAATAAGCAAATTACAGCTGCACGTGCATTCAGGAAGGGCCGGTGCCTGGCAGCTCCCCAGCGAGGGGCCCAGCCTGGTGGGGGAACCTCTCGCCTACGTCAAGCCCATGGGGGACAGAAGCTCCCTTTTCTTTCCCAAACTCTGTCAATCCTGAAAAATCCAAACCCCAAAGCTGAGGTCTTTGGGGCACCCTACTGACTTCAAGGGAGTCAGTAGTGAACAGTGGGATGGGCTTAGTTTTGGCTCATTTGGATGAAGAGGTGCAGAGGGCTGCCTGCCCAGCGGCAGTATTTACCCAAAAAAGGGTGATCTACCTCGATGATTTCTACCAGGGGGCACAAGCTGTCTTTAATCTCCAACTGCCAAGGGCTGCGATAAGGGAGGGGAGGGGAAGGATGGGCAGAGAGAGGCCAGAGTTATTAGCCCGTGTCCTAAGGAGAGAAGGCTTCCTCCATCCTGCTCTGCCTCTCTCTCGAAGCCAATTTCAGCTGAATTCAAAGGAGTCTCAGAGGTATAAGTCTCAAAAATAATTGAATTTCTACATGGCTGATGAGACATAGCAGTCTGGGAGAATAAAAGATCCCAGGGAAAAGCACATGGCCTAGACTGGGGACAACTGGCCAGTGGGTCAGCAAACGCCGCTTGTCCAGCTGTCCCCTGCCTGGGCACCCTGGGGACACAGCCAGGCACTCAGGGGACAGGGGCACAGCCACAGCCTTGCCCAGGCTCCGCTGAGTCTTCTGCTCATGGGGGTGTAACCTCAAACAACACAGGATATTGCTGGGGAGGGGAAACAATTTTTAGAGTTATTTTCCGTGACTGATTTCCTTGATGGGGGGTTTCTGTGCTGTAGATACAGACTCAGCATCAAATTCCATGGCTGCAGTTTGAAGGTACATAATTGAGGTTGAAAACAAGCTCCCGCTTTTCAGAGGTGATGGGGATTTGTCAGCAAGTGCTGGTACGCTACATGAACACGAAGTTTTCTGCTCAGGGTTGCACACCTTTCTTCAGCGACTTCCAGTTAGAAATGTAGGCTTGACACAGTAATATCTGGTAGATGACCACACTGATCCTTTGAGCCTTAAAATTAATTCATCAAAAAATGTTAACTAATAACTTTCAGCTATAATTAAATAGGTTTCACATGATATCAGACAGAATGAATACTCATTACTTCTCTTAGTCTATCGATGAGATTACAAGCAAAAAGTGGGGAAAAGAACAAAAATTCCTTCACCTTTCTTCTGTGTATCACAAGACAAGAAAGAAGACCAAAGAAAGCAAACAAACAGATGCAATCCCTTCTTTCACAGCCCATTTTACAGATTTCTTCAAAAAAACCCACAACCCCATAAGCAAGTAAGGATGTCAATTAAAAGACAGATTCAGTTTGTGTTGGTTTTGACATGACTTACAGAAGTAATGCAAGTTTGTTTTGCTTACAGCTCCCTGTGCATAGCTGGTGGTAATTGTTCTCACTGAGCAGTGGGGCATTTTTCTTTGTGGAAAAAAAAAAATCAATAAATATTTAATTCATAAATGTAAGCGAGGGGATGAGCAAAAATATACAACTAATAAAGATAAATGGCTGTCGTACTCATGAAGACTTCTTATTAAAGAGTCAGTGGAAAAAGTGTCCCTGCTGGGCAAAGAGAACAAAATAAATTGTGGACTTTATACTGCAAACACAGCATTTAAAAAAAAAAAAAAAAAAAAAAAAAAAAAAAAAAAAA
>VYXH01010150.1:353601-388283 GCA_013397275.1 Burhinus bistriatus
AAAAAAAAAAGGCATTTGCTCTTACAACTCACATGGAAAATAAAATGCAAACAAAATAAGGTGTGTTTTCCTCTATTTCCATTTGATATTATCCACCTTCAAAGTCAGAAAGTTAAGAAGCTTGCTGCAAAGCATAATTCAATAAATAAACAAATAAAGAAAATATTGACAAGCTTGATTTCAAAGGTCACAGGAAGGGAGGGAGTGCCGTGCTTCCAGCCTTCTCCTCCCTCTTTTCAGTCCTCCTCAAATGTTAAAACGCTGTGCCCTGCCCCTGTGTGAGGAGGGAGCTCTTGCAGGTAGCAGCTGCATTCAGAGCCTCTTTAAGTGGATGAACTGGAATTCAACCCGGCACATCCTTGTTAACATAACCAGTCCAGGAGAGACTAGTTGAGGAGAAAGTTGTAAATAATTTGGTGATCACCAGCTGCTGTGACAGTGAGTTCCAGCTCACCATAACCCATGTCTCACAAATGACCAGGGCTGATCTGGGGCTGTCCCACACACATAGCAGCAGTGCAAGATGGGTTCCCAAACCTTCCCCAGCCATGGCAGCTCACAGACCAGCTGCCCAAAGACAACACACAGGAGAATAAAGTAAAAGTTTCTTGCCTTTAGGCTGGATGAAGCCATGTGATGATGGAGAAGGGGGCACCTTGAGCTGCCCCACCACTGTGGCACAGAGCACGCTCCAAAGCAGATGCAAGGCAGAGATGGTCTCCCTTCCCCGCCGCAACTGCAGCTCCCTGGAGTATTTTCTCCAGCTGGCTCCTGCTCACAGCACCCCACACCTATCAGGATGCAGCAGCAAGCCTGGCACCCTCCGTGCTCTCATCCTTCTTGCCAAAGGCATCTGAGAGAAGTACCCTCACCATCCCAAAAACACAGGAAAAGGGACTGCAGGATCATGTGGACAATTTTGAAAAGCGATGAGCATCAAACCCTTACAGATTAGCTAGAGTGGTAGGAACTGAAATGACATTTGTATCATGGCTTGGCCAAACAAGACACTGCAGTTCAAGGGCTATGCTAGAGAGCAAGGTTTGGGTAAGGCCATGAATGTTCATTCATATCTTTGTTCTCATTCAAGAATGTGAAGGCTGTAGCAGACTTACAACTAACAGCCACGGCATGCGCTGAAATTGCCAAAGCTGCTAAAATCTGATTTACTTTGTGAGAGGGAAGGGGAAGTCATTTAGTTTGAGTCATAAGAGGCTTTGATAGAATCTAAGCTTCATCACCTCTGAAGAAAGAGCTCACTCCCTGGATGGATATCAAAATGCTGCTGTGTACAGCCTTGATAACACAATAGCAGAGAACAATTCCTAGCACTGAAGATTACAAGACCTTTCTATCAGCTGCTCTTCAGTAGAGTTTCTCTTGCATTACACCATCTGATGGGCACTCCAGGTTTATGGTTAACTCCTCAGGGGCCCATGGCTCTGAAAGCAAGAAGATATAAGCTTTGCAGAGGTTTTTACATTACAAGTATAGTTAAAAAAAAAAAAAAAAATGCAGCCCCAGACATAAATAACAATGTCGATCTACCTGCCTTTCCCTGCCTGAGGTTTTCACTGTCTGGAGTCTCACCTGCTCTAGGAGTCAGAGAGTCTGCAACTCTGCTGCAGGTGAAAAGAGGCAGGCAGGAGGGCTCGGGCTAATTCTGCCTTTGTGCCCTTTGCAGAAAACACAGGGGCCGGGTAATACCTGCACTGCCCTGCAAGGCTCTGCTGGGCTCAGAGTTCCCCTTTCTGTGGCCCGAGTCCTGCCTGGGCCCCATGAAGAGGGCTGATGCTTGAAGACCCACAAGTAGAGGAAAAGAAAGCCTAAATTCAGCTGAGAACAAAACCTGATTCCCTACCTTCGCTCCTAAGGTTGGGGAAGACTTTTTATTGCTGATGACATTTGTTTCTGGAAAGGAGAGGAACACGCATCTGTGGGAGGGAAGAGTCAACTTTGTCACACACCCCATGGGGCTTTGTAAAGTAGCTGAGTGGGAGAATTTTTGACACCTCCCTGTGCTGGAGTAAACCCAGAAGTGCGGGCCAAGACTCCTGCAAGAGCCTCCCCTGGGGAGACACAGGAATAGCACAGCCAATCCTGCCTCTCCATGAGAGCTGCTCTCCAGCACTCCCGCAGCCTCGGCTAGAAGCTGAATTCACAAATGGCACAGAGATGCAAGGGACCAGACGGAGAAAGGGAAAGGTCAGCTAAGGCTGCTACCACTATGGCCCAACCAGAGCAAATGGCAAACAAGAACAGACCCCTGCAGAGCAGCCCTGGGGGAAAAAACAATGCATGTGTTGCAAATGTTCCCCCCTGCTCATTGTCCCCTTTCTGCTCTTACAAAAATGGATGTAAAAAACAAAACCTGCTTTGTGGAAAACACTACTATGGAAGCTGCAAGCAGAAAGAGTAATTGATGCAGGTTGTACTTTGGAGAGCCATTTCGCCTTGCCTGCATACCAGAGTATATGGATTATTCCTACTACCATAGATGAGCAGCATCAGACACAGTGGGGTGAGATGCTGCTTTACTAAAAGCCCCTGTGGTAAGAAAAGACATCAGGCTTGAGCTCCTGCGCATTCTCCCAGGGAACCTGCAGCACCAGAGAGTATGTACCTTCAGTGTTTTCACTTAGTAGGTAGGACATCCACTTGGTCTTGTCATACATAACAAGCAGTTTTGACTTGCCTGGAGAAGATGGGCCTTCAGGACAGCAGCCCTGTGGGTCCCACGTTCCTACGTTGTCAGTCAATTCCTTCACACCACACCAACGCCAGCTGTTCAGCTGCTCCCATCAGTGAATTTGCTCTACAAACAGTAGTTTTGCAAAGAAATCACTCCAGCAACGGAGGCTGGGATGCTCAATGATACAGCTGCCTATAGCTGTGTGTACTGAAACGACAGCGCTGTAGACAGAGGTCTCAAGACATCAGTTAGGTCACACAAAGCTGATGATACTGTACCCCACAATGATACAGCACACTGTAGATACTTGATGACTGGGGCTGCGGTGAGGATAGCTCTCCATAGCAGAGACTCACTGGATCTAAGGAGAACAAATGTGGCAGATTCCCATACCTACACATAATTTTTGCTATGGCAGCATCTTTCCACCTGCTCATGGTTGTTCCTTGCCTTGGTTGTATGGTACGACTACCAGCAGTGGGCACATACCTACCTTCCGGCATGCAAGTCTGTGGGTATAGTCTGTAACAAATGCAAGATATCTCCCGTGACTGAGGCCAGCTGTGCTAGCAACATGCCCAGTAGGACCACCAGACCACTACCTAGTGGAAAAATGACTCGCTCTCCAGTGCTCAGATGCTCTCAAGAGGCACTCCAAAGCTGCACAGATGACTGCAGGCCCGTGACAATATTTTTCTAGCACTCAACAAGCAGATGGAGATTTGTGACTGGTTTCTCCCAGCCAAACTTCCTGTAGAGGGATGACTAGTTTCCAGAGTGTTAAACAGACGTGTGACCATGGCCAAATGCCAGATGGCTGGAAAGAGTATTGGAGCAGCCCTCATGATGAATGTCTAGCCTTGGCTGTCAGCATCACGTACCATATGTATTAGCTCCCAGATAGGAAGGCCTGGCTGCAAGTTGGGTATTACATAGCACAATTTTTAGTGATGCCATCACACAATGGCGCAGAAAGAAGGAAGTCTTTCCTTCCCTTCGCTCACTTCCTTCACTGTGCAAAGGATCTGTTTCAAAAGTCCTTCTGTTGATGGTGTGGAAGGAAAAAGCTGTTTCAAAGGCAGGACACCTAGCTTTGTGCAGGCCTCCTGCTGAGCAGGAGATACAATTTTTGGTTCAGGAGATACATTTTTTGTTTAATTCTCGCAACAGATGACTTCAAAGAGTGATGAAGCATTAAGGTCTAGGTGGTTACTGTAGTTTGTGCTACTTAATCAGCTTGTGGGCTAGTGGTAGGGAAAGCGGATCCTTGCTGTTGAAAGGGCTACGAAGTTACAAGTCTATCTCAAAACGTCATGCAATGTATTTACATTTACTGGGTCCCCAGAAGCACCCACAACAGCAAAGCCTCTTAAGCACCCTGGCTCTTTGCTCTCACTTGTAACCGGTGTATAACCAGGGGATTTGTGTCTGCATTTGATTCATGGTGCAGCCATTACCCAGACTGATGCTTGTAACCAGGAGCAGAACACAAGCAGTACGGAAAACAAGGAAAGAGAGGAAAAAGTCTCCATGTGGCATCACTCAGTGCAAACCACCAACCCCAGCTGCAGCTTCATGGCCTCTTTATGCTGATTAACTCTGAGATGCCACTGAAACAGTCAGCCCTCACCTTCCTGCCCACTCCATCACGAACTGGACCAGGGAATCTGTCTGAATGCTATTTTACAATTCTTTAATCAGGTTCCTTTTCATTTGCATCAATTACCTGAGCTGACACACTGCTCAGCTCACCCAAGCACAGGAGGCAGCAGGACAGCATGGTCAGTAGCAGCAGTTCACATCAAGGTTAGTCTTACAAGCAACAGCCTCACAGTGTACCAGTCTCAACCTGCCTCAGCATATTCTCACATGCACATTGACACAGCTTGCAAAATGCGTAGCCAGTTTCAGAGATATTCAAATGCATATGCCACATTGTCAACATACAAATCAGTGATCTGCCCAGACTGATTTCATTTATGCTTTCTCCTGTGAGATGCTTATGTGAGACATGGAATGAAGCTAGGACTTTGCAGGCTCCTAATGAGTGTGAGACAAACAGCTGGCAGACAAGTTATAACCACCCAAAAAAACCCCCAAAAGCTGGTTGCCTATTTCTTTTAAAAAGGACTGAGTTGCTGTTTTTATTTTCCAGAAATATGTACACTTGGAGAAAAAAGCTGAGGCTTTTTTAGCCCCATTGACGTCTAAGTGGCAATCTCCAAATGCAAATTTCAGTCACAAGACAGCATTTAACCTGTACCAGCAGAGCACTCTGATCCCTGGATGGGATTTTGGCACTCTAGTCCATTAACTTATATTTACATTCCAGAGGTGGCGATTAGTTCAGAGGAAGCCTGAGGATGGGAAGAAGGCAGGAAGATTTATCGCTTTATCACGTGGAATGGTGCTTAGTCCTTCTGGGAAGTTCCAGTCTCTTTGTAGTTAGCAGCTGGGCCAGTCCATTCATCAGCATCATAAATATGGTCAACGACATCACGAGCACATAGTGGCTAATGCTGCGAGGAGGAGACAGATAGAAGAAGTGTGAGAAAAATGCAAATTTGCAGAGAAAAAAAACATGACATAAACAACCCTCTGAATATTTTTTTTAACTAGGCCTAATTACTGGCCTACTATGTCATTTTATATATTATGTTCCTAGAAGACAACTATTATAGCAGCACTATTGTGTAAAATAAATGGTGGGGACAATAGAAAACAGAACTAAGCATACACCAAGTGAATAAGAGGTACTAGTTATACATTTCATTCAAGTGGGTAATTCAGTGTATGCGCCTGAAACCATTGCAAAACTTCCGTTTGCTGTGAACTGATAATGCAGAATCTAGGGAGAACTTGCCATCAGCTAGACATTCCTTGGCAGTAAGATACTTCAGATATTTATGTCAGCTGAAGTGCAATTTTCTAGAGAAAACACCATTCCAGTGATGAGCAGCTTTAAGAAAAAAACTCACTATGTTTTCACGCAACATTTCTAAAAATTGCGGAATTCTCTACTGTGGTAACACATGGTTTCAAAGAGATTAAAGAAGACTTCAGGAGTGGCTAATAAACGCAATTTCAAGATGCAGCTTCTGTGTTTGGAAGTCCTTAAGTCACTAATGATTAAAAGGATAACAGGCAGAAAGCTTTTTCTCCACTTGCTCAAATTCTGGTACCTGATGTTCACTAGTGTCAGACTGAGATTCGACCAAGGATATTCAGCATCCTGTGTTCAATGTCTGAATTAAGCCATTATTAACGTAAACCACTAGCCATTAAGAAATTAGAATTTTTCCCAATCCAGTGACATTTCAGGCTGGAGTTGCAGATGAAACACTTCTGCATCCATGTCCATCACACATCCAAGGGCAGTCGGTTTTTTTCTGGGACTACTGAAGATACTGGCATTCTGACACAAGGCACCCATACCTCTTGATGCACCCATACCCACTATTTCAAAGCAGATGGCTCTTTATGATGAGCGAGGTAACTTCAGACGCAATGAAGCCTGAGTTTCGTCACAAAAAAGGATCGCAAGGAGCACTTGCTGGTTTAATGACCTGGAATTTCTGCCAGAGGACTCATTCAGTTTGAGAGTTTAGCCACGGATGAGCAGTAAAGCTCACAATGCCGACGCTATCAATCCTCACGACCCTGAGACTGTGACAACCCTGGTGCTAGCCTAGCACAGTTTAGCTCTGTGAAGTGGAGAAGCACCAGCTCTCAACAAAGCTGGGCCAGCTAACCAGTGTGACAGAACAAAAGTAATCCAAAAGTTCACTAATGAGTGGGAACTCTTCCACAGGCAGGATACCAGCAACCAAAGGAGCTGGGGTCTGACCAAACTGGATGAACTTGACTTGGTTCAAACAGGAAAGGGACTTGACTCATGCTACAAGATTTTTCTGTTTCAGCTAAACCTTCTCACAAATACCTTGCTCAAAATACATACTTTTAAGAAACCACTTACAAAAATCCACTGGCATAAACGGGCTCAGACCTCAACATGCATAATCCACCCCAACAGCCGGCAGCTTGCGTCGCTGTAAACTCCCACGTGTATGCAGCACAACTGAAAATATTCACTAATGTGAACAACTCAAGGTTTAAAATATCAGCCAGGAGCCATCTTTCCTACGTGCCTTTCCTATAAGCATCTCCCCTCTCCAGCTTTAGCTAAGCGAAGCAGCACGCCATATTGCTGCTCTGTTTCTGTGGGGAAGGTGTAAGAAGACACAGCGAGAGCATGAAGTCAGGCACAAAGCCCACTTCCACCTGGTCAGTGCACTTCGGAGTGTAGTTCACAGCACATTTACAGTAAGAAAGATAACACAAGTCCCTCATGAGCTGCCCTTGGAAATCCACCTGGGTGTGTTACAGATTCGGTTTCAGTTCTCCATGGGAAAGGACATGTTGACAACCGAAAGTCAAACCCTTGTTGCTGTTATCTTCATGGCGTAATGTGCCCTTGGGGACTGTACAAGCACGAGAGGTACAGAAGTTTGCGTGGCTCTTAAGGGAGCAGCCACTCTGGTAAATAGCTGGATGGCTTAATGCCTCATGCATTACTGGCAACAACTCATCTTTCCTTCTCACCTGGCACGAGAATTGTAGTTTTTCATTTAAGCAGCAACACCACTTTCCTTCTAGCTTTCAAAGAAAGCTTAAATGAGAAATCTGAAAATCAGAAGCCAAATGAAGACCCTGCCTTTATTCCTACAGACACCCTGAAACAGTCACCAGAGGAACATCAGCATGGTCCTTACGCAGGCATCTGAGTTCCTATCCACATCAAAAGGAGCTTTTCCAGATGTGGCTGCTAATCAATGATTTTGGGGAGCATAGAGAGGTGCTTTCTCAAAGGAAAAAAAATCTCCACAAACTCTGCTTAGCTGCCGGCCAGTCAAGGGATTGGGTCTTCCGTATTTTTGTAAAGTACTGCACACACTTCTCCCTTGCTATACTCGAAAAGGCCAAATAGTTATGCTCCTTTAGTAAAATATCAGATGTTCAGAGTAAAGAAATACATATTATGCCATAGAGCACAATTAAAACCAATTTCAGTCTACTTGTCACATAATTACAAACAGGCAGCATCTCTGGGGCTATCAGCAACTGGTACTGCAGTGCCTGCAGACAGCTCTGCCTGGTAAATTAGTTCTCAGGCTGGGGTAATGCTGTAATTAAACAAACAAACAAAGCAAGACTCTTACAGGTATATGCCACAACAGCAGTGGCAAAATCTGCTGCTACAACCCAGAACGGTACCCTTGGCTGGACCTGTAGTTACAGTGAAGTGGGTAATTCTCAAGACAAGCTTCCGCCATCGGAAGGCAAACCTGAGCTAATAAGAAAAAGGAGCAAGATTCTAGGCTCCAGGAAAGCTAGATGCATGTGGAAGAAGAGGAGACATTAAACAGGTACAAGAGAACAGCATAGTGGGGCACAGTGGGGCAATGCTTATAAAGGATGAGATGGGCAGGGACAGGTAATGGTAGGGAAAAGGTAGCTGGTGTAGGGCATCACAGATCATCTAAGGTAAGGCAGCACTGTTCAATGGAAAGACGAGTGCCATATGTATGGATCAAGGTCAACAGGCAAAGCTGGTGCTAGGAGAATTTTTTATCAGGGAGGAAGACACCTGTTTCGGTGGCAAGGAACCAAAAGGAGAACATATGAGGTACTACCATCTCCTGTCTTTGTTTGTGACAGTGTACATCGGTGAGAAATACTAATCAAAGAGAAGAAAAATCAAAGATCAGTAAAAAATGAGGGGGGGCAGGGGGTGGAATCAGCCTTGCTCCAAAACATGGCTTTCTCCCAAGACAGGCTAATGCCTAAGATGGCAGACCTGATTAGAAACTGGGAAGACAGGAAGATGGAGTTAAGTTACCATAGCAATTAAAAAACTAGAAATAAAACAAGTAAAACAAAAACAACTCAGGCAAGGACTTGGGAAAGCACTCTCCAGAAGAGTCCAAGGACCTTATTTCTACATGACATGCTACTTTGAACTGTGGGATTGTCCCCAAGCATGAATTTAAAGTCTCCTGCATTTCCAGCCAGAATACCACACCCTCTCTCCTGTTTCACACAAAACAAACCACAAAGCAAATCACTCCTAGCTCCTGTTTTAGAAATTGTTGGTAAACACTGTTTTCCTCCCAGTTACAAGACCTTTGTTTTAATAATCAGACGTAGAAGCCGCAGCGTCCCAAACCTGAAATCTATTCTGTTATCCTAAAACCTAAAAAAGTCTCTGTGCTTTATCTATGTCCCCTGAACTTTAAAACTGCAGAACAGTTAAGACTGTATCTTTATCTTCCAGCAACTGTTATAAAAAGAGGGAGTAGTACAATATGTGTCTGTATAAAACTATATAATACTGTCATATAAAGAAGCTTTAGGATTTATCTTGACTATCTGAATATATAGCTATTTACAAATTGTATAGATATGGTAGGCTTTAAAGGCTATATCTCTCTATAAAGATCTATAGATAAACATACCTTTTAAGCCATAAATTATTTTAGAGACAAAGAAGCCAAAAAGCTAGCTATTCCATTTGTCTGTTATTAAAAATAAAAGAATCTGTCAGAACAAATTTCTCATGATCACGTACTACACATTAATATGTCAAAAATACTAGAAAAACTGCAGTATTATTTTTATGAAACGTAATGGTGTGTTCTTCTAAGGCACAGGATGCAATTTAGGGTGACCTCAAGATATACAGGTAGAGGGTAAGGTTAGCAGACCTCAGAAGCTTGCGTAAGCCACTGCTATGAGTTCTGCATTCACTGCAAGATTATTATCCTGTTATATCAAAACAATGAACAGCACTCTCTGAAAACCAAATTCACATTGATTTTGGCATGACCATTAAGCAAAGGGGCTTTAAAACTTTCTGAGGAGCCATAAATATTTGTGGTAATTGATAATTTACTGAGAGGAGGGAATCAATGGTGCGTTGATAATTTGCTGAATGTGGAAATACAGGACTGTATGTCGGATCTGTGGCTGCTCAGCATTTCATTAATGATCTGGAAGAGTGGGAAAAGTAGAAATCTCTTTACATTCAAAGACAATACTTCAGTGGCATGGTGAATTCAACCAGGAGAATAAAAACATCACAATTGTTAAGGCAGATATGAGGCACAGTAAAATGACATGTACTGTGGTTAAGGCATGGTAGAATGAGATGTAAAAGCGACAAGTTAGGGGTGAAATTAGAAAAAAAGGAAATATGTCAGTTCAGTAAACAAACTCTACTTCCAAACAATGAGAGAGATCCACCAGGAAACAAAACACGACCATAAAAAAGCAGTGAAGGTCTTTGTTTTATTGCAAGTGATTTAAAACCAGCTCTTACACATGCAACTTCCAAGCACTGATATTGGAAAACCAAAGTATTGCCTAATGAGGGCTTCCGACTGAACTTGTACATTCTTAGTAAGAGAGAGGACTTATAAAAGTTTTGAAGTGTGGTAATTAGAAAATCCATAGAAAGCTATCACCACAAAAAAGAATGAGTATGTATGGAAATATACATCAGAAGCTTTGCAAATGTGGCACATGTACCACTGGACTCTGACAGACTTTAGAGGAATGAATCTTCACTAGGAGATCAAATTGCTGCTTTTCCACCAATGATTTCAATGATGTGGTAGCTAGTCATATAAAACGAACCCTGATAATTGCGTGTGCAGACACATACAAACTTCCTATCAGTGCCACAAAAAAAAAAAAAAGGGAAAAAAAGAAAGACGAGAGCAGCTGTCCCTAAGGGTGCTCCTATTCTTTGTTTCACGAAATCCTGCACAGGTTTTGTTGAGATACAAACAGTTGGGAAAAAAAAAGAACCTTCATTTCCTTAAGTGACTCAGCCTTCTCGGGAAAATTTTGGCAACACCTGAAATGTCAACTGAGTTGGGATATTTTCAGACCTTGCTGTCAAAGCAACAACAGACAACACTGCAATGGGAATGCCACAGAGCTGTCACTGCAGTTGCAACAGGAGGTACAGGAAAAAGCCATGTTAATATCTCTCTCCCACTGGTTTTGGGAATTGCCCAAAACCCCATGAAGCTCATCTTCCCTTTCAGGAATAAACAAACAAAAAATTATCTTCTGCTGTTGCCTGCTAATTTTGCCAAGCTTGAGGATCACACATTACAAATTTGCTCAGAGGAGAAGGTTCAGGCGCCAAAATATTGCTCATGCTAGGTAGAAGAACAACCACTTCAACTCTGCGCCTATGGCTTCACCTCTTTTCTTACGCAACCTAGTCATTTTTATCTTACATGCACATACACACATGCATAGAAAACATATATAAAGAGACTACAATAAAATAGCGTAGGTGGTGAAGTGAAGCACTCAAAAGTGAAGTAATGACAAATTTAAGGTTCCATGAGCATTATGCATTACTATGTTAAAAATCAATCACAAATTACTCTTTTGGAAGGACATTTTCAGTGCTTTCTTCAGTGCTCAAAACACACACATGGAGCGGCAGCATTACAGTTGTGCATAATGAGCTCCCCTAAACTCTTTGGGATAAAGCAAACTTCCAGCTGAAATGGATCCTACTCTCTATCACCATTGTAAATCTCCACACGACAAAGACTGTATATCAGAGAGGAAGTTTTGGGGTACTTGTAACAATTTATATTTTTGCTTGCTAACTCCCAATTAGAAAGCTTCTTGCCCAGCAGAACAGAGCTTTTCTGAGGTCTTTAATATCCTTATTGATCTGCATAGGAATTCAAACCAAAGGATGAGGCCATCTGATTTACCATAAACTGACCACAAAAAGGAACTGTGATGTGAAACCATTGTTTCCACTGTTTGATCTAACTGTATCTCCCATTAAGAACCTTCAAAAGGTAGCTACAAGCAGGAATTTTAACCTCCAGAGAAAACAGGCAGAATACGTGTGACACGTGCTGGAGGAAATGTTGGGGCTCAGCAAAGCACGGAGTATATGTAGACTAAACAGAATATTAACAATGGGTCACTATTCAACTTCTGTTTAAATCACAATGTCAAGTGACCAGATTGGCTGGATTATTACCAACACATTCCCTACTAAGCTTATTACAGGATATTATCTATTTCCACAGCTCAGGGAATATAAATCTGAAATGTATATTCCTTGTATTTGTTATTTCTGGACTATTCACAAATAAGACTGCACAGTTGAAAACCTACCCCATGATGTATGCTGTGGAGGCTAGTATGACTCATAATGCAAAACAAATTCTCTCATTTTAGCTGTGATTTCTATGTTTAAATGGTACAGATTTACTCTTCCCCAACCAGGGGGAGGATAAATGCATGGATCTTGGTAGCCACCAAGATATTTGCACAAGGCTCATTAATTCATAGGGGATTGTACATGGAGGCTTAAGTCAATTCAAGACAATTCACAATTTTGATGAATTGTTATTTTAACAGTGTTTACAAGTAATTAAAATGCAAAGCAGTAATTAAAATATTTTTTGTGTAATTACTGTCCTTTAGAAATCAAACAAATCCTATTAACCGTATTTCCTGCTATGCTAGATTCATTACTTACTCCATGTTGCTCTGGCAGAGATTCTAAGACAAAAGTTTTAGCTTGGGATATATATGCATGTATACATGTGCGCACACATGCGTGCACATGCGTTTTAAGTACGGGGAACATCAATGAAGCATTTGATTAAGCAGAGTAATTGGAAAAAATTACAAGAGTTCTGAGTAGATCAACAACCATAGTAACCTATGAGCCTTTGAAAAATGCAATGGAGGCAAAAAAATACTGTACCTTGTTCCAATATCCAGCCAGCTTCCATAATCTTTAACCAAAAAGAAAAAATGCTAGGAAATCAAACAACTTTGATTAGTACATCAACATTGCACAATTTGAAACACAAAATTAAAACCCATGTTTTCAGGCTGTTCACTTCAAGTTTCTAATTCTTCAAGTAGAACAAGGGCAAGACCTTTCCAGGAATGCTCATTTGGACCAAAGTAAAGAACAGTCTAGGAGCCAGAAACAGATTTAACATGGTATCAAACACAAACAGCTGAAGATGGACAAAGTTCTGTCAAGTTGAGCTTGCAAGAAACAAAAGATTACCAGCAGAGAACTTTTTCAATAAGAAAAGCCAAGCCACCTTTATTGTTTGAAATAATGGGATCCCAAATAACATCTAGTGCCAAAGAGAAGGCTGCATACTGTTTTCATGGAATTCCACTACAAATTTCTTTGGGCAGCTCTGGCAGTTCCCCACCTGTAAAATGGGAATAACACTGGGAGAAGACAGCACTTGTCTATTAGTGAAACCCCCAAATTCTAGCTGGTGGCCTCCTTGATTCAAGACCACAAACCAGTTCTCGCTTTTTTTTCCCCCCTGCCAACTTTCTCATTTCTTGATATACACACAGCTCCTGCATATCAAACATCTTTGGTAATAGTTTGTTTTGTACACCAAGTACATATTTACTAATTATTTTAAAATAGTTAAACCAAAGTAAGAGAATATGTGAGAGGTAAGACCTGGATACACTGGGACTTGCTACACACCAGTACATGCCTGAACTCTTCTTTTGGTCTAGCTAGACTGATTATATTAGTGAAATGCTGTAAGTGTGGTTTACTGGTATTTTAATCCTTTTCCTGGGGAAGTTATAAAAATTCAGGTTAGTCACACAGATTTATTTGAAACTACACAAAACTACACCTTCTCCATTTCTCACTCTACAGACAAATTAGTCATTATTTGGTTTTTCACTTACAGTTTTTCCTATCAGGTGAGATCCACAGATCATACTGTACAAGGAAATCACATCAGGAATGCTTACTCCAAAGGGATGAGACTAAAACAGCATGTACGGAGTGAGAACACCAGTTCTACCTGCTGCTTTGGAAAGGTTTCTGTTTACCTTATGATACCCAGGGGGAATGCTTCCTGGGTTAAAGACAGTTTGAGGGGGCAACAAAAACATACTTTTAACATGTGAAAATTATGTTGGGGTATTGTTCAGCTTTGGGTTGTTTTAGCTAGCTTGGTTTGTGGAGGCAAGCCTTCAAAAGATAGTATTTCCTAACACCTTATTACAAAGGATACGAAGTGGTTTTTTGGGTGTTGCTGATCATCTAGATTCTGACAACTCTAACCGAGCTGGTAGGTAACGCGTTTCTCCTTTTCCTCTCTTTTTCAAGGGAAGGTGGGGTGAGTAAAAGGTTCAAAATTCCTGAAAAATTAACTTAACCCTGCACACAACTAAACCCGATATTCTTATTTAAATTCTTCCTAAGAAATTGACTGGAAAATGCATGAAAAACTCAGAAAGATAACTTATTACTTCATTTTTGTCTCTTATTATTACGAGAATATTGCTTCTTCAGAAGCATTAATTATAAGAAATTCAAAAAGCCGTGACTGGAGGAGTTTTATCTCTAAATTATGCTAGGATTTCAATCCAATTCACTGGCCTAGTTACAAAAACTTTGAAGTCTGAAACAAATTCAGATCTCTCTAGACAGAGTTAGGAGAGCCCTCTGCTTTCCAATTTTATTTGAATAGAATGCGCAACAACTTACCAAAGCCATAATGTCTGAAATCACAAGAACAATGAGGAAAAGGCTGCAAAGGAAAAAAAAACCAACAGACCATCAACCTTTATTCATGGCCACAGATGTTATCAAGCTTATTAAAACCCCCATAAAGAAATTAAAATAAGATATGATTTCTTGCACTTGCCTTTCAATCACTCAAGATACATTTCAATTTATTAGAGAACAGTTAAAATATATGGCTAGAACATCTGGCATTTGTAATCCCACCCTGCTTGAACGAGATATTTCACATTAACGGTTTCAATTTTGCAACAGAGAAACCTAACATGAGTCATTTACTGGAGAACAAGAGCATCTTATGAACAGTGCCTGCCCATTCCTGATGCAGTGAGCTCCTGTGCTGATTAGGCCAAATAAAGGTGATTTAGGTGTTTCAAGTTGGACTGAAGAGTGAGCAAAACTGTTTGGCACAGACAGACAGATACCTGAGCCGATTGGTCCTATTGTGAGAACCACCCTGCTGAGTAGGAGGCTGCTAAAGGAGGTGCTCGCCCCCCTTCCAGATCTCTGGGTGCCCATAAGCTGCTCTGAGAATGCTCAGCATTTTGGTGTTGTGCTCCCAAACCCATGGGCCTCTCTGTCAGGCAGCAGGTTACTTATGGAAAGTAGGCTGCAGCCAGTAAAAGGAAGCAGGAGGGAGCACGCAGAGCTATTTCCGCCCCCCTCCCCCCCCGCCCCCTTATCCTAATCTTCTTTTCATTAAACTATGTAAATCCTAAATTACATGAAAGTAATTGCTATAACTGGTTAAAACTAGTTTCTAAGTTAATGACACAAAAGCAATGTTGCAAACAGCCGACCCATTAACAAAGTCTTTAACTAGAATACAGTTAATTTATCAGTACTACCATCATAAATTCACGGAGCTTTTTTGGGAAATGCTGCAGCATTGCATGACCATGTACTGAGGGGACACCCGTACCAATGCCTCCTGATGAGGAAGTTTCTGATATTGCCTAAGTCAGCCATGCTTCATTAGTAAATAAGGATGCAACAAACTGACTGTATCTCAGACGCACTGAAAGGCTTCTCTCCACTCACCTATGGCTTAGATAGGATGTTACAATCTTGTAGTGCCTAGGAGGCACTCAACTAGAGGGCTGTTTTCACAGGCAAGTTCCAAGAACATATTCTGATAGAACATTCCCCACAAACAAACAAAAAAAATAAATCTTTAATCTGTAAACAGGGAGTTTAGAAGCAATTTGTCCAAATCACAAAGATCTACTTTTTGCCCTTCTGAACTGCAGCAAGCCTTTCACAACAGAAGGACAACACTAATTTCAGGGCATATTTATACACTACAAAGACAAGATTGTCCCCTATGATGGCTTAATTTATCTAGCAGGGGCAGCAAGAGCAATAAAGAGTGCAGCACAGGCTTCAGAATGCACTGACAATCAGAGCACCACCTCTCTAGGGATCCTGGACACATCTTGTGGCTTCTGCCTTGTTCCCAGGCTGACACTGGGGCAGTATCACTGCTATTGTTACCTGAGCACAACTAAATGAAGCTGGCACAAATAGCAGCTGGAGGTACAACCACAGCCTTATAAAGCAGCACAGACATACTCATGTCACCTGGTTTAAGAAGTTGCTATTATTTCCCCTCTCACACACTGAGATGCACATTCCATAAAAGCTTGCAATATCACGGGTGCTGCCAAGGCAAGCATTCACAAGTTAGGAAATGCTGACCTTTATGATACCTGAGCTCTGGAAATGTAAATTGCTAGCTAGTCTTCTGAGCAACCCCGATTCCTCAACGCAGCCCTGCATCTGTATAAGCCTTAGTAAGGAGGACAAATATCCTTCCTTGGAGGTGCAGGGACAGCCCAAGTACACTGCACACACAGCTAATGCAGAGAAGATAAAAGGGATGGTGAGCCTTGCGCTTCCTCTCCAACAAGAAGTCAGATTTCAGGTTGCCATGTCCCTTGTTAGTATCACAGAATTATAGAGTGGTTTGGGTGTGAAGGGACCTTAAAGATCATCTAGTCCCAACCTCCCTGCCATGGGCAGGGACCCCTCCCACTAGACCAGGTTACTCAAAGCCCCATCCAACCTGACCTTGAACACTTCCAGGGACAGGGCATCCACAACTTCTCTGGGCAAGCTCTTCCAGTGTCTCACCACCCTCAGAGTAAAAAATTTCTTCCTAATATCTAATCTAAATCTACCCTTTTCTGGTTTAAAACTGTTACCACTCATCCTATCACTACATTCCCCGAGAATGAGTCCCTCCCCAGCTTTCCTGTAGGCACCCTTTAAGTACTGGAAGGCCGCTATAAGGTCTCCCCAGAGCATTCTCGTCTCCAGGCTGAAAAACCCCAACTCTCTCAGCCTGTCCCCATAGAATAGGTGCTCCAGCGCTTTGATAATCCTCGTGGCTGTCCTCTGGACCCGCTCCAACAGGTCCATGTCCTTCTTATGCTGGGGGCCCCAGAGCTGGACGCAGTACTCCAGGTGGAGTCTCACCAGAGCAGAGTAGAAGAGCAGAATCACCTCCCTCAACCTGCTGGCCACACTTGTTTTGATGCAGCCCAGGATACAGTTGGCTTTCTGGGCTGCAAGCACACATTGCCAGGTCATCAACCAACACCCCCACGTCCCTCTCCTCAGGGCTGCTCTCAATCCATTCTCCGCTCAGCCTGTATTTGTTCATGGGATTGCCCCAACCCATGTGCAGTACCTTGTACTTGGCCTTGTTGAACTTCACGAAGTTCGCACAGGCCCACTTTTCAAGCCTGTCCAGGCCCCTCTGGATGGCATGCCTTCCCTCTAGCATGTTGACCACACCACACAGCTTCCTATCGTCAGCAACCTTGCTGAGGGTGCACTCAATTCCACTGTCCATGTTGCTGACAAAGATGTTAAACAGCACTGGTCCCAATACCGACCACTGAGGAACGTCACTCAGCACTGGTCTCCACTTGGACATTGAGCCATTGATTGTAACTCTTTGAGTGCGATCATCCAACCAGTTCCTTATCCACTGAGTGGTCCATCTGTCAAATCCATGTCTCTCCAATTTAGAGACAAGGATGTTGTGTGGGACAGTGTCAAAGGCTTTGCACAAGTCCAGGCAGATGACATCAGTTTCTCTCCCCTTATCCACCAATGCTGTAATGCCAGCATAGAAGGCCACCAAATTTGTCAGGCACGATTTGCCCTTAGTGAAGCCATGTTGGCTGTCAGCGATCACCTCCCTATTTTCCATGTGCCTTAGTCTAGTTTCCAGAAGGATCTGCCCCATGATCTTGCTGTGCAAGAGGTGACTGGCCTGTAGTTCCCTGGGTCTTCCTTTTGTACCGGGTGGCATGGTATAAGGAGACAACAGGCAGGGGACAGGCAGGATGAAAACAAATAGAAAGGCAGAGGGCATCACACACAGCAAGGGCAGCTTCCTTCTGCTCAGCTGAGCAATATGCAGGACAGAGTCACCACTGCGGTCCCCCTGCTGCTGTCCAGTGAGACTTTCAGTCAAACCCACACAACATCCCCCGGTGACAAACTCAAAACCACATGGCTGACAGGGACCTCCTCCGTCTCAGCACTAAACGTAATCCCACATGATGAGCATAGGATTCAGTCATGTGCACTGGGTGCACTAAAAAGGGGTAGGGAGGGCTAATAGTTAAAAAAATTAAAATCTTGAGGTAGTGAAAAGAGTAAGAGTAGTTCAAGTCCAGGTACAGCACTCTGCGAGGCTGGGCACCCATCCCGCATTCTCTCTGGAAAGTCTTTAGAGATGGAGACAGGACTGGCAGCCATCTAGTCCTACTGCAAAAAGTATGTAATACCGAACACACCTGGGAAGCACTGAACTGCAACGGAAGGGCATGCAGCCTTCTTTTTTTTAAAAACCTATTTGTGGTGAGGTCAGTGCTACAAAGTTGTAAATTGGTTACATTATTTTTAAAATACTGTACTATAGGCAGAGATGCAATAGAAAACAAAACCAAAAACTTTAAATTCTGCTCATTTTTCTACATTATGGGGAAAGTGCACCCTCTGTGTATTGTCAACAAAGAATATTAAATATCTGATTGTTTTAGACAGGGCCAACACTTCCATTTATACTAATTTATCACTAAGAAAAGAATTCCTGAGCTTGCAAAATCACTGAACAAAATCCCAAACCATAATAACAAATAAAAGTAACAATGTGATCTACTGTTGTTTTTTTTTTTAAATTTAGATTGAGATTTGACAATTCTGAATTCTTGCAAAACAGACTTGAAACCCTTACTAATGCAGAAATATAGCACTTACTGTACCTCTTAGAAGACAGTTGTGTTGTGACTTGAACAGCTTCGAAAGCACATGATACCAGAACAAACGGGATTACAACCTGTTTAAAACACAAGCTACATTTTGATTTACAGCCATATTTACAAAATGATCTGGCAGGTTGTGCAAACATTTTCCTGCTTTTGAAATTATCACAGAACATGTATGTTACAAAAATAGAACATTGGCAAGAAAGCGTAGAAACTAATTTTGCAGGAAGCACATTTCCTAAATGAGTAAAAAACCACTTCCATGGTCATAGCTGGACTGCAGTGCAATAAGCCATGAGGCAACATGGAAAACTATAATTAAAATGCATTAGTGATCCTGACTTCATTTATCCATTTTAGAGCTAGTGATAAATACTTGAACAACGCTAGAGCTATGCAGATCCAATATCTCACATGACACGCTGCAGAGCTCCAAGCATAATAGAACAATCTCATCTCAACCACAAAAAAAATCTGAATATAGAGTATATTCAGTAAGGCAAGGATCACACTGCTCCTCCAAAGCCAAGTCAAGCAAATGTAAACAGTTCAGTAAATTAAGAAGAAAACCAACCAAACAAGCTAGAAATATGAAAGTTGCCTTTTGTTCTTTCCAAAGTTGACTCGTAATCCTTAAGTTAGTAGTCTAAATGCACTTCTATAACCTGTTCTCTTGCATCCAGAAGGTTTGCATTATTGACTTATGTCCTGCAGTATAACATGCGGTATACCTGTAACTTAAATCTGCTTTCTCTGGGACAGAGCAGCAGAAAGGCAGAGGCAGGAAATACTGCTTACTTTAGCAATAATCCATAAATTCCATGTCTCCTTTCCTGTTTGCCTCTTTACCCCTCTGGCAGATACTTTACAAAGAGGTCCCACACCCTGCCTGCAAATGACAAGTGCAATCCAATCTTTGATAGACTATTACAAATATATATAAAAAAATTAATTGTAAAATGACAACCTAATCAGTAGAGCATTCAAAGCCTGTACGTAATGTAATGTAGATAGAGCTAATAAAATATATATCCTCAATGTTTCTGTAGATATTATACTATAGGGAAGCTTATAATTTTTAAAATAATTTAAGTCTTTTCAACATTTAAAATTTCCATTTTAATACAATAAACCAATCTAATGCAGTTAAATTATACTTCCATGCACTTTAGCGTCTCTCTTTTGGGAAACAGAAGGATTCATCTCTAGAAACACTACAAAGGCTGAAAGCTTCACACATGGCTAAGAAGGCTACTAATGAAGCTCAAATACATATGTATGCTTTTGTAAAATAACAACCATGTAGGTGATATGTTGTTTATTAAACAGTTCTTTGAGAAAAATTCACTCAGGTAAGACTACTAACCTTTAGCAAAAGCAAGCCTCCCATCATGAAGGGACTGAACACAGTCAAGAAACAATAGACAGAAGCAGGATCAAAACTAGGGAAACATGACAAAGACATTACAACATACCCTTGAAATGTTATTTTCCATTAAAAACCAGAGCATTTAGTCACTCCTGTAACACACTGTGCCTATCTACTTTTTTAAACAAGGCTTCCAACTTTCTCTTCTCTTGCTCAAACATTAAATTAGCAAGGACAGCCTACCTCACTTCTTTCTCTACAATTTTTCTCTGCTTATGTCTTTTGAGGTGCTGTGCTGTTGGTGAGCAGCCGAGCACTCTCTGCTCACACTGCCAATAACTTCTAATGGAAATTGAGACGACCTTGTAACCAACAATCTCAGGCTCTTAGGGAACACGTTACAGAGAGCAGAAACGAAATAAGTTGTTATCGTTATCCCACTGACTATTGCTTTAATTCTGCTGCCTTGATTTTGCTAACCAAATTTATATTTAGTACGCCAACTGCACAAAGAATTTTTTGTACCCTGTGTCTCAAATCAATGAATAAAATTTACCTGTTAACAGATGCTATGTTTCCAGTGCCAAAAAAGGCTGTCAATAGGAAGAAAACCTAGCTGTATTTAAGGAAACTACACCACAGAAATGGCTGCAGTAAAAAACCACCAGCATTTTCCCCCCGTCATTCCAATTTACTTTCAAAATCCTACCATGAAACTACAAGAACCCGACCCACTATTACAGCTTTACACTGCATTAAGAAATCCAAGGTATTGTCTAGCTCTACCTAAGATTTCACACATGACTATGTCAATTTTAAAAGAAAGGGACTGCCTGGTAACATTTCAGAGCCTGTGTTGAGGCCCCTGCCAGAAAGCTGCAGCTTGTTTTTTCTCAGCCCCTACCTAGCAAGATAGGAACATCCCTGGACCGCAATCCCAGCTGTGCATTCAAACACACATGCTTTTGCAGGAAGTAACGGCATATGTATGTGTACTGCACACCAAGAGGTAGCTTCATTGAGGAATTGGCCATGGAAGAGCTACTTGGCTACGAAACAAGACTAAAGGTACCTATGCTATCCCCCCCACAGGTTTGTTGTCCAAAGGTTATGCTGAGTCTATCCATTGCAACATGGGACCCCCCAGTTTTTTCATTACTTGAGGGAGGGAGGATGACTCTGGCAGTATCTGTATAGCTCAAAGTTTTTTGTTTAGAAACCTTACCCTTTTCATCTAGGTACAACCCTTGCTGCTATATGAGCCCACAAGACATTTTTCTACCTCACTGAGCTCACTGGGGCCCATTATAGCTCACATCTCTTCAGTCAAAGAATGGTTTTTAACTGCTTTTTTGCATCAGTGAGAGGGTTAGTCAGTGACGATGGCTGCTGTTGCCAGAGGTCCCTCTGGTCCTTCCACTCCTGTTACAGCTCCCACACTGGATCATTTAAGTCTCTGCACAAACAATTTGCTACCAACTGCTCAGCAGAATCATTGGGATTCTGCATGCAATATTTTGGAAGGATTAGGTCAGCATAACTAAAGAAATTATGCTTCCCAAGAGTATCACATCATTTCAAGTTTAGTAACACAGCAGTCTAACAGCATAGCACAGTTCTGCCAGTTAAGGTTTATAAGAACAACAGTTCTGCAATAAAACAAATACCAGTAACACACAGGTCTAATCAACATGCTAAGCATAAGCAATCTGAATCTTCTTCTGGAAGATCGGGCTATAAGGTCCCTCAGCATATGGTGACTTTTGGGCCCTATATAGGAACCTTGAGACAAGACATACAGCTCACATGGTCATAGTTGCAATGTGACTGCTCTACTAGAAAAGGTTTCTCTTCTAGTACCACTATTTCTAAACGTGAAACAGCATCTAAATTAAAAAGCCACAACATCTTTTGAGCAGGTGTGTATCATACCTGGTGTCTGCAAAGGACACCTGCAAATTGTGTATTTTTTCAGGAGCTGAACAAAATACATTCAAGTGCTTTAGGTTAAGATGAGATTAAATTAGTGCTACATTCAAGTCTTAGATTAAAGTAGTACTATGTTGGAGCTTTAAAAAAATACAACTGGATAGTCTGACTTTTGTTTTGGCTAATTTTTAGCCTGTCACAGACAGCAGCAGCTTTATTAAAAGTTTGCTTATTTTTTGTTAAAATAGCAAAATAGCAAATGAAATCGATAGATTTCCTGCAAGGTGCCTCAGCTGCTTTTCAGGTATACTCTAAAGCAAACACAAATGTTCAACACCTAGCAAATTGTTTTGCCTCCTTCCTTAGTGCTGAACGGTGTTTTTTTAATGAGGTATCTGTCACACTTCCTCTGCTGCAGGTTCCTAATGTCCAGCTGCATCGTCCCAAATTCCAACAGCACAGACTCTGCGACTGTGATCCACCCTCTCAGATTTGGTTATTCTATGAACTATAAAGCCTATTTTTGCAGAAACCAGTATTGAGACACCTCCCTCCCCAGCTCCAGCTATAACCCACCTGGCACTAGAAACCCAGATGTTCTAGACCGGCTCATTATTTCTCTCCCACTTGCACACTCATCACCCTTGCTGCCAAATACTTCTCACTTAACTGTCATAGTCATAAGAGACCAAACTTTTCAAAGTGGCCAAGGAGCCAGATTCCAAAACAGTGCAGTTTATACTGATTTTTTTTACTACTTTATCAAAAGACATAATGTACAAGACCATTGTCTTTTGAGCAATAAATCATCTTCACCAGCTTCTCCTTCCAGTGGCTACCATGCTACAGATTTTGATTGTGGGGCCTTTTGAAACAAACCCATCTTTTCCCTGGAACACAGCAACTGGCAAAAGGATACAAAGAAGAACGACCTGCGGACGTCATCTAGGTGGAGCTGTCGAAACCGAGTTATATCAGTAGCACAGGCAAAGTTGAAAACAGCAAGCTGGAAAAGACAACAGAAGAAATCAATACCAAATATCAACTGACGTACTTTGATAGAACCACTGTATTTTTACTGAAATGAATGAGAACAGACCTACTTCCCTATCAGCTGCTATTAGAGTAGTATTATGATGAGGACTGCAAACCTTTCCCATATTTTCATTATACTTTAATGAATCTGCCAGAAAGATTGTACAAGTGAGATGATCAAATGAACAGTGCAGCTTCTGCTGTTATCTACACTAAAAATGAACTTCTATGCCTTAGACTTATCATCATCTTTTTTCATCTTAAATATTCCTCCTACACATACACACTTCCACTGCTCACATGAGCATGTGGATAAAGACCCACAGAAATAAAAGACTGCAATTATCCTCAGTTGACTTATGTTGTGAGTGAGAATACTAAAATATTCTCCATCTCCTTCACTCAGTTCTCAGCACAGTATCACTTGACCTGAAGAGAAATTGTCTTCATGGAGTTTAAGAGGTCAATGAACTCCTTTTCACTGGGGAAAAGAAAGAATTCAAGCAATAGACATTCAACACTGACAACATTTTAATTAAGAATAATCTCATATCACCAGAGAACTGAGCTGGATTCTCTAATACAAGATGTACTTTGTGGCACATATTAACAGGCATTCTAGATATGATTTTTCTAACCTAAAAATGGGAAGCAGGGGTAAGCATTATTGTTCCTTTCACTTGAAACCAAAAGTCAAATGACAAACAGGGAGTGACAACAGAAAACTTAATTACAGCTTACATATATTCTTTTCATTTGCATTTGATTAACAAAGTGTTCATCACTGTTTAAAGCTCCTTTAATAGAATTTTATTTTAAATCAAACAGAACATCAGACCACCATCAGACAGGCAAGCAGCACAGATGCCTTGTTACAAGATGCAAAAGGTAGAGTGGGTTCTAGAGTGGAAGAGAAAGTACATCCCACAGATGACTCTGCTGGGCTAGAAACCTCCGGTTGCAATTCTGGCCTCACGATAAGTATACATTTCTACCTTCAGATTCCTTCTCTATCACTTAAGATGCTACAGGACATGCTCACACAAAATACCATAACTATATGTAGCATAAATAAAAAGCGATTCCCATTTTCATTCCTGATATTCAGCCTTGGAATTGGTAAAGTCTCTTCTCTCTCGATTTTTAAAACTGTCTCCCTTGCAGAAGGACCACAAAACCACAGGATGTGTCAGGTCTGCTCTTATGACTGCCTTGGCTCAGATTTCACCTCTCGGCATTTCTCCCTAATTATTATGAGCTGCAAAAGGAAGGAAAGATGTGTATCGCCACTTCTCTTACAAGTGACTCCGGTCGCTACCATGCAGCTGTACCCAGGTTCTCTGTGCCCTGCACCAAAGACGACACGTTAGGGAGAAGCAGGGGAGAGCTGTGCTGCACACCTGCCTGACTCCCAGCACCCAGACAACTCTGCAACCGGCACTTTGGATCTAACCAAATCAATGGCACAGCCACAGTTTGTTAAACCCTTGACCTAATCTAAAAGCTAAGTAGCAGTGTAAGCAGCATGGGCTTTGAAAATTGCTGACACAACATACTGAATTTTAGGGTGAAAGAACTTGCATTGATACCTATTATAAAACTCCCTCTCTGAGCAAATCCGAGAATGAACTAGTTCCAATTTAGTTTCTGGCTCCTTGTCTGTCTAATCATAAATAAAACACCATCCTTGAAGAACAGGAGGTCTTTTCAGCCTCTCACGGACACTCTGCCACCTGAATAAAAAAAGTACAGTGACATTGTACTTCCTCTAAAGAGAGTTACTGTACCTTATGCTGAATTAGCACTGCATTTGATAAACAGAGCTTTGTAGCCTACAGAACATACCACTAAGTCAAACTGATTTCCTGCATTCCTAGAAATGGCTCTAACGTGGAATATCTTGAATAACATCAATTAGAAATCTCTCTTACAAGGCCACATTACCATTTCATAAAATAGTTGGTACTGGCTTCCCAAACCTAAAGAAATACAAAGTGTTGCTCTACGAAAACCATTCAGAACATTTATTATATCCTCAAGGAAAAAAAAGATAAAGCTGGTAATTAACCTGACACAGCTATTTGGAGCTGTTACCTTTTGTTTGAGTGAAAGACCATAGTGCTGCAGTGCTTCTTGCTCCATATTTATCCACACAAACATCAAACCAGACAGTACCAGTGGAAACAGAGCTTCATACCTGAAGAGTAACATAATAGTCATAGTAAGTACAGTCACTAACAACCATTTAACATCAAATACTGACAGGTTTCTTTTCTTTTTTCTTTATACAAATGATATACCAAAGACCTAGTGGCATTCTCCCCCCTCTCTCCCCATTTCTGAAGAGTACCCACAGCTGGTTGGTTGAGGTTTAAAGCCATACAGTAATTAAATGGGAAAATTAGGAGAAACAGAGGCTGCTTCAGCTTTGTCATGTTTTGTACCTATTTACTTATTTGATGGCTGCCACAACATTGGATGAGTGCCCTTTGTGTCATGATTAATTTTAACAAAACTGGAATAAAATTAAAAAGAAACAGCATCTGGCATCTGTAAAATAAAAAAAGCATTACATTTCACTGAAGTCAAATGTTCTTTTCTTTACCACATACCGATCCATCACGACAGCAGCATCAAGTCACGCTCTAACCAAGGCAGCTAAGCTATTCTAGTTAGACCCCAGATAACTTAGGGGTGTAGATTGTCATTGGATAATACCAGTTTCTCCCTGCCCTCTAGATCTCAGTTGCACTTCATGGTGCCTCTCAGGTTTTTTTTCTTTCAGGATAAAGGTATAATACTGACACTGACTGTGACACTAACGTTGACAAGATCGTAATTTTTCCTTTTTACTTTTTTCCTTCTTGGACACAGACTTGTCTAAAAATGAGAAAATTATTGCAGTTAATCTTGATACTGTTTCTGTGTTGTGTCTCCCCACTAACACAGCTACAAAACAGTCTCAAAAAAATTTGGATAGACATTTCTGCTTTAACTATTGGAATTACAAGCAGCTAATGAAGATGAAGATGACAATGCTTGGGTTATCAGTAACAAAAGTACCTGCAAGCCTCAGTTGTCTACACGTGCCTCCAAACTGAATGTCTTCAACTGAGCCAGTGACTACTGGTTGCATGCAACCATGCCCTTCAACTGGCTTCAATACTCCCACTTAACTGTAACTAGAGAGGTGCTGTGATTACCTAAGCAAGGCATTGGGTTATCATTACATGGTATAACAGAGCACTGAGGAGAGAAACACTGGATACTTTTGGCACTGAGCATCTTGGTTTTGCTACGATTGGTTGTTTTGGAGTTTGGGGGTTTTTTTTGTTTTTTTGTTTTGGTTTGGGTTTTTTTTTGGTGGGGTGTTGTTGTTTTGTTTTGCTTTGGGTTTTGTTTGTTTTTAAAGAATTATTCCAAAATTTGTTGGTCTATTTGAACATTGTAGGAAGACAGTAGAGAGTTGTCAATGTGTAAGTGCGTGCTCTGGTGCAGGGCCAAAATACAGAGGGAGGTTACCAATGTCAGAGAGCGTAACATTAACGCTTTATCCAGTAGCCAGGATAGGATAAAAAGGTTGAGTGTAAGAGTGTGTGCGTGGACAGGAATAAGATTAGGATCAAAACCTTAATGGGGAAGTGGGAGGAAGGGGAGGCAGGAGATTAAAAAAAAAAATTAAAAAAAATGCTTAATCTGAAATGAGAGGATCCACAAGAGGCAGTTATTGCAAAATGTCTGCTTCAAGATATTTTATTCGACTTAATTTTCCAGTGTAATTAAATCCAGAGGATAAGTGGGAGGGGAGGCAGAAAGAACTTCCTATACTCCCCATTAATTATGCTTTTAAGAGCTATTGAGTCTAGGAAAAAAAAGGGTTGGCTGACACTGTTTTCTTCATTTACAAGCTCTGAGGAGTTTGTCTTTTATCTGAAAAGAAGCAAGGCCTACTCTTTATGTGGCCTAGCCATATGGGGACTAGCCATATGGGGACTAGCATGCCTTTGCAAAAAGTTACATGAAAAATCTCTCTGAATAAAATTTTCCCTCATTTTAGGTCTCCCTGTTTCCTGTTGCATGTCATTTAAGCCATAATTAAGACACCAGTGCTGAGCAGCTGGGAAAGAAGTTATTTCCTTTTGTTTGTGAGTGGAAAAGCACATACCAAAAACAAAAGAAGTAAACTAAAACAGACTTTCTTATTTCAGTGCAAGACTGTTAGAATACATACCCTTCCAGCCACTGCTTGTTCTAGCCAAAAGGAAAGTCAACAAAACTGATTGTTTATAATACACGGAGAAATATGGAAGTTTCCCTGAAATTTTATTTAGGGAACTAAACAAGGGGATAAATGGTGAGACTACAGCAGGAAGCACATTACACCTTTGACAGAAATGTTCATGAGATTCAGCAGACAGTTTCGTGTTTAGCCCTTGATTTTCATACACAAGATCAATCCAATCAGAGTAAGAAAGAAGTACCCTGTGCTGAGAAGCAGGTAGATAGACATCAGGGAGAGCAGTATGCTGAACAGTCGCTGAAAGAGAAACGTGGGGCTCAGTAACGGCAACACCGAGGAAGAAACTGCAATAAAAAGAGATCCATCAGTCACAGCATGCAAAATATTTCATCCTTGCTAACAAGATAACATTCTTCAAATCTTGACGCTTTAGGTACAGAAATTCAATACTGGTCATATATGCCCTACTTTTCAGAAGTTACTTTTTGAGTTTGAGAAAACTCAATGTTTGGAGCGTTTAATATTTATGAAAAGTAATTTTTGTTCTTTATCATGTTAATTCCTTGGCTTTCTAGTTCACATCCTTAATAATTTCTCATGAACTGATGTTCCCTTAAGATAATGCAGAAGCGCTATCCCAAAAAACTGTCAAACTTGGTTGTTTAACACAACCCTAAGAACCACTTACCATGGCCCTAAGGACCTCCTGCAGCTCAAAGACTGCAGTTACAGAGCCATTGCTCCACTGGATTAGATTAGGAAACCTGTCACATTTTGAGCAACAACTGAAAATACTGGTAATACAGATACAGAAGCTATCAACTTATTAGCTTCTCTACTTGAAAGCTTTGAAACAGGAATATTTGAAAGAACTATAGGGCACCTATCTGTTGTGATTCATGCCTCTTGCCTTTAACTTGTAATGCATTTCTCTAACGCAGGTGTGGGATCTTAAGAGTTGCATGTCACTCCTTAGTGCAGTCCATTGCTCAACTGCCCAGTCCGCCCCGGTTAGCAGAGTCCGTGCTACCCCTAAAGAGACTCCACTAGCTGCGAAACTTCTGCAGGTAAGGACAGGGCCCAGCAGTTTGCAGGAGGTGAGGAAAATTGGGAAGAGAAGAGTAAAAAGGAAGAAAAGCAGAGGAAAAGTAGCCAGTGCTCGAAGCAAGGAAAGGGAGAAAGAAAAGCATTGCTATGATTTAATCTTTAAACTTGATTTTTTTACTATGAAAATTTTATGTCATTATAAAGAAGTGCACTGAGAAATAACATTGGTGTGGTTCTTTATTGTGCTATAGTGCCCTCACATTACTGAATCATTCAAAGACTGCATCAACAGTAAGTCATAACTAATAATCACTCTATTAAGGAACCAAAATAAAACTATAATATATGGAAAGTGCTCACTTGTTTTTATTGTTATAGTATACTTCAGTATTTACAGTAAACACATCGATGAAATAGAGATGAGGATGTTTCTAAAACCTGTGGGTCAGCATGTTTTATTTTCTGGCTCTCAGCCTTAGCCACTGTTACAATTACAGAACAAGGGACTTAATTTTAAGGCTGCTTCAGCCTTTCAGCATCCCATGCAGCTTTCTATACTTAAAGAAGGCCCAGCTCAAGGAGGAACTTCAGGGACCTCACCACAAGTCAGAACAGCTGAAAAGAAATTCAGTGTGCCAACCGGCCTCTGTGTATGACACTCAACAGATCACATGTGTATTGCTCTCTGAGCGCAATCATAGACAAGAACAGATAACTGGCTGGTAGACGATAATTAGCCATTCCCTTCCATCTCCGATGTGACGCATCACATATTAACCATCAAAAGACATGCAGGTTTCTGGCTGACCTATACAAATCTCTGTATGTGTCCTCTGCACGCAGTCACGACCCCAAATTCCTCAAAATTTGGCAAGTTGCTACGACAGATTTCCATCGATTAAAACTTTAAAACATAATATAAATTCATTTAGAAATATCTGCTAACATAAAGACAGTTCTGAAGAACAAGGGAAGCAGCTGGATAAAGTTTATGCCTCACGGTTTTACCTCTATGTTTGTGGTTAAGGTACACTGCACCAACCATATGGCCTAACAGCTAAAGCCAGCTGGACACAGGCCTGCAGAAACTCACCATCACCAATTCATTTGCCTGGTTCTCCAAAAAACAGTCTTTCTTCAAACAAATAATATTAGGCCTAAATCAAAACTTTAAACAACGTAGGCTTCATATTCATCATAATGAATAGCTGGGGAGGAGGGAACAATTTGCTGGAAAACTTCAGGAGTCTCATTTCCAGTTTATCACTATTATGAATAAATACTGATAATTGCGTATTTCTGATTTTATATATACCCACAGAGGTGCAAAATGAGAGTTCAACAAGTAACACTGTCATTCTTCCATAACTAAGCAAAAGATGAAGAGGAGCTTGACCACCTGTAATGCCACCAACCATGGAAATGCTACAGTAGAGAACTTTCTACCTTCATTCTTACAATGCCACGTTTGTGGTAGATGCTAGTGACAATGCTAGCAGATGCTAGTTGTGGTTATGCTAGTGACAAGGCATTTCTCTCTAACAGGAGTATTGAGGACACATTGTTGGACGCCTCAGCTTTTTACCTGCTTAGTTCTGTGTTTAATTATGTAAGGCAACTTCAACAAATGCATAAAGTTCCCACCTTGTATATCATATCCACGTAAAATTATTACTTCCAGTCTGAAAGATTGTGCTAAAATATTCAGCACCACCATGACAGCAAATAGACTTTTGGGTACATACAGTTTACTTCACTTTTAACTTTATTTTTACCATAGAAGCACCACCGAGAGCAAAGAAAATTTCTAATATACTTTTTCCTCATAACTCTAGACCTCTCTGACTGACCAAATCATCTCTTAGGGTGAGAAAAAAACATTTTTCGTCTTATACAGGAGAGAAAGGTAACCTTTACCCTCAATTCCTGCTCCAGTAAGCCAAGCAGGACATCATTGATTTCATGAACTGTACAAGTGCAAGGAATTCATCCACACAGAGATCATCACTTAGCTTAGCAGGCTATGATGAGTTAGGAAAGCATGATGTAAAGGAAAATATGAGCAATGCTCTCTTTGTAAGGTAGTTTTCTTTGGAACACATACACTGATCACAATCAGTTGTACTAATCTTGGATCTGTTTGCTCAAACAGAAGCAGGATTGCTAAAACTGACAAGATCTGCTTAAGTTAAAACAATGTCACCAGTACAGAAACGTACACAATATATAAGACATTCAGTAACTGGGTAACAAGAGTCATAATTCTTCCTTTAAGCAATGTTTAAATTCCTGGTCTTGACTCTTAGCAAAGAGCTGCTATCAAACTTTGCATGGGATATGTTTAGGTGTAAAACAAATCCCACATTCCAGATCACTCAGGGATAAACAATGACTAACATTTTCTAACGGAGCCCTACAGATATTATTTTATGGCTGAAATACCAACGGTATTGCTTTACTGTATTCCATAACCCCAGTGATAATTACATTTGCTCTGTTTAATCATCCTAAGATTTTAATTTTAGAGTGGTGAAAAATCCATAGACTTGTAAATTGTTTTTTCTTTAATAATTACGTTCAAACAGGTATCAAACATACATTAGCATCATTAGTTCACAGGTATTTCGCAAGGCAGCTCTGAAAAGCACTTCCATATCCCAATGGTCTCCACCATCAGCTGCAACTCCAATTTTCTACTGAAATACAGTAACAATCTTTCCTCACTTCCCTATGCTTAACTGGATTGCTTGCAGAACATCTCAGATGACCCTTTACCTGGCTCCAGGTGAAATAAAAAGGGAATTTATACCATTATATCCCTAAAAGGGGTCTTCAAGATATTCAGAATATTCAAAACAAAAGATAAAGCTACTTGTAAATCAAAGATGTTTGTATTTTATTACAAACCTACAAAGAATTAGTATTTTAGAAGACTTTCTAATACATTCCTCAAAAAAACTCACTTAGGAAAGAATAGTGAACACACATAAGAACTATTAGGAGTCAAATAAAGGAACACGTGCAAAAGTAAGCCGTAAATAAAAGTGTCACCACACCCTACCCAACCGCAAACCCCACAACCTATCAGCATACAAATTTGGGAGAGAAGATGTTCTTACCTAGAGTCATCCAGCTAATAATTTGATTCAATACAGGCAATCCCTGTTTGTTTTTAAGACTGTCATGGGTACTGCTCACAACATAAGTCGAAAGTGCAATACTCAACACCTAGAAAGAAGAATCAGACAACGAACACACTGTTAAGACATGAAACTCTGCCATCCCATACTAAATATGTAAATACGCTTTAAGGTTGCATAAACACCTCATGTGAATCAACATAAGAGCAGGAAGTCTGATATGTAGTGTTGAGTATTTCTAGCTTTTTACAATTCATGCTTTGTAAAACTTCCTTCTAGGGTTTTTAAAATAATAATAATAATAACAATAATAATTATTTAGTTGGTTAGTTATTTGTGCTATTTTTAAATAGTTTAAACAAGTCCTCTGGATCACTGATTTGACACGATATGCTCTTTGTCAAGAGTAACTCCAAACAGTCATGTAAACCACAGAAAACATATGCTTCCAGTTTTTCGAGGAGCACTTGTCCTCAAACAGCAACCATGAAGAACTAGCAGAACCTCTGGCTTCACTGCAGGATCAGGTACAGGAGGATGGGGAAGGCTAGTTAAGGCAAGAGCTTTGCATGGGCAGCACAGCTCCTGTAAGAAGAGACAGCAGCAGTAGAGCAGATTGGAGGTGGATTTTAAGAGTCTGCAATCTTAGCAGACTGTTCAAATGAAATTGTCTGAACCACCTCAAGCAGAGCCCTCTGCTTAGAGAAGCAGTGAAGCTGAAGAGGATTTTTTTTTTTTCTTGACTAATTCAAGAGACACCATTCATTCACCACGTACGTGCAAAAAACCTTAGGAAAATTACCCCATGAGTCAAGTTATTTTGAAAGATTACAATTATCCAAGAAAATGCTTGAGCCAAGTTTTCAATTACTGCTATTTGTTCACAACTCTGCAGTTCCACTAAAAGGCAAATCAAGCATACACGGTACTTTGCAAACGTGTGCTTTAAAACTGCATTACAAGATATAATTGCTGTTGTAGCTTTTTTTGTGCAAAGCAACTACACAGTGTTCACATCCGTCACTTTTTACCATATGAATAGCTGCCATTCCCCTGGCAGATATACCCCACAGTGATACCTAGTGGTACCTGCCCAGAGGATGCACTTAGCAGTCAGCATTTTTTGGCCTGGTTTCACAGGTGCTCAGTTATCTGCTGTTTCTATTTAATTTCAGGCCACAAGAACATGTAACTTGTATTTCTGTGTGACATCAATAAGCTAGGTCGAAGCATTAAGCCTCAAAAAGCTCAGGGAATTGGCCCCTTTAGACCTCTGATGTTTATTTGGGATGCTTTTGCTGTATTCAGGCCAGATGTCTCCCTTTGATTTATCTTTTCAACCTCCTTTAGTGTTATGAGCTCTGATAATCCCTCTGCTATCCCCTAGCCACTGGTGAAGTCACTTTGTGTCATCTCCCATAATATACCTTGTGCCTTGGAAGACTTGTGATGACCTGGGCACGTTAGTAAACCCAATTTACTGCTGCTAGATCTATGCCAGTGTACAGAGAAGGGCCCAGCATCTGCTTTTGAGACTTCTGTGTTCACAGTTTAAGTGGTGTTCAAACTGCTCTCAGCTTTCACCAACAACTCCAGGACTGTGGAACAGTGCAGACGCAACTTGGAGATGCAAACTGAGGTCTCCAGCTAAAAGTCTGTCTTCTTTTCCCCTCCACAACCTTCTTTGAAGTTTAGAGATTATTCTTGAACAGCTTAAGAGCTGGCCTCTGAGAAACACTCATCTGTAGGTCACAGCTTGAAAGAGGAAACCAAGGTTGACATCTGCAGTCCTAACATCTCTTTGCCAGTAGCTCTAGCTGGGAGCTCTCCTAAGCATCTAACATGATAACAACCCATAGAGAGAATGGTAGGAGAACCAGCACCATCAGCTGGACTGTATACAAGGCTGGACAAAAACACTCCTCCGGTTCCCTAGTTCCACCAATATTACATGGATTCCTACTGTTTATTTCTCCTCCTGATTTAGAGGAGGAAACTAATAAACTGACCACCTGGGACCCAGATGAAGCTCAAGCCTCCTAGGAATAACAACTTGGTCTAACATGATCAACCAACGGAAACAGCAGTGTTTTCGGTACTGCAGCAAAAATTGGACTTCACCTATGAAACTGCTGGCAAAGAGAAATTCATGTTTACTCCAGAAAAAAAAATTAAGTTATACAGTAAGCACCACAGCAGTCTAGCTGGTGGATTACAAATAATTACCGTTTTCACCATTCCTGAAGCTGTAATAACTTCTCAAAGATAGAAGTAGCATTAACCGAAAGACAATTCTCTCCTTGCCATAGCAAACAAAATTCAGCAAAAAATGTTATTGCTGCTTTAATGATACCAAGAGAAAACCTGATAAACTCTTGGCAATTTTCAGAAACTGTGAGGGTGTAATTAGTATCTACTGCCTCAAGCAAACAGTGACATGTATCAAAACTTCAAAATTAGATCTAAACATAACTGAAGTTTTTGTAACAGAAATGTAAATGTAACCATATGAAGTTACTCAAGGTTGCATTTTTACTTTTAAAAATGTCTTTATTTCTACACTTTTGCCGAAAAATATTTTTGATCATGCTGTTTGGTTGTCTGGGAGTTTTTTGTTTCTTCAAGGTTACTACCCATGTTGGAGCTCTATAGTGTGTAGGTACGAAAACCAGTGAATAAAGGCACAGCCTGTAAATGGCCTCTCAGATCCATACAGGTATGTAGTTCATACTCATTTGCTAAGGTGTATACTCTGTTCCATCCATGGAGAAGCCAACACAAAAATACATAGTTCAGGACCTGATCAAAGGGAATTATCTTTTTTGTGGAGGACTACATGCAAACTGGCAGGGTTTTTTTTGCCTGCTCTGAGGGTCTCTGCCAGCTTCAGTTTCTTTTTGACCAAAAGGAGAGCAATTAATGTAACGGAACAAGCCTTGTTCCTTACCAGGCATGATAACTTCACTACAGGCTAATTCCAGGCAGAAAAGGAAGGTCATTTGGACACGAAAGAAAAAAGTTGTCTTCTGAAGAGAAAAAAACTCATCATAAGCACAACAAAAAGCCTAGGCTATGCTGAAGCCCTCTCTTTCTCTGACTGAAACTGGAAGAGAACTGAAAACAAAAGTGTCTTTATTCAGATGCAATTCCAAAATAACATGCGAAGACCAACTCAGGCAAATAAGAACTACCTAAGTCTTTCAGAAATATTATCTTATTTCTTGCATGAAAATGTATCTCAGCAGATGGGTGAAATGAAAGATTTAAAAGAGGGTTCTGGCACACACACACTACCAAAACAAAGCCGGGGGG
>VYXH01010151.1:7880-23897 GCA_013397275.1 Burhinus bistriatus
GCGGGTCGTGAGGGCTGGCTGCCTGGGCGGGGCGGCAGGAAGTTTGCTTGCTTTAAACTATTTCATAAACTGTCAAGACACAGCATGTTTCTGGAATTGTTTGCTCGTTTCAGCAGTTTAATATGAAATAGTTACTCTTCAAGCTTTTTATTTCCCTGGGGGCAGCTAGTAATTCTGCAGAGTGGAAACAAAAAGGTTGTTCTATTTTGATTGCTCGATGAAATCTATTTAATCAGGCATTTACATCGCTACACATAATAAAGACAAAATATTTCTAGAATTATGTAATGTGAAGAGTTGTACTAGAGATGGGTACTGTGTATGACTTCAAGACATTAACAGGGTGGAAGTTTGAATTTTGTTGTAGTGCACAATAAGGGCTGCGAAAGATTGTGTTCTCAAAGCAGGTGGGTATCGTGGGTTCCTCTTTATATTCACAGGAACGCAGGTTGACTCCCATCAGCAACTGTGTCTTGTTTTGCTTTGGTTTATAGAGAAGATGGGGAATAGTTGTGCGTTCATTTCTTGATTGCCCCTTTTTCCTCCTAAGGCGGTTCTCCTCAATACTTGCTTTTTACATCATAGATCATCTTGGCTATAATTCTGTACACCAGGAAGAGAGACTATCAACAGGGACTTATCTTTGTTTTCCTTCCTTCTCTTCTTCCCCTTCTCCCAGCCCTTCCAAAATGCTTCATGAGCTAATTTCCTCAGAGTGTCTTTGAGCTTTGCCTGTTAAAAACATACTAAAATCAGTCCTGGTGTTGTATTTCAAGACCAAGATTCAGTATTTAATGCTGCACGTTTAAGGGAAAAAACCCACTTTTTTCATAGAACTGGGTGGAGTGAAATACAGGGAAAGTGCATTTGAAGTACTGGGCAGCAATTCTCATACCATCCAATTTGTTCTTGAACATGCGTTATTGAAGTATTTCTTTCCAATATCCCTTAGACTAACTCAGCCACTCATTATATTCCTTTCTGTGGTCAGGGCTAAGGGAAGTGGGAGCTAGGAATCTGGAAGTACCAAGTCGAAACCCCTGCTGTAGGGTCAAGCCTGCCCTGAAGGGGCCAGCATCAGCTCTGCTTTCAAGGCTTCTTCTCGTGTTGCTACCTTGGCAAGGGTTAGCTACGGACTGCCTCAAATATGAGTTATTTCACCCTCTGGATCACCACTTCACTTAGATTGGCTTTCTAGGGAAAACCACCGTGACCAGGGCCAGCTGCCCATGAAAGGGGTGGTGGCGAGACCAGATTTAGAGGTTTCAGCCCGTAGTGGGAAGGAAGCTGCAGCTTTCTGCCTAATCCTAGCTACATGTCCCTGCGTTCAGTTTATCATGTGTCTTTGAGTTTCTGGTCACACATGGCCACTTCACCGTTGGTTTTCTACTGGTTCAGTCTGAGTTCTGTTTTGTTGGCCTGTGCTCCTCTTGTTTGTGGTGAAAGCAGTTGGGAAAAACTAAAGTTGAGGTATAATAACACGTGAGGCATTTGAGCAGTGCTATACAACGTGGCATGTGGCTGTTCACAGCTTGGTTTGCTGTTTCAGCCGTGACTGGAGACAGAATGCGGTGTTAATACAAAACAAGCACGTTAGGAATAACCTGACAAGGGCTTTGGACATCAGGCTTGAACTTCTGCGAAAGGGAACTTTCTTTTCCAGCAGTGGCCGGACGGGAGATGGGCCCAGCCATCAGGGCAGGAACTGTATTCTGGGCTTCTGCCCGTTTGCTGTCAATGAAATTCCCATGTTCCCCTCTCTTCCTGTTTTAAATCAATTGTAACTCACTTCAGCAGGTGTTTGAGATCTTAGGGCCTCTTCTTATTTCATGACCCTTGCTATCTGCTCAGTGCATCTGGCTCTGGGACTGTCCTTGGCGCTGGTATAAGACTTTACTTCCCCTAAGAGAAGCCTCAGAGGGGTGCGTGACTGTCAGGGCAGCAGCAGGCAGTAACACGCCTCCTGAAGAACTTGTACAAAAGGATGTCCGCACTTTTTGATGTCTTTGTATGAAACAGTAGGAAAGTAAGTAGTTTCAGCCTTTCTGAATGTGGAGAGAAGTTGTCTGAATTATCAAAGAGGAAGTGGGGCAAAATTTGCAGACCATCAAGGGAGAAAATCCAGAAATGAGAAACTACAGTTTACTAAGTTGCTGAAGATACTCTGCAGAAATCCATGAAGCCTTGCTTCCTTAAATAACGTGAACTCTTACAGGCTCTAAAACTGTTCAGGGTGTGGGCCAAGGTGACATCTACTTCCTCAGAAAAAAATGTAATTCATATCCTAATGTGTGTTCACTTCAATTTTTGTGAAAAGATGAGCGTAACCAAACAATTACATAGTGCAGGTCAGCCACGGTGGAGCCTGTGTTCCTCGGGTCTGTTAAAGGTAAACAAGGCACAAAGCTCTTCCCAGTTGCCTGCATCCTCCGTGCAGCTGGAAAGAGGGTGAAGTTGCTCCACGATACAAGATGCAGGTAGTGACTGACGAGAGGTGGATCAAAGTTCTGTGCGCTGTGGTCTGCTGCTGTAGACGTTTTCTTTATCAAGCGTGTTTGAATTGCTTTGCCAGGGAATTTTGTCCCACAGTCCTTACAACAGGGTCATGACAGAGCACCTCCTCTGCTTTTCACTACTGCCAGGCAGAATTCACTTCTTTCACTTCTGGTAAATGTCTCCGTTCAGTTAAGCATCATAAGAGGCTTGTATTTTGCCTTTGGGGGATTTTTTTNTGTCTTGGGGACTGTCTGGGGACCATTGATTACAACAGTTTCCTAAAACCAGGCAAGGAGTAGGACCACGGCTGAGAGGAGTCTCTGACGCGGCTCTGAGGGCTGCGCACAAACCCTGCGGTCTCTTGTCTTGCCTTCTCAGGTTATGCAAGCACAGTTTGCTCAGGACAACAATCCAGATGCACAAACGCTTCAGAAACTGGCAGAAAGAACAGGCTTGAGCAGGCGTGTTATACAGGTAACTGTGCTGCGTTACTTGACTAACAAAGTCTGGTACTCATCCATTGGAAACGCTTAATGACAGTTTTCTCCGTGTAGTTATTCTGAGGTGGAAAAAGATCTAATCTCTGGCAGTTTTAACATAACTTCAGACAACAGCCTTAGTCAAGGATAGGTCTAGAACAAACATGTTGATTTGGAAAACTTGCTGTATTCCTCTTGGGCTTTGGAGGATCAATAATCTTCTGGGAAGAAACTTCTCAGCCTAAATAGTATAGAAATTGGCACTAAGCTCTTCTAAATCTAAATCTCTGACTTCAATAGCCTGTTGTTAAGACCTGCGCTCTTTTTGAAAATGGCTTGTGGTATGACACGTTAGGAGTAAGTAAATACCTAGTGATCCATTCGAGAGAGCAGAGTTAAAATAGATACCCGTGCCATCCGACACCGAGAGAAACACAAACTTAGAATCTTTGCTTGAAGATGACTCTCAGCAAACGTTATATGCACGTGCTTTCTATACATAAATATGAAATTTTTAAAAATTATGTATATTATACATTTATATATTTATATAAATAAGTTTGTAGTTCCTGTAGCTCATTCTAGCCAGGAAGAGTGACAGAGTGTTTCTGTAGAAACACGGCATCTTGCGGCGGCAGTCAAGCCTTAAGAAAGTGGAAGCTGGCACGCTTCTCTGTGTGGAAAGGCAAATGGGTATCCTGTGAAAACCCTGCCTCGCTGTCGGTAGTGTTGAGGCGGGAGACGGCCGTGTCCCTTAGGTGCCCAGGGCAGCAGCCCAGGCAGGGTGCGGGGCTGCGGGTGCTGCTGCGCAGCTTCTCGCCCTGCCTCCCCTTTGCCGGCTGCTGGTCGCTGCAGCAGCTTTCCTGACTCGACCCGGCTTGTTCGGGGCACCGTGTAGGCTGTGGACTGTCAGTGTTATGTTAAAGGCCCGATTAACTAACTGAATTCAGCTGAAGTTAGAACGCTGAGGTTTTTATTATGCTGATGTTGAAACAGAATGCCATCTGTCAACATGATGGAAATTTTTCCCCCTTTTCAGGTGTGGTTTCAAAATTGCAGAGCGCGCCATAAGAAACACGTTAGTCCTAATCATTCATCTACTGCTCCTGTCACAGCAGTTCAGCCCTCCAGGCTGTCTCCACCCATGTTAGAAGAAATGGCGTACTCTGCATACGTGCCCCAGGATGGGACTATGTTAACTGCTCTGCACAGCTATATGGACGGTAGGTGTAACACCTTTGCATGCCCGAGTGAAGTCACTGTTGACTGTAGCAAGAACAGTTTACCACGTACTGATTAAAGAAACTTAATGGATTTCTAATTTCTAGTATTCTTTATGGAATATCTTAATACTGTACTTGCTATCTACGCCTCACTAAGCAGCGTGCCTCTTCAAGCAGTAGCCCTCCGCTGTAAGAGCATAGCTGAAGATCTGGGTATGAAGACCATTTTTTGTGCTTCCTCCAGACTATGAATACTAGTAATAAGAAATCAAACATCCATGCCATGTTTTTTAATAATATGTAATTTTAATGAAAGCTGTTTACCACCCGTTCCCTGACTCTTACCCCCAGGATTGTAGGTGTGCTCAATCCAGCAGCTTCACTGAAAACCGGAGCTTCCCTCACAGTGACACACGGTGGGGGGAGCTGGGGGTCAGAAACAAGTTTCAGTCATTGAGTGTCTTGTGACCCAGCAAGTCAACAACTTTGGCGCGTATCTGTGATTAGCACAGACTGTGAAGGTTTTGGGAGAACTAGACTCTGAGCCGCACCTGTGGCCTGAGCTTATTTTTCTCCAGTGCGGTGGTGCGAGGTGGGCTGTGGGTGGAGGAGCGTGACTGCTGGGCAAGGGAAGGCAGAGCACCCTGCGGTGGTTGGGGCCAGTGAACTGTTATTAGCCAATGGGATTTACTAGCTTATAATCTTTTTCTACCTCTAATGAAGTTGACCAATAAATATTTCTGTTCTTGTAGCTCATTCACCTACAGCTCTTGGACTCCAGCCTTTGCTACCCCATTCAATGACACAGCTGCCAATAAGTCACACCTAATTCCTTTCTGTCAGGGATATAAGCTATTATGGATGTATTCTTAAGTCATTGTGTATTAAAACTATCATTGGAAAGATACTAATGTTAACTTTTTATTTAACATCTAAAGCATTTTCAAGATAATTTTTTGCTGCCCAGGTATGTAAGTATATTTAGCCTGCAAGACACTTTTATGGATTCTGCATAAATAACTATTACATTGTTTACAAGCCTTATTAAACACCTTTTTGTATTGTCTGGAAGTAGTCCACTCTAGTTATGTGTGTGTTAATTTATTTGTCATCAAAAGAGCACTTTGCCTAAAAGAAAGGACTGACAATTGTGCAAAATGTTTACAATTCTTTGTGAAATTGTAGTTTATCATTAGTTTGTATCTGTAAGTTATTGCTAAAAGTATTACCTGGATTTGAGTTGTATACAGCCTATATGTTAAAGCTTATTTCTGTGAGTTTACAAAAATAAATTTTGGTTGCAAATATTTTCAAAATGAACTGAATAAAGTTTCTGCTGTAGCATGCCAAGCAAAAGTGTCGCTGTGTTTATGGCTGAACTGTGATCATTTGTCAAGTGCGTAACTTGAATCTTCAATTTTAAGAGAAGGTCCCTGGTATACTTAGGTACACCACACCATGTTCTTTCAGGAGGGTTCACATCTGTCTCAATTGATTTTAAAAATCCTTTAGTGGGCTTAGATGGGTCTTGAAACACCCCAAATATAGGTACTTCTTTAAAGTAAGTGTACACAAAACAGTGTTGCTCCCAAGGGTGTGAGGGAGATGGTGGATGTATAGGATAGATTTTTAACTGTGATTTAAGTCAGAGAACCTAAATTAACATCTGCTTTAACATTCTGAATTTTTACTACTTCAGCTTCTGTTTTCTTCAGTGAGTTTTATCTTGTGATTTTGTCAAGCAGGATTCAGTTTGCATTTCTTAAGGTAAAATCTAGTTCAGTATTTTAACTGACCTGTATCAAACTGTGTATGAACAGAGACTGGAATTCAGCCAAATGCATGGAAGTGTACTGTGTTTTAAACTGTGCTAAGACTTAATTGCAGAGCATGTGTTGATACATTGATTTGATGGACAAAGGCTAGTGCATACTATCAATTCAACTGATCTTTTTGTCTTCACAGACTAGTTTCCTTCAAGGATTTAAGGCTGGTAGATCCCATCTGCACACCCAAACTTTACTTGCATCAGAAGGAAATGGTACTTTTGAAGGGGGGGGCGGGGAGGTGTCCATGTGCTTTTTTTCTTTGTCTCCAAACTATGAGTTAGTGTGAAATTTAACTGGCCTGGTCAAACCATTTCAATGTGGAAAATGTAGTATTCTCCCTGCCACCATGGAAAAGTGATGGCTTTTGAGAGCATAACTTTAATGGCAAGCTCTGAATTATTCAAGTTCCGTAAATTAAATGTTGGCACCGTTTCAAGTGCTACTTGCAGATGTCTGAGCTAATCTGAGTAGCAGAAGCAATCTACCTGCACTGTCACAGTGGTTTGTCCAGGTTAGTTTTTCTTTCACAAAACACTCAAAAGATGTGGGGTGTTGCAGAACTTGGCTGACTTCACATTTTATTCTCATACATGTAACTTCTTAGTGAAGCACTCTGGGAGGAATCCTGAATTCAGTATGCGTTTTTCAGTACCTGAGCTAGCCCCGTGCCTCTGCAGCATACGAAACTATGCGTAGCAGTAGACAAACAGTTTTGTTCATTTGTAGGACAACTTTACGGCTGAAGTTTCACCGGTTAAATGCTAAATAATGCTAAGTTAGCTTTTAACATAACTTGGCAATTTAATATGCTATTCAGTTGCCTTGTTTTAAAATGCGACTTGACTTACATCGCGTCCCTTCAAAGAAAAGTAATTATTCGCTCTAATTTGAAGGACTAGGCAGCTTCAAGTTGCCTGAAATAAAGTAAGTCTAAGCTTATTTATGAAACACCCCCTTCTGTTCAGTTCCAAAGTCAGTGCAGGATTAAAGTAAATGGGGAGTAATTTTCCCATTTCCCTATGAAAATAGGAAGCAGGAGAATTCACCTTTTGCTACTGTGAATGCTTGAGCAGCTATTTGTAAGCGTGGCTGGGAAAACGTAGAGTTGAAAATACGAAGCTGCAGCAGAGGACCTGAACTTCTGAGTCTTCCCTTGGAGAACGCCAGGCGCGCAGCAGGGGCTGGGGGGCTAACGAGGCCCGTGGAGCAGCAAGGACAGCTTTGGTCTGCTGCTCTCAGCCAGAGTTGTTGCTGCGGCCTGACTGGCAAGTTTGAGTGCTTGTCTTTCTCTCCTGGTTGTGTCCTGCCTTGCATTTGTGACTTTGAGCTCTCCTGACACTGGAGCCGTCCTTGCTTCCTCTCGCTGTTAACACGGTAACTCGGACGTTGCTGTCCTGAGGAAATCTGTGCGCTCTCTTTACAGGAGGAGCGTACCGTGAGAAGACTGGCTGTCGACTTCTCCTCCTCTTCCCCTTCCTTCCCTGACCTGCCTAATCGCTGCAGTTTGGGCCTGGCTCACACTAAGATAATAGGACTGAAATGAAACTGCATGGTTGGATTCCCTGGCTTTTCTCTGCCCGTTTCCTGAGCTCCAGGCACTGTATCAATTCTTCCTTCTCCTGGTGTCTCTCAAAAATAAGTTAATGGTTTGGAGAGGCAACCATCTGGCCTAGCTGTCCTAGGACAAAGTGCAGCAGGCCCAAGCAACCCAAAACCATTCAGTTTGAAATCATCTAGAGAGCTTGCTTTTGTTGTCCTTGGTACTAACTATGCTAGTGACTTGTTCAGAGACTTATTTTTATGTTTGTTTGGTTGGGGTTTTTTTTGGTCAAGACTGATACAGGTGAAGGTCTAGTTTGGCCTTCTGGTGTTCTCTGGCTATAGTTTTGACTCTGAGTAACAGATCAGCACTAGCCTTACTCTTGATTAGATTTATTAATAAAGGTACACAATACCGTTTTCTTTACCCTTGCTGACATTTGCTAATGCTGCCCAATTTTGTGAGTTGGCTTTTTGGCCAGAAGTTCACATTGTTTTTTATATTTGCATTACAGTAACCGTTACTACTTTCTGCATCCTTTCTATGATTACATCTGAAGTTGAAGAGTTGCTTAAAGTTTAGGCAAGTTGGTCTTACTGCACTTCCACCTTTCTGTTAAATATTTATTTTTTTGTAAGTGTAGATAACTCTTATGGAGTTTTCATTTCTGAAGAAACTGATGATTCTTGTCTCCACACCCCTCCCCCTCCCCAAACCCGCCCCCCCCAATTTTACAGCTCAGCTCAGGTTTGTGGTATGCCTTGTTGAACCCCTGTGTTTTCGTCTTGCACTGTACTACTCCCTAGAACATGTGAAGTTAGAAGGATGGGTAGTCAAATAGATGTACAAGGAATAATGTCTTCATAAAAGATGCTGTTTCCAGAAGTATTTTGACACGTGTATCTGTGCTTTTGTCTCCCTCTTCCTTGTCTTTTATTTTTTTAAATTACACTTACACTTAAAATCATTACTGATTCAAAAGTCACAACAGTCTCTGACAGATAAAATTGATTCTGTCCTTAATTCAGAATAGCAGCTGGTTTATGAGGGACATAGAGATTCTTAAAGTAGAAGTTGCAAGCCTCCTGCTTTTTGTACCAACGCGCCTGTGCCCTGCTGTCAGAGCTGCGGCGCGTGCCCCCTTCTCTGCTGCGCCAGGGGCCTGAGCACCAAGCTGGAAGCTCGGAGAAGGCCACCGCTCTGCCCACCCTGCGCAAGGCTGGAAGGTGACCGGCTGCCCACAGCCCTGCCCGAGGGTTTGATTCCCTACTCCTGACCTCGCCCGTGGCTTTCATCGTTACAGTAACATACGTTTAAACCCCAAATACCCAGCTACTCCCTATCTACTCCCTAGCCAACTACTTGGGAAAAATGTGTGCACCTGCAGCAGAAAAAATTTTGCAAGTTCAAAAATTAAACTTCTGTCAATTTAATTCTATGTATTACTGTTGTTGCTAGTTGACTTTTAACTCCTGCTCATTCCAGAATTAAAAATCAAGCAACTAGACTCATCATACGTGTCGCTAACAGCATGATAACCAAGCTTTTTCAAAAAATGAAAACAATTTATCATGCATTTAAATGAAGAGCAGAGAAAAACCTGAACTGGTTTAGTTAATTTCTAAAAATCCATGGCTTAGTTATGTGTGGATGAGTCTCCAGAATAGTGACATCTAGGGTCAGAGAAAGATAGTACAAGGTTAATAACAAAAGAAACTGCCTCTAAGTTGTTAATAAATTGATTTACACTGAAGTATATATTTGCACATTTTAACTCTGCTAGTTCCTCTTAAAATAAAATGAAAAAATCCACACCAGTCTGTTAAGTCTATTTCCTGTGTTCTTGGGTGGGATGTGAGAGAACAAGATACTGTAGTGGGTATGTACTGCACTACTGTGGACTTTTAGCTGGCTTTAATACGCAGTAGTAGAATGCAATTCCGACGTTAGAGTGTGACTTTCTGTTGTCTTATGGAGCCATCCTGGTTTCAAGCAGAATAGTTGTAAGTTGCAAGAGGATGCCTTTTCAGCTATAGGTAAGGCTGTCGCTAATGGCTCACCCTGTTAGGAAATGCTGAGTACAGAACACGTTGTGAGCAAGGTAAGGTCCGTGCAGCCTCTCTGTTCCTGGAGGTCAGAAGAAACGGGAATACTGCAGGTACTCAGTGTGTGTTTTCATCGACCACTTAAATCTGAAAAAGCAGGTATGTTTGGCATTATGTCACTTAGAACAATAACATCTCAAACCTTAGAGGTATATATTTGTTATAACACCACCACTTTAAAATTGTTTACAGATTTTTCCAATAAGTCTGGTAGTAATAACTGCAATACAAGTGTGCGATAACCATTTTTCTCTCCTGTGGGGAAAAGCATTATTGTAGACTGATATACTGTATAAACTGAAGTTAAAGGAAAAGACTTACTGAGTCATTCTTAGTTCTTCCATATATGCTAAAACAACTCCCTATCAAGTGTTTTCTGCATTTTATTTTCGAGAAATTATGCATCATGAGTAGTCTCCAAGAGGAAAATAAATCATAATTCTTGTCTGCATTCATTCTCTATCCTGGCATCCATCGTTATTCCCAGCTGGCCCATCATCAACACTTAGTCTTTCTCATTCTCTTTAAGGATGACTGGTGTTTTTATATTCCACATTTGATTCTGATTTAGGCAAACTTACACTCTCAGAATCAAATGGCTTTAAATCTGATCTTCTATGAAATGGATGGCAGGGAAGAAAAAAAAAAAAAGAAGAAGAAGAAAAAAGAACCTCTTATCAGAGGAGCTTTTTCAACGTGTAAAATCTTCCTGGGTACACCAAGCTTACCTGTTACAACTGCATCCTCTCCTTCACTTTCACCTTCTCCAGCAGCTCTTGAGAGGAGCAAAGTAAGTACTCCCAAGGAAGCAGCTGACGGACTGGACTCCCAGGCGGTTTAACAAATACGTGGTCCCCTTGGTGCATCGTTGGGGAAGAGCATGTATTGCATTTCTGGACGATGTCCTTACACACAGAGCCATATTTGTAAAATGCTTAGAAACTATATGGACATTATTGCAGCAGCTTAGAAACAACGATTTAAGCCCTGAGCTCCTGAGCCTGAGTTCAGAGAGAGAGAGTTACTTCCTTTGTTATGAATACTCTGTCTTCTATCTTGGACTTCTGTGCTTTTGCAACAGCGCCCTTAAGCAGCACGAGAGAACTACGCAAAGTTTCAGGAGGGATATTCAACACTTTTCTCAAACAGCAAAGGTGTCACATATCGTCTTCATCTCCCTGCTGAACTAGTGAAATACTGACGGAATAAAACACGTCCAGGTGAAGAGGAAAGGTGACGGCACCGGCATTCTCACTGGCCTAAGAACAACAGAACAATGGGAAACGACCTGTTGTATCTATCAACATAATCATGGTTTTTTTGCCTTATGCTTTATTCTGTCTATGTGGGAGAAGATGAATTCAATTCTTCTTAGGTACACTAAGGCATTAGCTATGGAACAACAATACTAAAAAACATTTTCATCCAGGAAAGTTTGCATTTTACCTCTGAAAAAGCTGGGATTTGTATTTGCTATAATCACCTATCTATAATCTCAAAGCTATGTCTGGTACTACAGACCAGTCTTAGTTCATCCTGGCTTTGTCAGTAAGTATTCTGGTCTACCAATCTGAAAGGCTTGAACTCAGCGAAGAAAGCAGTGAAAAAACGAATCTGTACAGAAAACCTTTTGAGAGTAAATTTTGATAAGTAGCTTAAAACAGAGCAAATCCAACAAGGAAACACCAGCACTTCTGCAAGGATAAGAGAAAACAAAACAAACCAAAAAAACCCGACACAAAATCTAATTTAAACACTGAGCTACAAAGATGTAGCTTTTCCTGATCCTGTTCAGCTTTTCTCTCATTTTATATTAATGGGAATATGCAGAAGGTTTTGGTGACTGCTGTGTGTACACAAGAAGCAACCTCTGGGACCATGCTTTTGGCACTGTCTACCTGCAGGTGAAGCATCCGATAGAACAAGGACAAAGATTTTGCTCCTTTATGTCCCACTGCCTGCTCCAGCACAGCTACACTGCCCTGGCGATTGCTTTTATGTCCATGTATAATGTTCTTATGTGGGAGCAATTACTCATGCAGCTATTACGATGACAAAAAGCTACCCAAGCATACCATTGCTGTAAGAGGGTATTTACAGCCTCAGAAGGGACTGGACCAGGAGGTATTGGCAAACAGGTGTGGAATAGGGTAAAATTTATCAGGGAAAAAAATCAGGCCATAGCTCAGACTAGTTTATTCTTTAGACAAATGCTTCAAAAAACATCATAATTATATATGTGTGTGTGCGCAGCTGTGTGCCCTTTTCATTTGTTTTGTGCTTTAAAGTGTACTCACTTCCTATGTCACCTACAGCTGTGAAGCCCTTAAGTTAAAAAAAAGAATAATGAAGTAAGCATTTACTCCTTTGGTTGAAACAGTTGGCTGAAGTGAGATGTCGGACATGTGAGCTTTACGGTATTTTATCATTACCAGCATTAGCAGCACTGTGTTTTACAGGTGGAGTAACCAAAACCAAAGTCAAACGTTTGACTCTCTATCCATCATTTATCTCCCTTCCAGCACTCATCTTTTCTCTTCTACTCCCTTTAATTTCTTTTTTTCCCACACACAAATAAGCATACAGCAAATCAACAGTAGTCCTGGGAAAAGACCTCACAACTTCCTTTTCTGCCTGCAAATTGCACATTCCTCCCTTTACACAACTCTCCCTGGACTTCTTCCCCACCCTGCTCATAAGAAGCTTTTCCCCGTTGGCCGTGCACATGACTCTGTACCAGCTCTCTTTCGGACATTGCTGTCTTGTGGGGGCTTTTTTTGGTTTTTTTAAAGCCCTCCCACATCTCAACAGGAACCTCTGCTCCACCCAAGAATGATCTAACAGCTGCCATCACAAACCGCACCAACATTATTTCCCAAGTTGACCTCATGGGAAAAAGCTGTCTCCTGCTCCAAACCTCCTACAAACAAAGTTTATTACCAAAATATGGTAAATCTAGAATAAGTAACAGCACACCAGTATATGAAAAAAGTTACAAATTTTTCTTATCTTAAAATTAAGCTATTGCATTTGAAAGACAGCTACTCCATTAAAAATGTCACACAAGGAAATAGATTTTTTTTTTTTTAAAATGTGAGTTAGCAGGTCATCTGAGAAAGCCAACCATAAAAATGTCACTTAACGACGATGTAAACGAATTTGATGAATGAAGGAACAACTAACAGCCACCTTTCTTACTATTTTCAGAAATAACCAGCAGAAATACTAGCATTCTTATAACATGGATACAGGCACTTAACCCCTAAATATATTTTAAGACCCAAAAAATTTGCATATGCATGTTATGCATAGTTAAATTCACAGATACCTTACCTTTCAACATACATTTTGATCTTCAGCGTCTCTGCAGGAATTTGTAGAGGCTTCTTGGTGGTGGGCTGAAATGGTAAGACCTGCTCCGCAGGGCATGGTCAAACATGCAGTTACAGGTTCCTTGTCCTGACACCGGTTCAGAAAGAGTTGCCACCTCTGGACGCTGAGAGACACTAATATTAAAGTCATAGAGATAACATCTACTTTTTAAAGCTCCAGTGACCCAGAACCACTGCAGCTGAGTATTATCCTACAATTTGTTAAACTGTTTTGGACCATTGTTAGTGGTCTCACAAAATAGCCCACTTGTGAGCTTAATCGTGCCGGGATAATGATGATAGCTAGGTGCTTAGTATTTCTGTAAGAAACTGGAACTGCATAAACCAAAAAAAAAAAAAAAAAAGAAAAATAAAAATAAACTACAGAAAAAAACCCTTTTGACATTATCATTTGGAGCAAATTAAGCATGCAACCTTCTCCTGAGACTACTTCAATTCTTTTCCAAACTTGGACACTTTCAGACTGCAACATTAAAATAGATCACCCGCAGAGCCCAGCCAAACCAACAGAAATGAGAACCTGGGACTTGATGAAATGAAAGTTGATTCAAGACAGGAAATTGAGTTGGTCAGATGTGTTGAAAATGATGGCAACCAGAAACTACATTATGAAGCTCTGTATAAAACAATCCCTTCCTTTCCCTCTCCAAGCCATCTGCAGATGTGTGGATTTGCAAAGTAGCATGCGTGCTCTTAGAAGAAAACGCACCGACAGCAACGTTCGTCTGCAAAGACGTCGCAGGTGGTACGCATCAAACGCCGGCCAAGACAAAGGCAGAAACATTTTCATGCCATATTTATGACCAGTGTCTGTTTCAGGTCAGTTATGTTACCATTTTCTTCAGCAGAAACATCAGCCAGACCACACCACTGCTGACTGCGCCGCCATTCTGTCCTGGCGCAACTGCAGCACAATTGCGACCAACGGCGCCAGAGAGGGAAGCGGGGCGGCCTTGGCTCCCTTGCCCTGGGCAGCAGGCACCAGTGCCAGTGGGGAGAGCGCCCGGGTGAGCTGCACAAAAGCGAGGTGCTTCCCGCAACAAACCCGCAGCTGGAAACCAGCAGCCACACTGCAGCACGCCAGCAGCCACACTGCAGCACACCAAGTGACACGGCAACACCAGTCACTGCTCCAGGCCCCAGGCCTGCGGGGGGGCTTGCGTGGTGTGCCGTTCCCCTCGGGTAACCAGAAAGAGCAAACCTTGCAAAAGAATAGGAGCCCTAGAAGAGAGTGGAGATCAGGCTGCTGGTACGCAAGAGAAAACTCAGGCTAGGTCATGAATTCATCTGGATGTGGCTTAAAGTTTCTGTGGCACGCAGCCAGCGCTAGATTTAAATGTAATATGAATGGCAAGAAAACCATGTGAGATATAAAACACATCAGTCTGAAAACACATTTAAAAGGAGGCAAGAAAGCAATTTTGTTAGTAAGCCTGAAATTTTCTGAAGGAGGACGATATAACTAATAGCTGCAGTCAGTTCCAACAGACCATGTGTGTTAACAGGAGATACTGATGTAGTTTAAAAAAAAATAATCCAGATTTAATTAAAATTACTGCCTACATATGAGACACATAGTAAAGATCCTCTATGCTCCAAAAGCCCCTTACAATAACTTTTATATTACGAATGTGTCTTCCAGCATTTGGGTACACTATGATAGAGTCTGCGGGGCTACACATGATCACTCGAATTCAAACAATGATATTGTCTTTTGACATACACAGTGCTTTACTATTATTGTTGGGTTTTTATTGCAATGGTCAGAATTGAGCTTTACAGTGATGCTTTACAGAACAAAAAGCACACAGGCTTTGTCTGCCAAATTTGCATCTGATCAAACTTTAAAAAAGGAAAAAAAGGAAAAAAAAGTATGCTTCCATGAAGATTTACCGTAAACCAGCAGTGTCTCTTAGCTTCTCCACGCAACCGTTGTCTACCAGGCTTGTACCTCTGCCTGTGTCGCATGGCCGCAGCAAGCTGAGCTGCTACACTGGGCACAGGGAGCACGGGGGATCCTCTGACGATCATTTTTACAGTTCACCCGTCACTGTTTAGTTTGGGCCAGAACTGCCCACATCTAAACCTTACGGGCTGAGCCACTCTCCTCTCTGTAGCATTTGCCTTGGCACAACTTTTCCAGCAGTTGTCGCCCCCCAAGGCACAGGCAGCTCCCCACTGGGGCAGGGCAGAGCTGCGCAAGCACCACGGCTCCTGGCTGCGGAGCCACAATGTGGCTGGCCGGACAACGCAAACCCACCAACCCCCCCAAAACTGACAGCATTTAACCCTCTCTAAGAAATAGTGTCCTGTGGCGTAAGCCTAATACACTGATCATTTTCCCTTAAATAATACACGCGACTTACGATGCACACCTTAGCGACGCACCTGGAGCACCAGTTCTCCCTTTGGCCTGCCTCCGAGTACCTGCTCCAGTGCTGCCTCTGCTGACATCCACCCGCGTTGTTGCATTGGTTCTAGTCGGTTTCGGTTTCTTCCCCCTCCTCAGCCAGAAGGGTGCACCGCAGGCAGAGACACCGCCCCATTTCCCCTGCTTCTCGCAGTGGGCCAGTGGCCAGGCTGGGTTCCTGGCCTGCTGCCGCTCCAGCGTGGTTTCAGCTCCTACAGCAGCGTTTCCCGTGGAAGCTGGGTCAGCCCACGGCGTGCAGTGCAAGTTCTGGTGACCTCGCACACCGCCAGGAGAAAAATGAGGCTTTTAGTGAGTCTCCTAAAACCAAAGAGGGATTTCTACTGAATGACAGGGTGTGAATTTGCCTGATTTAAAATACACCTCATCTGGTATAAGATCTCAAAACAAGTTCAGTCAAAAAAACCCATGTTTTATTATTATGCTTAATTATATTTATTATTACGTTTATTATTTATAATGGCCCGCCCTCTACCCACCTGCCTGGCCCGGCCCGGCCCGGCCCGGCCCCCCTCTACTGACCCG
>VYXH01010151.1:24099-83816 GCA_013397275.1 Burhinus bistriatus
CCCCACCGGCCCCGCGAGCCTCGGCGCAGACACACGCAGCCGGGTTGGTATCGAAATCTTTATTAGAACAATCCCCAAGAGCTGCAAAACAGTGAAGTAACAACAAAATTAAATATTAAACACTTTAGTTATCAAAGATAATTAAACAATACGTTCCTATTTCTGCATAGCAGAAGCAAACAGGTTTTAGAGCTCAAACTGTCGTGCTCATGTTAATTTGGTTTTGGCAAGATAATAATACAACCTTAATGATCACATTAATGAAACGGTAACCTCCCTTCCATTTCTTAAACCTTGAAGAGCTTTTTTTGTGATTTTACAACTCGTTATTTGGGACAAATACATGTGGACTTCTTTGTAGCGTAGGGTAACAGACAATTTTAATTTCAGTAGCACTAGTGTTACTTAAACATGAAGAAACAGTTATCTTTCTGATTTGATTACAGCGCGGTACAAATCACGTATTACCTTGAAAACCATTGCCTGTATCAAAAGTTAAAAAATTTAGACTAATTTATAAAACACTTCCAGAATAGCAAATTATCAGTCTTGAAATGAAGAATGAACTTCATGCTTATGAATATGCAAATAGATGTATTACAGCAATATACTACGTATTTGCTAGATTTTTTCCTTCTGTTTTAAGTAGGAAGAGCCCAGTTCTCCCCGCAGTTACACCGGTACAGGAAGTATGATCATTGTAAGTGAAAGCAGAATAGGCCCTACTCAGAAGTTCACTAAGCCATAAATTAAAGCTACAAAAAAAATCTACTACTAAAAATGGAACAGTCTTGCATTGCTTTTACTTAATTATTTGCAACACCACAATTGCCACGTTTTCTCCCGGACCACACAGGCTACTTTCGTCATCTGACAAGAGCAACAGGGAAATTGTGTGCACTGCATTATGCAGTTTACAGACATCTGACCGCTTTCCTACAATTCATTTTATACCAGTTAATTTGGAATAAAGAGTGTTGTTTTTCCCATCTAGCCTTTTCTGTTTTGTAGTCTACATGGTGTGAATAAACTTCAAAATATAAGCCAGGTAAAATAACAGCCAGTAAGGCACTTTGTCAGAGAGGACACAGCTGTCCAGGCTGAGCAACTGGTCAAAGGGAGACATTCCACATTACCCAAAACAGTCAGTCTATTCTTCCTAACCGCTTGTCTGACAACCCATTTTTTAGAAGAATACTTACTGACTGTTCCAGAATCAGCTTGATGCTGCGTCCGCCAAAATCTTTTTCCTGTTCTACAGCAGAACACGCAACAGTAAAATACTTCATACTTTCAAATCCTAATGTTTAAAAGACTATTCAGCATCCTCGTAACGCCCAAGAATCAGCTGCTGAATACTTGGGAAAAAACCCTCAGCATAAGAAATGATCCCATCTTTCTTGTTTCTTTGTTTTGTTTCTGGGGTCACTTTTGTTTTTTTTTTGTTTTTTTTTTTTTTTTACAAAATTTGAAGGCTTGACATTAAAACTTTGGTCTAAAACATGTAAATGAAAGCCGTCTATAAATATGCTGTAGGGAGACATAATGAATCCACCCAGAACTAAACCAAACATGATTGCGTGGATATGACAGTGGGTGTTTTCTACTGTTTCTTGGTTTCTACATTCTGCTCGTTCGGGATCCTCAAGAGAGTTCTTTCTATTCACGTAAAAGGGTCTTTCTGCAGAGCCACCCTGCCTTCCCAACGCTTCTCCCCAGAGAGGAGGCACCCAGCCGAGGGCCGGGCAGGACCCGCCGAGCCCTTCGCAGGCAGCGGCAGGATGGGCTCCCGGCAGGTGTTGAGCTCCAACATCTCCTGCTTACTGCCCTGCAGGCACTGAGCAACCACCGGCCCTTTGTCACTTCCACCACAGGGCTGGCCTGCGCCGCGTGGAATGGGTGGGAATTTTGTCACTGACTCCCGTGGGCTCAGGAGCAATGCATATATGACATATTTTACCGTGTTACAGACAGCCGCATGTTCCACTCTCTAAAGTGAAGAATGGAATTTTAAATTTTGTACTGAATCGAGCAACAAAGTAAATGTCCAGATCCATAAACGTCACTAGTAGTACCTCCTCTGTGGTGTAAGTCTGCAGACTCTGAACCACAGCATTAGTTAGGAACCATTATAGTAAGTTAGTCTTAAAATATTTTAAGTGATTCTTTCCCAAGTAAATACTTGCATTAATTTCTACTTACTTCATTAATAGCAATTTGTTTTTGAAAAGCCAATTTTAATATTAAATCATTACGATTTATTTGTTCAATTTATTGATTACAAAATCTACATGGTATTGCTTTGTATTTTCACAGTTCTCATAATTATATCATTAAGAAAATGGCTTTTAAATTTTCTTCTCAGAAATGATGATCACTTACATTCTAAATAATTTCACAAAATAGTGAGTGGAGCAGATTTATACATATATATATTTTTTTACTGTATATAAATAATAATACAATTTAAAAGTTTCACTTTTAGAAATTCCTTTAGTAAATGCATAGGTTTGTTACAAAAGTCTTCTAATCAAACAACTGTATACTATTTCTATTATGTTTTATTCCTAGTAAACTCTATGGTTACATTCATATGATAAAAAAAGCACGCTGTATTCAGAAATACACTTTTTCAGTTGAGCTCCCAGTAAGACTCTCAAGTCCAGTAGAAATATAGGCTACTTAATGCAGTTTCTTTAGCTGCAAACTAATCACACAGTAGTATTAAAAAACCAAACCAAACCAACCAAACAAAAGCTTTAACACATGGACTGTAATCAGACCAACAGCTTTTTTAATCACAGAATTGTGACACAAACCCCAAAAAGTTACTGACTTAATTCTCAGAAGAGATTAGAATAATGGGGTGGTCGTATATTCGATGCCATGCTCATAATGAGAAAGGGATGCCGGCAATGATGAAAAACTTCACCAGTCAAGAGTCTGATTTTTTCTGAAGTTAGGTTTCTCAGCCCTTTCTGAAAATCAGGTTTCCTCTAGGGTATCTCAAGAGGGGTTATAAAAAAACTGAAGGTGCCCACAATCAGTAGTTACATTTGAAAGTGTAGACCTTTGTTTTACATTATTTGAGTCCTAAACTGAACCACTCATTTCTGCTTCAGGGGAAAGGGCTACCGTGCCCGCTGGATGACAGCGAATGCATATGACTATGTGTCACTTGCACCTCAGTTCCTAGGATTTCAAGATCCTACCAGGCCCATGACTGCAAGCACGCGGGCGGTAATCCCTTGTGCATCAAGGTGACCCCAGACCTGCTGCAATGAAGGACAGTGTTTCTGCCTTTGTAGTACAATCATCACAAACTGGAGCCATAAGTTAGAGAGCAAAATCACTTTGGGATATGGATCGTCAGTAAATTTTCCCCAGAAACTTGCATTCAAATCAGCTGGAAAAGAATTTGCCTTTCTCTTTGTGACACCAATGGACTCCTGGGGCTAGAAAAGTATTTCCAGGCGCTGAGCTCCTGTAGCAGATCTGGCAGAGGTATGGCACGTGCCACTCCTGGGAAAGCAGACAGTAATGGAATACCTTACTCAGTACAGTGGAATCCATGAAAACCAGGGGCGGGCCTCAGTATGGCTGGGTCCTTGGGCATCCATGAGACTAATAAACTAAAACCTTTTCAGCTCAGCTCGTGGCAGTAGCAGACTTGAGAAGTGCTCCAGTGTAAGAGTTTTTCCATGAGCAGAGCTGTTACTAACCTCAGTGACAGTTCTACTAATGGGAGGGTCATAAAACTGAACAGAATGTTAATGTGTTTTCTACCAATAGATTTTGTAGTAACGACTGGGCAAATTTAATAATCAAAAAGCAAACTAAATCTTTTGGAGCATCTTTCAGTAGCTAAATAATTCATCCTGTATCATGAGAAGACTCGAGTTCAATGTCTTAACACCTTACTGTGGGAGCCACCGAGAGCCTGGAGACCCGCAGAAAGAGCACAGCTGGCCCTCAGCACCCGCGCGGTCATTGCGATGGCTCGTGACGAGCCCCTGCTGAGCCAGGCAGAGGCAACGGAACTCCTTGTGCACGTATACAGCCAAGACTTTCTTCCAAGGAAAAAAAAGACTGCATTTGGTTTTCCTTTCAATGAAGCTCAACTTCCTCATAATGCAGAACACAATCAGAGACTCATTAGAGATAGGGGGATATTAACACAAGTGCATCTCACTTAGACATCAGCTAAAAATTATACATTCACCATCTTGTACCAGATGAAACCTCATTTGTGTGAACCACAAATCACTTCAAGTGCAGTGGGACCTTCTCTCAGCTATATCCTCTTTTAAGCACAACTCACAGAAAACGTCACTTTAAGCAGTATCTACTATAGTCTTCTCCGACTGCCTTCTTTGGGACCTGTAGGGTACCACCATTTCTTAAAAGACGCAGTTGTGGATGTGATTAAAATATCACTACATTTTTCAGTGTAGGGAATCATTAATGCATGTATAATCACAGTTTAAATAGCTGTGAACCAGCTTGTACAAAAAAATACAATCATAGCACCATATTTACAAATTTAGTACCATCTCCTGGTTAACTAGAGAGTCTCAAACTATCTTTTTATGGCTAATTAGGTTATATGTTAGTGCTTTCAAAAATCGCCTGAATTTCTTTTACAAATATACACTTATAAAAAAAAAGGTTATCAAAACTGCTGTCATCTAAGGCAGCAACTTGTGTTACAAAAGTTATTAAAACATCATTATAGACTTAAAAAATCTTCAAATTTACATTTTCCTTTTCATAGGCACTCTATAAACTAAAACGTGGCCTTGTTTTCACAGCTGTTAGTTTAAGCATTTAAACTAGTTCAATGTTACCAATGTTGCTCATTATTTTAGATATAAGCAAAAGGAAAAAAGAATCACCCATTAACCAGAAGCATCATTTACAGTTTTTACTTTTGCCTACTTTACACACGTTTTGCTTAAAAGTGACACTGTTTTGATGTTAGTGTATGTTATCCCACTGCCTTCTTAGGGCTTAGTTCCTTCTTCCCTAGAATTCGGTGAAGGCTAGCTGACATGAAGTAGGGTTTTGCTGTAGATCCATCATTTCTTTCCAGGTCTTCACCTGAATTTACACAGCAAAAGCAGCCGAAAGAGCAAACAGCAGTACACACACAGACACACACAGAGAATTGAAGAAAGGAGAGAGAGCAAAAGACCCAACGTTAAAAAAAAAAAAATCTCAATCAAGGCAATTTAGCTGTATTGCTAAGTTGATGAAGGACACTATAAAATATCTGTTTTCTCAAACCAGAAGAGGTTTTACACAAAGCAGAGACATAACCATCTAGCCATTTTTAAATGACAGCAATACATCGGTTTTATTCTCCAGTTCTTTGGTTTGGCAATATAGGTGGAAATTTTCAGAAACACTCATGCCTCCACTGAAGCCTGGCATTTTGGCTACTTCTTGCTAGAAAATTTGTCCCAAAGAGAGCTGTGGATTTAAGCACTTTTTAAAACTGGGGCATTTTCACAGCCTAAGATAAAGACCTTTTGAAAACCTGATGCCACAAGCACACAATATTCTATATGATCTCCTACTGTCCAAAAAAGAATATGAATTTAAAATAATGAGGCAGATGTATCACTTTTCTTCCTACAAAAGGTCATGCCTAAATCACCGGTCTGGGTTCAGCCCAGCGTTTATGCCATGCAGTAGTCACAGAGCAGTGAACAATTTCACACTGATGGGCAAGCTGGAGCGAGTGAAGCAGTCATTGCAACTGCAACCCTGCCCAGGCAGACAGCTGTATCTGCAAAGCCAAGAAGAGAGCACTCCTTGTAAGGAATGGCCAAAGAGGTTAGAGGATGCAAATCTTCATGTATCTCCATGGCAGCATTTGCCATGTGTTTTTGGAATAAATTAAAAAGAAAATCCATTAATTTTTGAGTGCACCAACAAACTTTCTAAATTTTATTAGGTCGTTCAATTTCCTTTTTGTTCTAAATAACAGTAATCATTTATTTATTTATGGTTTAGCTTATGTCTCGGAGTGTTTTTAGTGCTATGTCTGCCTGTGATCATGTCTGTTTAGAACCAAAGTCCATAACTCGAGATAAATAGGACATAGTCTCAACTAGGCATCAATTTTCAGTTTTCTGACTGATTTTGTTCCTGTGATTCTTTGTCAACCCAGTATTTCCAGAATCACTGCTAACCTTAGTTACTAGAGAAGCAGGGTTAAGGCGGCGAGTGTTTAAAGGAAAGAAAGAATTTATGCTATTGTAAGAGGAGAATCAGTATTACCATATTTATCTTGCCTTGGTGATCCACTGTGCATATGATAGATCAGGACTATGACTATTTCAGTATTCCCCTAGTATTATTAAATAATTCACCAACTGCAAGAACAATCACTGCCATGTAACTTCTACTTTGACCAACCAGAATAACTTTCATTATAGAAAAATTGTATCTTTATTTCTTTAATTCAGTAAATCTAGCAAATGGAATGTACTTTGTAATAAGTACATTGTCTTCTTATAATCATGTCCTAATTTGAGACCAACAGATTTCTTTTGTGATTTCAGTATTCTCCGACAGGACACACTGAACAGCAGTGCCTTTGAGAGTGCCCATGATTGCTTGCCATTGGGCGGCCAAGGGACGGATAGTTTTTTAAATGGTATTTTTCACAAACTTGAAGGTAATTCAGCATAGTACTTTGTTCAGGGCTACTGAGCTGAAAACAAAGGACCACCTATATACCAAAGAATAACTTTGCTGTTAACAAGAGGCTTGAGTGAATCATTGCTGTACAGGGCTCTTTACAAAGCACCCAGAAGCAAACTGTTAATGAAAGTTAAGGAACATCTGAAAAACAAAAGCCAGATATCCCCATGAGCCATACCGCTACCTTTCATTACTTAAACTAATTAAATTTGAATACTAAAACAGTTCTGCACTGAAGAATGCATCAAGGAGCCAGTCTGAAAAGCAGAAGCAGTTCGTTTTTCACACAGTCTGCTAGCATGTCACCAGAATTCGTAAGGACTAGATAAGGTGGTTTTCTACTCCTCTTCCCATGACTTGTAGGTATTAGTGACAGAAAACATAGTACTTACAAAAGCAGAGGAAAAGCGTGTCGACACACATTGCATAGACGCTGAAGAACCCATGTGCAACTAGGTAGGAGCCAATAATGACCGTCTACAAAAAAAACCCAACACAATAAAACCCCAAATTTAGTTTGGCACCAATATGGCAGTGTTAACACAAGCCAGAAGCCTAGTCTGCTAAGCAAATTTGGAGGATTTAATGGCAGCTCTGTAACTCTACCAAAGGTTACTACTGATCACAGGTTCAAGACACTGTGTTCTAACATGCCGTAGCCAGTAGTTTTCCAGCTGCCAAATTGGAGCCATGTCAACTCCCAAAGAGAGTATATGCCAAGAATATTCTGAACTCCTTCAAGATTATTCTAAAGAACTACTCATCCTGCACATGTTCTGGGGTCTAGGGGGGCTACAAAAGGAGAAAGGGATGCATCACAAGTCCCTTCCATTAGAAGCCACACTGTCACCGGTGCCTCACCACCAGCCTTTGCTGTCTGGGAAGCCTGAGCAAAGCTAATTTTTCTGAAGTTGTGGGGTCACTGCAGTGCCACTTCTGCCTGAAGGATCCAGAGGACTAGAGTCCTCACTTCAGTGGACACTATGGCACTGAAAGAGTGACCGGAGCTGTTACCAGACCATGCCCCGAGTAGTCTGAGCACCTCAAACTGCCCTCGGTGTTCAGGAGCTTAGATGGTTGCCTTACCAACAATGGTACCCAGTAGTAATTTAACGTTGGTGCTTCCTGTGCAAAGAGTGGTATTCTCTGTGTGAAGAAAAAGAATGCAAGAACACCTGCAAGAAGAACAGAAGATTAGTGATTCCTATGCTAACTCTGGTTTCCTAACACCTAAAGAATGAATGAGACAAAACAGACAACAGATCCAAGGTTGGTTTAAGTAAGAGTTGGTAAACAATAAATTCCTCAATACTAATTATCTGCTGGATCTGTATTCTGACAGAAAAGATATGTAAATGAATCAATTACCATAAAGATATTCATGGGCCCAGAAAGACTTTAATGAATTGTTTTGTTTCATCATTCTACTGGATTTAATAGCAAAATTAATAAATAATGATAAACAAGACAATGACACGGCATAGCAAAGACCAATGGGTGGATCTTTTCTAAAATAAAAAAAGAGTAAGAAAAATTCTGTTGCTTTAAATTTTATTGCTTGAAGAAATACTTCAGTATTTCAGAATAAAAGGAGAAATGGCAGTGCTAGTGATAAGCACGACAATAAGTTTAGAACAGACCAATGCATCTACAACAGAAATTACCCAAAAAATTTATTCTCAGAGAGGACCAAGACATGAATTAATTTCAGTATTTCATGGCTTACATTTCAGGGAATGTTTCAAATCAAATTTGTTACCCCAGTTTGAAAGTCATTCTACAGTAATGACAAAATATTTTAGATCTGTTCTTGGTACTAATTTTCAACTTTTGATCAAAATATAATTCATTAGTAATCTTTTAAAATACATAGAATACAAAATACAGTTATTTGTAAAATAATATTGGAAATGGCTGTGACAATTTAGAAGAAACATAAGAGAATACTGCCAACTTGAATATCTGAAAGTGCTTCATTTAAAAAAAAAAAAATCACTTTTCTGTCACAGAGAAACATGAATAATATATTTTGATATTTACTGATAACTAAGGAAACTCTATGATGACATTAGAAATATTCTATTTCTTTTACTATAGCCTATAGCTGTAATGGGATTGAATACAGCAGAGCTCCAGGCCCACCTCCTGCAGACCTGTACCACCTCCTCTTGTATGCATGCTGTCTGCTACCAGGTGAATCTCATTTGCAATTTTGTTCAGTTCTTATGAAAAGAGAACCTATTGTGGCTCACTTATTGGATGTGAATTTGGTTTGATCCACCTATGATGCTTTGGCTACAGAAGTCCTTGTGGCAGCAACACATGCAAAAGCAATTATGGAAAAGATGCCACCAACAACACACCAGGGTGGGGGGGGAAGGGGAAAAAATATATATTTTAGTTCAATCTTGCAAATCCTAGAAACATAGGAACAGCTTCCCAAACAGTGAGACCAACGAGAACGTCCAGCTGTTAACCAAGCATACATGAATATGGCAGCCATACTTGTAGGTACCAGAAAACAGAACACACCATTTGGAAAAAATCGATTAGCTTACCTACACCACCAGCAACGAGAATTTTCCCCAGGAATAAAAGAAAGTCTGTAACTTTGTCCAGAACTGCAACTCTGTTCAGCAAAGGACAAATGATATATAATCATCACAAACCAGACATTTGTATTCTTTCTTCTAAATCTAAGGATGATTGACAAAACATGACCAAGAAGCTATCTTCGGCTGGTTTCACAGGCTGACGATGCAACAATGCAGGAACGCAACACTGAGATGGGCTTTGGTACAGCCTAATCCCATGAGGCAAAAAAGTACTGAGCCTCTTGTTGAGTTAGGCCTTATGCACCCATACTGCCTACAGCACTTGAAGACTGTTTATTGCTCTTGCTGGTTAAAAAAAACCCCAAACCAGACCATTAAAATATTTTTATTTCAGCCTTTCTACCAGGGTCACAGATAAGCCAGGCCAGAAGAGGCAAAGTACACATCAAAACAAAAAGTAATGTTTGTGTAGATTGCTGGCAGGTTGTCTTTTCACTTGGTTCTATCTGGCCACATTTCATGACCCCGTAACATGCCAAATCTACTATTTTAAGATACGATGGTACAACACTGAAGGCAGGAGGCCTCAAAGCAGGGAGACAATCACAGATGAATGAATGAAGGTAGACAGAAAAATTGACAATAAATCTGCAGCCTTCATTATAAGCAACAGCAGGGAGTTTCTGCTCGAAATCCTGCCAGACTGTCTTATCAGAAACTGCAGGTAAATAATGGGATGGAAAATGAGTTTTATGTATCTCAGCCTCTTGACAGTGCTGAAGGCTATGGATATGGTAATAGACAGTACTGACTACCATGAAAGATAAATGTTGAGAAATATTAAAGAGAAGAAATAATCATCAACCTGTCAGAATTCAGAATTAGCAAATATACAAGATTAAAAAAATCTCAATTTGAAACAATAAAATTATATGCCTGGCTTTTAGCTATTGCTCTTACTGATTAAGAGCAAAACCACAAAGGACAGTGAGGTGATGTTTTGAAAGGAAACGAAGGCAGCTTCGCTTTCCTATTGCACAGGCACTACAGGGCATGGATCCACTGTACCGATATTAATGCAGGGTAACAGAGAGAATGCCCTCCATTCTCCCATCTCCAATCCTTTCCTCTTCTTTCTTAAGCATCACTTCCATTTTCCTGCCTTTCAGCCTCCCCCTCCATTCCTCTCCTCCTCCCAGTCTTTCACTTAATAATTTAAACCACTTAACTAGTTTTAGTGTGGCTCTTGGTTGGTAATCAGATTGTCTGCTATTGCACCAACACGGGCTGCTCCTAAGTTATTCTCCCATTATTTTTGGATCTCACAGTAGAACAGGAAGAGCCAGGAGCAATGAAGAAAAGTACTGATGAGAACAGGGAGTCTGGCAGCAGTCTTGGTAATGGGGAAAAGGGCCAGGGGAGTTTGCAGCACCAGAGGAGATCTGGTTATGTTAAAGACACTGGTTTTGAAAGCAAAATACTCTCTCTTCTTTACTGCCACTCTCTGACACCCCATAAGCTTTCTGGATGAATCTGAAGACTTAGGTCCTTCTGCTTTCCTTTTCACAGACAGTGAGTGGACCAAAGCTCAAGAAACACACATACGGTAGATGATGAGCACCCCAATTCTGTATACCCATAGGTCTCCTCTCAGGGGCTTCATTGGTTCCTTGGAGGCACTATTACAATCTAGTGGGTGCTTATGAATTTAAAAGAGCAATCACAACAAAACTGTTAGATTATCTATCAACTTTGCATAGGTTACTTTGCTGGACAGCCTGCTGTTACACACTGAGTGTTAGACGTGAGGGCCATGTCCGAGGACAGAAGCAGCTTACAATAATATTTGGAGGAGACATGAGAGAGGAAAGAACGGTGTCTTCAGAGTGCAATAGCAGGAAATCCTGACATTTCCAAGGATTGGGAGATGGTGCCTTACCTCACCACATTCCGCATGAGCAAAAAGAATGCTTCCTTTGCCGAGGTGCAGAAGTTTTTACCATATATGGCAATCTGCAAAACAATAGTAGCTGTTAAGTATTTTAAATAATTAGGATACCTCCTTGTATGCCAGAATCTTACTGCATGTAATGCATAGTCCTCTCTAATATGTGGCCTTGAAACTCAGATGGACATAAAGCACTTCCCTCAGTCACCTGCTACCTCTCAGTGCTTCCCACCAGGTTGGGACAGAGTATTATCCACCTTTCCCCTTCAAACCACCTGCTGATGAGCACGCGACCCCTCGTGACCTTGGAGGCAGTAGACTCAGTACTTAGTTTGCCAAGTAGAGCAAATAAGGTACTTGCTCAGGGATTCCTCTCGCTGTGCTGGTCACCTACACTAGATTTGTACTCAGTGGAAAAGAGCAGGCACTTGAAGAGCAGAAGTGGGTTGACCCCTGTAGGTATCTCCTTGGACCTGACGCTGGTCTCACTTAAGAAGAAATCAGCAATACCAGTATCAAAGTTCGTGGATTTACATCAGCATAAAGGAAAGCAGCTAAAGTTACTTAGGAACAAACCCATTTCTTCTTCCCGGAATAGCGTCCACAAGAGTAAGATACACTAGAACAGCTCTTAGTGCAGTCAGTTTACCAACTGTAAACAAGACAGTAAACAAGAATACTTCTCTTCAAGATGGCATTAATTTGAAACATCAATTACACGCACATGGGTTACAATGGACCCATTACAGCCACCTCCTTTGAGACAAGTCCATGACTGCACCATTCAATCACGGAAACTTCTTCAAGTCAGAACATCCTAGACTGAAATCTGTGTATGTTTATTTTGGTGAAAATCTGGAATTTCTGTTTTGGAAGCTAAGAAGGGTTGTTTTAGAATAATATCACTGCTGCAGCTAGTAAAATCTGCGCTTTTAGCTTCCAGGAGGAAATACAGATACCACATGGCTTCTGACCTCCTTATTCAAACACTGCCTCCAAACAGAAGTGTCATCAACATGCAATATGAAACAAGCTAATATTGCTGTTGAAATCAGGATTTCAATTGCTGAATCAGAGGGGGAGTTAACCAGTTATGCCATCCCTTCCCACTTACTTTGGGAGGTAAGGGGTATGGACAAGGACAGGCATGAAAAAGCTGAGTTTAGAAGAAGAAAAAAAAAAAGATTTTACTTTTTAACGGTAGGACCACATGCATTTCCTGAAAACTCCCATAAATCCCATTATTTATTCAGCAGATTCTATTACTGCTGGCTGTTGACCAACTAGCAGTGGCTAGGGTATTTTAGGGGAGACCACATGCAGAGACAGCACATACCATGATGTAGGCATTTCTGTTTATAAATTTTAAGAATTTTTCCAAACACCAGAAACAGCATTTGAGGCAGCAGAGTAGAAATCTAGTGAAGGAGTTCTGTGTACCTGAAAAAAAGGAGACAGTACATCATACATAGAACTCATGAGCAGTCTTTAGAACATAGAAAGCTATTCAGAAGAAAATCTTAAATTGTGACAAAAGCAGAAACATTGTATTTTTTTCTTCTAGGTATGGACTTTCTTTCGTAACCAAATTTAGCTAACTAGCTTTCAAGTAGATCAGATCCATGTCCTGCATGAACTTTGCATTAAGTTCCCAAGGACACAGACTCAATTTGAGTAAATCAGCACAAATTCACTGGCTACAAATGGACCTATAATGGCTAAAAATAAGGTGGAATTAATCTCTCTTCATTGCTGAAAAAACATCTTGGGAAAGTAAGGAAGTAATTTACCAAAGGAGGTCTTAATAACCTAGAGCAGATTCATAAATCTCACCTTTCAGTTTGTGATCCAAGTACTCCAGTATTACTCGAATAAGCTGGACAATTGCAAGAATTAAGGCTCCAAATGCCAGCGAACCTGTATGGTAGCTAAAACAAAATAAATGACTATGTTGCGCATATGTGTGTATGTACAATTATACCTGCATATGCATGTGTGTGTGTATATATATAAATAAAATTATAACTGGAGGAAGGTCCATTAGCAGGAATTACTTATCCTAATGGATCTTCATCCTGATCCACCAGAGAGAGGAACAGGATGAATCCATTGGTGCTGTTGGTGTTTGCGTGAGTGCTGTGTCTGTCAGTGTGTGGCCAGCTGTGTATGTATGTGTTGTATACCTGTATTTGGCTGTGTGCACCTACTGGGAATACCTGCTCAGCCTTGTAACTGGTTGGATCTGGGGGCATGAAGCTGCAGCAGCCTTGCCACTATGGGGTTACAGGATTCAGCCTCTCTAACAACTACATTTTCCTGATTGTACTGGTTTTTGAGGGAATAGTTAGTTTTCCTCATAGTAGCTTGTATGGTGCTATGTTTTGGATTGTGATGAAAACAGTGTTAGTAACACAACGATGTTTTACCCATTGCTAAGCAGCGCCAAGACCTCTTCTGCTCCTCACCCTGCCCCACCAGTGAGCAGGATGGGGCTGCACAAGGAGCTGGGGCGGGGACAGCTGGCCCAAACTGACCAAAGGGATAATCCCACACCATAGGGCATCATGCTTAACAATAACAGCTGGGGGGAAGGAGGAGGAAGAGGGGGACACTGGCAGTTATGGTGTTTGTTTTCCCAAGTCATGGTCAGGAGTGATGGAGCCCTGAGATGGCTGAACTCCCACCTGCTGATGGGAATGAATTCCTTGTTTTCCTTTGCCTGCGCACACAGCTTTGCTTTACCTATGAAACTGTCTTTATCTCAGCCCACGCGTTTTCGCACTTTCACCCTTCCAATTTTCTCCCCCATCCCACTGTGGGGGAGTGAGCGAGCGGCTGGGTGGGGCATGGTTGCCTGCCGGGGTTAAACCACAACACTGACTAATAATTTTCATTTGATACTCTAAGTCTGGCTTCCCTAGAGGTAAAAAGAGTGTTTGTTGGATACATGACAAGGCTCACATCCAGCTCCACAGTCTTACCGTATTGCTCGTCCAAACGAAGAGAAGAGCGGCCACAGTGGAATATCAGCTGGTTTTCGAGAGGCCCAGTAATAAGAGGCAAAGGCACCAGCAAGGGTACACTGACCCAGCGCAATTGCAAAGTTCACCAGCCAGAGAAAGACAAAGGCATTGGCTAACTGGAAGATGAAGATGTATTTATGGTACAGGCTTTCTCCTCCATAAAAAGCAAAAGTACACTGAGCACCTGGACACAATTTAGTCACATTGGTTGTGTTAAAAGTCTGTATAGAAAGAAAAATAAACAACACAATGATAAGCAATGAATTCTGTGTACGCAGACTCTGAAGTTTAGCAGCTTAATACAAATACATAATTCTGCTTGATGTTTCGTTAGCTCATTCAACACTGCACTCCAATACTACATAACCTGCTTACATATTTAAGGATTCATATTAATATCTTATGCAGATGCTTAGCTTTAAACTATTCAGTTAGCAAACAGGGCTGTTCACCACATGCCTGAAACCTACATAAAAGGAATTTGAATTTCAGAAGTCTACTTTTAAGATACATAAACACTTCAGTTTCCTTAAAGAAAACCTGCTCACATAAGAGAAAAAAGAAAGATTATTTACTTGAAAACCAGAGGCCAAATCTGTAGTTTGGGTAAACCACCACCACTGAACTGAAATCAACTGAGCTATGTCATTTTATACAAGCTGTGGATGTGGTCACAATTTCCCTTACCTATCTCAGAGTAATAAAACAGGAGTAGTCTTTACATTAAATTACTTTTCTCTATTTCTATTGTTCCTTTCATGTATTTGCTCAGTTTGGGCATGAAATAAAACCTGTCAATTTCTAATCCCTTTCTTTTTTAGTGTTCAGACATCAGGAGGGTGGGGAATTGTTTGGGATATACATAACCACAGCACTACATTGAAATTTGAACATCTGAAAATAACCCTGATAAAATATTTGATAAATATTTCTAGTTTTCAAAAAATACTTAAATTTAACCCCACAGTCAAATCAAAACGTTTGACTGATTTGACTGAAGACAAAACAAAACAAGAAGACGACAAATATTTTTGGAACTTCATAAAGGTCATTGCTGTATCAAAAGAACCCCAATATTTAGGTAAACCTCTGCGTCAAAACATGGCTGGTCCTTGGGCAAGTTTGAGGCACAGCTTTCAAAGTCTTCCATTGCCTTTTGAGGACCACGAAATAGAATCCTCATGAATTCAAGAACACCTTTCCAAATACACCTGTATTTCTGTGTCTTCCTTTCTCACCCTGTAAATTAGAATGGTTAATATTTACCTGCCTCACAGGACAGTTTAGCAGAAAAATTAGTTTATGTCTGTAAATTGCTTTGAACAAAGAAGCATTATCTGAATACTATGTACTATTTTCAGATTTAATATAGGGAATCATTACTTAAAATATACACATTTTCTACTAGCATTTTATTTAATTGATTAAGAAATGCAATTAGAATAGCTCTCACTATGGGAAAATATTGTTACACTTACCTCTGGGTCACAAGTCAGGTTTGCATACTTGCACAGTGTTTGATTAGCCATTACTTTATACACAGGTTCTCCTGAGGTAGCCAGAAAACTGAATGAAATATTTTAAGGAGGAATCACAGGACTGTAGGCTTTGAGCAGCTTAGGATTCTGTAGTGGGTAACCACCAGCTCTAAAGAATTTGTGCAGATAACAGAAAAACTGCTCTTGCTATGCAGAGATGTATATGAAGGGTTGATAGACAAGACTGAATACTCACTTAGAGAACTGAGGCAAACTCCATCCTGGAGCTGTAATAACTCCTGATCAGAGTGGGCAAGGGGAATAACCTTGAAAGTTGACTCAGTCTCTCCTGCATATCTACCTATGACAAGGCAGAGTATGCAGTAGTTCTTTGACAGTTCATATTTTGGTAGAGGTAGACACAGAGCATAAAGATAAATTAACATTGTCCTAAACAGCAATAACTGACCCTCTTTGCATGTGAAAGAACAATTTGTTTTCAAAAAGCAATTTTCCCCTTTTTGATACCTTGCCAAATCCTTGCTGTTCCAGGAACAAACAGGCAGTGGTTGCTGTTACGCCATTTAGAGCGGACTCAGCACACTGTATGTTCTCTCACTCCTTTCCTATACTTTTCTGAACCGAACACACCTGGAGCTCACCCCCAGCTAACTAAGAGAGCATTAACATCAGGCCTATAGACCATATGGCCCATTAAAGGCCATATTCACTCTTTGCTGAGGCCCCTTTTTCACCCCTTAAAGTCAACCTTATTTAGTACACAAGGCCTTGTATGATCCCCATACCTTGGCGTGAATTTTAGTCCAGTTCTTTTTAAAGAAATAAAATTCACTGTCCCATTTGTACACCACATGCAAATGTGCAGTGAGGTAGCGTGCATCAGTGCAGCAAGTGCTGAGTGACCAAATAGCCCTCTAAACGCTGGTTTGATTAAGGTGAAATAGCAGAGAATTATCTGGTCTTGCAGACCAGAAGACTTCCTCCAGAGAGGCACACAGACAGAAGGATACACAGCTGTCACAGCCCAGTAGGAAATACAAATTGCAATGAGTATGAAGGTGACGATTGGGTAGAACAATGTAGACATTATATAGCCAATAGCCCTATGAAAGAAACAAAACATATCAGTAAGCTACAACAATTTAAGAAACAAGCTTTTTATCAGTCCTCTTCTGGCATCATTCTGTTTACTTTGAGCTACTTGTCGATAGTTGTAGCATAATCTAGAGCTGGGATCTCAGAATACTGCAGGTTCTTTCTTCAAATGTCTTCACATCTTCACTTTGTCATTCTACCACTCCACTTTTATTGGCAGCACTACAGTCAACTTCATCGATTCGCCGTGTTCAAGCCTGTCTTCTGCTTTCTCCTTCTCCATTACTGCTTCACAGATCCAGCTCTTTCCATGTCACAGACCCATTTCACTCGCATCTCCTTGCTGACTGCTGCAGACATTACCCTTTATTTCCTTGTCCCACTCTGCTCAGCTCCTATGCTCTTCCTTCAGCTCCTACACACCTGGAATCACCTCTTGCTAGTTTGCATTTGAGGACTCTGTTCCCAGCCCCTTTCCTGCTTTACATAATAACTATTCTGGGGCAGGGACATTCAACCTGTCTTTGTAATGCCAGGACGTGCTAACACCTTCCTGTGACTATGTGACTTTCCTTGCACGTGCCATGAACGAGTGGTGCTCGCCTTTGGCTGCTGGCAGGCAGAAGGAATATGGCCTTTCACTGCTGACAGCTTAGAGAGCTCCTTTTGACATCAAGGTCGATGTTTTAGAGGCTGACATTCTACTAACACTTCTCGTGGCTAGAATGCGACTAGTGAGCAGAAGCTGAGTGTGCCAGTTCCTGCTCTGCCCAGGACTCCGCTCTGTAAGACAGCCCCTCTGATACAGCCCCTCTGGGTAAACTGGCTGCAGTTCTCACAGAGGCGAGCAGCTCCAGCTGGGAATCCCACTGGATATGATTTCAGAGAGCGTGTGTTTTGTTCACCACAGCTTACAGGTTGGTTCTCTTTACACTCCTGTCATCCACCTCTTCCTGTTTCTCTAAGTTTTCTTTCCAGTGACCATGTAAGCTTATCACAAGCCTTTCTGTCTCTCATTATTTCTTACAGTATTTCTCCTATGACTTGTGGCACTTCCAATGCTATTTGTTTTATAGGAGGCAGTTTCCAGAATGTAAGAGGAGACAAATTTACTCAGTTCCTGCTGCTAAACCAGTAAATGCTGAGGGGAATGCAAGGGAACCATCCTGCGCAATCAAGAGGATGAGAACAACACGTCAATTTCCATCCGAGTCTAGAGATGTGAAAGTCCATTAAGTCACACAAGAGGACAAAGCCGTATGCTGTCTGAGAAATAATCACTACATATGAGCAGTGTTCAGCAGTTAACGGTAGGCCTTCGTTACCATGAAGACCACAGACAGTTACTCCACCAAACTGAGTAACAACTGTTAATTGTTTCTAACTATGGATTTCAAGCCAATTATTAGCATTATAATTGTAATATTTTTCAAAGAACGGTTAAAAGGTATTGAAAAATGTAATTTGATTTCCAGTCATTAGCAGCTTATTTTTCATCTTGCTGCATATAGGGCATGGTCTGTTAGATTTACAGTAATTTACATACTGTTTCACCTCATGCATTACGCATGAGAGTAAAAGCATCACCCTCAAGTGACCTTTCCATGCTGCTGAAAAACTACAGAATGTTATTACTTCTCAGCAGGAAGTTTATGAACTTTCTGAAATCTTTCTACCTGTCAAGGTTGTGAACAGAAGTGTTGCAGAGTGTTAAAAGTGTTCCTAGATTTTAATGAACAGAGTATAATTTAGTGCTGCCAAAATTAATTGCTATGATCCAATTGCGCAGTAGCGTAAGACAGGAAACAGGTACCTGGCTGAATGCAGAACTTCAATGTTTCTTAATCCCATTACAAAAATCCCAAATCCTGATTCCTGAGAACCACAATGTCAACGGAGATGGCAGAAAACTACAAGCGAGTGCACACAGATAAACTCAGCACTAACCCTATGTGCTCTAACAACACAGCTCTGCTTCCAGGGCCTGTGAGACCTTAGCCTATTTGCAATGAAATCCAAGGGCCTGGTGTTTTAAGTCCGTTTCTCCTTTGTTATATTTCCATTTTTTAAAACAAGAACTAAGTGTTAGCACTGTGTAAAACAGGAACCACTGTGAACAAAGTCTATACAGATTTCAGGAAACACAAAATGAAGAGGTCTTCTAGGCCTTCAACTCTCATATCCTGCTCTGCTTTCTTGTTTACTCAGAGCTGAAAAGAAGTATCTTGGACTGCACCTGATTACAGTATCTGGTGTCATGGAAGTCTCCTTTTCTCTCTGCAGATTTACGCATGTTCACACAAAAGTTTGATGGGAGCCAGAAGAAACCAGGCTTTTCTAAATAAAAGCCACAGTCAAAACAACACCAGTCTTCTACCACGAGTATGTGACTCCAAAGACAATGCAATGGCAGAGCAAAGCTGGCAGCTATCGGTCCCAGGCGGCTACTAACAGTGTACCACACTTAGCATCTCTGCTGGCACTCCTCCTCACACTGAAGATACATGGTACCACTAACAGTGTGCGTACTCTTAAGGCGGGGAGCTGAGAGATAACAAATGTCTTACTGCAAAAGAGAAAGCTCTTGTAAGCACAACCTCGTTACCAGAGAACTGGCATTCCTTATACGACCTGTTTGGCTCAACAAATCCAGTGCTGTACTTTAACCCCCAACTTTCTGCCCTTGGTAGTGCAAAATGAAGCTCAAGAAGAGTGTATCCTAGAGATCACTTAATAAAATTCAAAATATAAAATCAGACAAACATACCTACTGCCTTCCTTCAACAGTGCAATAGCAATCCGGATCCGATTCCTTAGGAAGATCAGCATCAGTATGATTATGACCTCAACAACACAAAGTATTATCACTGAAAAAAGACAAACAGAACCAGTTACACTTATCAAGAAATGAACCAATATGCTGCCTCTGTAAATTGCTTTTTTTTCCCTTGTATTTTACACTATTGTTCATGAACTGCATAAAATCCTCTGCTAGAAGAGTTCTCTGTTTCTCTCACTGCACCTGCCAATCTCCAATCCTATTTCGTAATTTTCTAAGTTCCAGTGTAGGGAAGTTATACATGCAGAGAGTTAGTCAGAATGTGTAGGACCCTGACATTAGCATTGATATTTTTAGAAGAAAAATGGAATGTACCATTCTCAGACAACAATAAAAATTTACTTAAACGTGACTTGAAAGAGTCAACGTTTTCACGAAGAGTCTGTTTTTCTGATATGTATTATTCTAACGTTTAGGTGTAGTTAAATCAATAGGTTTGTTTGAGTATTAACCTGGCATGAGCTCCTTTCACCTCAACCGAGTTAAAAGACAGGCTAAGTTTTGGACAAATTATTTTCACCTTCCAGTTGTGCTGCTGGAATCATACAAACTAGTATCTCAGCATGGTGCTCAGAAAGCTGAGAGCACCACGTCCCAGAACATTTCTTAGTTATGAGCAGTGTTTGAATCATAACCTAGATCTGGTTTAAAGAGTCTGCTTCAGTTTGATTTCTATTTGTGTCAGTTCAAAACCTACTTCTGCAGGAGAAAGTAAAAAATTTCTCTGGACTTCACCTAGAGAAGACAGAGTCTTTAATGCCTGAAGCACATTTCCTCTGACTCTGAGACATATCCGCTAATTCTACGTGTGTCAGGCAGTTAGACAGCATTTGAACCATCCCAGGAGCTGTGGATGGCTGCACACAGCAGGACCTGTCTTCTCCAGCTGAAACCAAGAAGTTTTGTGGAGGGAGACGAAGGCAGAAACCTTGGCTTGTCTGGAGGTTTGCAAAGGGACATGGGAACTGGCTTCAGGTCCCACAGCTTAGACAGAGTCTCAGAATTCAGACCCAGATAGTCACAGATGATGTTAAACTGTGATCCCAAGTATTATCAGTACCCCTAGCCATCACAACTGCAGGTGGCAAGTGACTGCTGTGGGGCTCAGAGCCACAGACTTTGTTCAGAACAAAGTTTTTGTTACACGCATTTCAGCACCTATTTTTGATGTTGTTCCCCATGAAGGAACACATAATCAGGTTTCTTTAAAGTTGGTGTCATTCCAGTTCAGGTCTGTTAAGTTCATGTAGCTTGTCCCAAACATTGTGAAAAAGGAAACCAATGTCAGCACATGATGCGTTCTAGACTAGGACTAAGAGGACCTACATTTTCTTCAAGGATATTGAACTGCTTTGCTGGGTGACTTTGGAAAAGTGATTTAATTCCCAAGTACCTCCATTTACTCATTTGAAAGTGACACTGACCTCTAGACCAACTACGTTGGCTGCTAAGAATCAGGCAAGGAAAAAGCTTGGAGAGTTGCAAGGAAAAAGCTTGGAGAGTTACAAGGAAAAATATAATAAAATCCTAATATTCTCCAGGGATAGCACACTAAAAAGTTCTGCCTCAACAATATGTAGAAGGTGCCTCACGAGCTCAATGATCCAACATAGACATACATGAAGACACAAAGCAGAGAAAGGCGATTTAAGCAGTGAACTACTGCTCTATTCATTTAGCTACCAATAGGGAGAGGCAGTGTTTTAGGTTATGTCCCATTCATCACCAGTTCGTGTCTGTGTGCCTTCCAATAGAGCAGTAACAGCAGTGCAAGTAATATTTGACAGGTATTTGTTCTCTCTTCCACCCCTCCTTCCCTGGGGAGGGATGTGTATGCTGCAGGCTGCCTTATTCCAGTAGAGTTTTGTTTTAAATACTCTTGTAAGAGAGGCAATGAAATACTTTTGAAAATAAAGGTGATGAAATTTGCAATGGTTCATTCCACAGCCTTAGATCAGTCTCCAAGAAAATTCAGTGACCTGAATGTAAACAGTTCTACAAAGATGTGGAGTTATTAATCTCATTTCTGGGGCCCTTGAAGAGGGAGAATAAACAGATTGTGAGAGAAAACTAACTTAGTTATTGCCTTCTAATTCCCCATTATGAAGACCAAACACACAGGAAGTAGAACGCTAATATAACACAAGCATTTTTCACTCTCATCACTAGCGTGATTGCATTATCTCCCCTTAGAAATGTACTAGTCTCCTTGCAAAAAAGTAGATTTTTGCACAATACAAAGAAAGAGAATTCTGCTTACTTCTCTGAGCGACATATGTAGAGGAGGAGATTTAACAAAGCAGAAACTGCAGCAAGACAGTGATTGATTCTCTTGAATATCCATTAACAGATACCAAGTTTAAAGGGCACTTACTAAATGCTAACCATGTTTGCCTCAGTTGCAGGTACACTCTGAAGTCTGTCTGGAATCCAATATCATAAACAGTGAGGTCAGATCCAGGTATTCCTTTAAGATGATCATATTCCCAGTAACAATGCCAGATGCCTTTTAAAAAACAATCAATATAAAATGAATGTTTCTGAAGAGTGCAAAGACAAGTTTTTTTAAAAAGTTTTTTACAAGCCACATGTTTTGTCCTCAGCATGTCAGGTAAGCAAAAACCAAAAAGGCATTATTGTGAGACAAATCAATTTTAACATCACACATATCAGTACAAGTGAATACAGACTAAGTATACTGTGGGTAGATAATTCAGGTTACTACATCTGGTGCTAAGTATCAGCACAGCTGGATTCTTACTAAATTTTGCTGCCATTTATGCCCTTCTCACTTAACTGTGTCTAAAACTAGGCATTAATTCTCCCAATTGTACCATTTAATTGACGTAATTACTGAAATTCCTTGCCCAAACTTAAGCAATGAATAAAATTAGCCTCAGAGGTTAGATGATTACACCTACCATAACCTATAATTCCAATCACACCAAAGATGAAAATCCAGAATAGAACCCCAGCCGTGAATCTCAATAATACGAGGAAGAGCAGACTCACAATCATTGCAATGAACAGCCCACTAGAAAAACAAGAAAGAGAAACACAAGGAAAACAAGTGTGAAAATCTTCACTTTCTTGCATGCCTGTTACTCCAAATGAGGGTCACTTCATCTCATGTAAGAGATTTGCAAAAATGTATTTCAAAATATTCCTTATGAAATAGATCCTCATGGATATTATCTGCTATTAGAAACAAATAGCTTATATATGATGATCTCACAGTGCAGAGCCAGAAATGTTTGCGTACACTAGGTTCTGAAGTTGAATGGGACGAGTACAATGCCTTTTTGGTCATTTGTACCAGCCGAACAACTCACTGCCTTTTCCAGGCCATGGTCTAGTTTACAGTACGGACAGTTAAATTGGAGGAATACCTATGCGTGGGGAGGTTGCTGGTGTATGTCCTCCATTAAAAATCCCTACTCGCAAAGAAACAATGTTAGTAAAGTAACATTGTAGGAACTTTCCTAGGAAAAAAGAATTACATTTAGGAGGAAAACCAGTGACTCTTTCTACCCATCAGAAGAGGAAATGATCAGGGCACTGTGATGCATAAAAAGAAACTGCTAAGAGCTATCAATGGGGCCTCTAGGAAAGACATCTAGAGTGTCTTCTCTTTATCAAGACAGTGGTAAGGAAGTATTTGTTTTCATTTCACTCCCAGAAAGCAAGTCAGAAAGGCAAAAATGACTGCAAAAGGCCTTTTTAATAAGCGAGGCTTTCTAAAGCAATGTGAATAATAATCCCATCCAACAAACACCCAGCTCAGATGCTTCACAGAACATTTACTTTCTCAGAATTTTTAGTAGGTGTTACATCAGAATTTTTTGTTAGTACAGAATCAAAAAAATTTAAAACCTCTTCTTGCCTGTGTTCAGTAACTTCTCTTCTGAATATTTCCAGCTTATTTAGCCAGTTATCAAAGATAAAAAATAGGTCAGCTTAATCATGAACAATCAAAACCAGATGTTTTGGGCAAACCAGATGGGCAGAGGGACAAGAAAAAGAACATCAGCCTATTTAGTTAAACCTTTGTAAGCTGGTCTTAAGTCCTAGCCCTTTAAAGGCTTCCTAGCATGATGTATTTTTCCTTTCTGAATGGCTTGTTTGAAATTCCGAAAGGATTCTTCAAAAAAAGTTGTAATTTTGGAGTTTATGACTCTGTTCTTGAACCAGTAAGTTACCTTTATCCAAAGTTATCTTTAGATATACATGAGTCCTAGTAATACCAAAATTGAGTACCTGGTAACAACTGTCCTCAACAGGCTGGTTCCCTGAGGCTTGAAAGCAGCAGTTCTTTTGGGGTATGCTAAAAAGACTAGAGCAATTCCATATTTAATTTTTAATCCAGCCTCCTTTCACTATCAGGCCTTCATTGTCATCACCCAAACTCTGGCACTTAAATACGTTTGTCCAGAAATCATTTGATGTATGCTATCATTTGGTGAAAAGTTTGAAGAAAATTCTATCCAACTATTTTAAAAGTAGCAACAATTCCTTATAAAAATATCATATTTGAAATGTGGAAACTAGCTTCAGTATTTAGAATGGTCAATTCTCTATCCAGCCTATCTGTTCAGTGATTTGAAAGAATCTGCACCGTAAGCCTGATTCCAATAAGAGATCTAGAGAGAACCAAGCTTGCTGAATACCATCAAGATTCTTGAGATTCTTGCCACTGACTATTGTGAGCACTGTATCAGACTATAAGAACACTGTCCTCCCACCAGTGACCGAACACCTTTAAAAGCTGGCAACTTATGTTTCTGAACTGACTAATTCTCCATATTAAGTTTATTATCTAAATTTTATTTATTTATTGCTGTGGATTTGCATTCAGGCTTGGTCCATCAAAAATAATATTAATGGGCTAAGAATGCACATATAGTTACAGATGTGCTTCAGCAAAATAGCTACTTCTTTTGTTACAGTGCTGCATTTTACTAATTGTTGATTAGTGAGTATTAATTGCAAGATAAAGTTAATACTGTTCAATAATTTTTGTTCTTGATGTTGCTTTGCCTGCTGCATTGAATTTATGGATTTATATTGGATTTATGTATTATAATGGATTTAACTATATATTGCTAGTACGAATTTAGAAATTGTGTGTTTTATATATATACTCATGACACGTAGCAACTGCACTTGGTTTGAAAGTCTCTTAATTAAGATTTTCCAGTTTTGGAATTACCACGCAGATGGGTCCTGCAACAGAAGACAGCACCTCCTGTTTTTCTGCCTGGTAGGATATTAAAAAGCTGCTCCAGATCAACTGACACTCTATGTATGCATGCTGTGCTATCCTTACCTCATGTACAGAACCATAACAACATTATTATCACGTGAGGAAAGGAAATTACAGTTGCTCTTTGAGTTTAAAAGTAGGATTGCTAACAAACAAATAATTTTTTATTTCTTAATTCCCTGCACACTCCAAACTGAATTTGGAAAAATTAAAAATACCCATGAAAATCTTACATTAAAATCCAATACCAAGAAATGGCATAGTCTTCAAAAATTTTCATTCCAACTGATCTTGCATCCAGGACATTATTGATGCCACTGAGAAAAGACAAACCAAAGAAAATGTTGTTTTGGGTAGAAACAGAATTTATTTAAATAACAAATAGGCTCAGTGAAAAGAATTTGAAATATCTTTGCTAGTGATATGAGTATACTACCATCCTCCAGCCCCAATTCTGTGACCAAGCCAACATCAATCACAGTTATGCCAAAGAAAAAAACTGTGTAAAAATGTCTATGCAGCTCCTGAAAAAGCTTTATTAAAAAAACTTTATGAATACTATCACCAGATATAATTGCTTTTTATGTCACAAGAAAGGTGTGTACTATCAAGATCTGCAGTGTACCAAGAGCCAAATAGTTGCAACTCTATATCTGCTAATAGCAGAGAAGTAGAAAACAGCTCAGTGAAGCAAAAGGTTGACTTTGTGGAACTGTTTTCCTATCCTGCAAAGTGCTTGCCCCTATTAATGTTTTCCTAAGAAGAAACGAATGATCTTATCAAAGAACAGACAGTGTCGTTGTAGATGCCAGAAGGGAACCTGATAAGGTGCAGTGTTATCACTGTTGGTAAGGTGCTGGAATGTGGCAGCCTTGGAGCGAGAGGTAAGAAATGGTACCCCTGTGCTCCAGAGAGGCTGAGGACTGACAGCAGCTGGAAAAGTGAGGCTATTGCAGCAGTTTTTTCCCATCCCGGTTGATGACCAGGATTGGAGATGCTTGCTGTCCATCTGCAAGAGAGGTGTTGTCATGCACCAGAGCCCAGTACATTGCTTTTTTGACCTTTAGGTATGCACTAAAAACAGGAGTACTCTGATGAGGTGAGATGCCCAAAGTACTAGGACAGTCCATGTTAGTGGAAAGGCCGTCATCGGAAGGAATAAGCCGAGGCCATTACTGGCTCGCCTGAATCCTGCAGCATGAGGATGTCATTTTGAACCTCCTGTAGCTTTCTTTAATACTCATTTTTGCTAGGAAAACCAACAAGAATGATTTAAAAATTGACAGTCACTCTGAGACAATCATACTAAAACTTTTGGCTACTTGGTTATTTCTGCATACCACAGTGCTGGTTTTCCTTACTGGAACTTTGCAAGTGCACAGGCACTGAGAGACCATTTACCAGCAAGTCCTGCCTGGGTACTCTCAGTTATTTGCTATAACAGATTCTGACTATTTTTTCAATTCCTGAATTATTTCACAATCTCAGAATCCAAAAAACGAGCACTGAAGAAGGGTAAAACCTACTTTGCAGCTTCCCTGAGATCAGTTACATTTCTTGTTTTCCCTCTTCCATCTCTGAACGTCGTCTGATTTGCCACGGTTAGCACACCATTCTTCGTGGAGAAGTCTGGGAAGCATCTCTTAAGAACTATTCAAAATATCAAAACAAAACATGCATATTACATTTCATGTCAAGCTCCACTTTTATCACTTGTCTTTTGTAGCATATTTAAATCATTTCAGATTGACAGTCAATTGTTTTTCAACTGATTATTTAATGATATGTTGACTTCGACAAATCTTGGAAGAGCCATTACATTCAAGATCATGATTTTTATGCTCTGGGGCTTTTTGTTCAAGCTCAGGCATGGTGCGATCATAGCTTTCAACTGGACATTCTAGGTGCTACCAAAGAACAACAGCAGTATCTACAGCAGTTCAAGAATTTGTAATAAATGCAGAACTTACTCTCCATCAGTATCTGGGCAGCTTACAAAAACTGCAGCTTCTCAAATATGTCATTTCATGCTAATAATCAAACCAGCCCCCAGGGACAGACTCAACATGACTGGTCACGAATGGTATGAGCACCCAAAACAATACATAACAGCAAGTGTCAGTTCCTGATATGCCAGATGAGCTGCAGTGCCAGCCACTGTCACCAGATTTTCTTGGAGAGGAAGAAATGGAAAAAAGACAGAAACTATTGGTTAGACAGAGGGAGGAGGAGATTATAAAAGAGAGAAAAGGAGAAATGTTTACATACTCATTTATGTTGCCCTGCTCTTTGCTGCAAAAGGTCCTGGTTTTCATTCCAAAGGAAAGAGCAGGTCAGTCCTCCTACACAGCTGTACTTGAAGTTTATATAACAATTCTGTGCTTTCCTGATCAGGTTCCAACAAATACTGATGCCAGGGTTCAATAATCAGTCTAGAATATCTATCCCACCAATTATTCTGAGGAAATAAGTAACGTCTCTTTTCCTCCCTCTGTAATCTTTGCCCCTTGTTGTACTCTAAAAGAAGATAATAGCTTCTTTGCAAATTATTTTCTGTCTTTTGGGTCAGTACATCAGTTTTCATACAAATTCTTAATATTTTTTTTAAATTTAATCCCTAATTTTCTCCTTTTTGATAACCTGTCCCTGGTTTACATGATGTCTATTTTAAAGCATGGAAAAATAGATAGCAATTTCTTATTTGCATGAGCTTCTGAGTCAGTGACAGATACTCTTGGTATTACAGTTCTGCAGCTGAGATAAGCTCTGAGACTTGTGGTTATCTACTCAGAAATACCTGCTGACCATAGCGACAAAAACATTTTTTGGTCCCTTAATTCCTCCGTATGCCCTGCATGGCCAGCACTGCAACTGCAAAGTGAGCTGCATTGTAGCTGGGCTCAAGTATCATCTGAACTTCAACAGCTGGTGATATGATCCTTCCTACATTTGTGGTGTTTTCTTGATGCCAGTGGGGTTGCTTGCTCGCATGTTTTGGAAGGCACAGTTTGAGCTGTAAAGCTGTTGTTATCAGTGATGATTCAAGAGCGAGAAAATGCTCAGCTTGACCTGATCACATGCTGAATGTTCATGGATGGCAGTTAGAAAAAATAATAATAAATCTTTACACTTTCAGACTGTTTAAAATTGAATGGACATCACTATCAGATAACAGACAGCTCCTAGTGACCTCGCCACAAAACACTTTTCAGACTGGAGTTATGCTTTAATGTGAACACTTATAATCTGCTAAGATGTGCGTAAGAAGTAGAACCACTCACAAGGCCTGCTTGGAATGATCATCGAAGGACAATCTTCATCACGTAGGACTTGAGCAACAGACTAAAAAGGGGAAAAATAGGAATGCTGAATACATAGCAGAATAACTACGTGTTTTTCGTTTCTCACCCAGTCTGAGAAAATGCCCCACACTGGGCTTTGTAGCCTCTTCCCCGAACTTGACTGGTGGAGCTGCAAGATACATTCATGATGTAAGCAAGAATCCAAACTGTCATTGTGATTTGGGAAAAGACTATTCTTCTTTCCTTTTCTAGTGGCAAAAAAAGAAAAGACCTGTTCACTTTGGATCAGCATCTAAGCCAGAAGTGACTGGGCAATTGTTCCTTGCCTCCCCTTCACCTTTTCTCTTAAAGAAGAGTAAGAATTTAATACAATTAAAATAGCTGAATTACAAGGTGTTTTAAAGATGGGAGAAATAACAGTATATATCTGAGTGCAAAATCAGTTACATGAAGGATAGATTAATTTTTCTAACTAAATTACTAAGGAGCTATAGATGACCCAGGAGCCTTAAGAACTGGTTTGAGATACTCTGCTCTACTGCTGTGGAGTACCTAAGTACTAAAGGATACTGCTTGCCACAGTACTGCAACTACATGGGTAGCTGCAGATATTCTTTTAAGCAAAAAGTAATAATTTAAAGAGTGGGGGGTTTGGTGTGCATACAAGACCTTCACCCCTGATTAAATCACTGTCAAACCATGTATATGGGATAACTCCTTACATGGTGAAATCAGAATAATTCAAAGCTTTGATATAGCTCAGTAAAATCATGCATATTACATATTGCTTGAAGAAAAAATGTCGTCCACCACCTACTGATACATACACACCTTGCGAGGATTGTTAAAACCAGGTTTGCAGAACTGCCTGAAGTAATTCCACTGATCTGGTTTATATCTGTAGGAAGCTTGAACATCAATGTAGGTTGCAAACCTGTCTGGGCACTTTGAGACACAAAGCTGCAAGAAAAGAAAAAGAATTCATAAAGATACACTGAGAGTAGAGAAGGATAAGGAAAGTTAGTGCAATTAAAAAGCAAGAAAAAGGCCACCTATAAAAGTACACTGTTTTATGGAACTGCCTTCAGTAATGTTACTGCAGTATTTATAAAGGGACATATGTTTTCTTTTTGATTCCCTAGATGAATACTTAAAAAAACCTTAATGAATACACTTTCAAAGTCTCTCCTCATATCTGGCATATCAAGACACCCTCTGTATCTTCTTAGGTTCTACACATTCTGGCAGATACGCAGAGCTTTCAGTCTGTTGAAAAAGAAATGTATTTTTTTTGAACACTAGGAAAAAAATCTGTCAAGTCCTCCTCTACTTCCATCAGCAGCAGTGTATATGAGCAAGGTGGTGCAGTAGCTACTTGCACAGGATACACATACTTTCTATTACATTTATAAGGAGAACTTTATTAAAAAATGTCTCATGCAGCTAAAATCATTCCACCCTTCTACACAATCTCTTCAGGCAAATACATCTCCACAGATATCGTTCAAGTCAAGTCAGGTGTAAATCACTCAAAGGTGACTTTTTACTACTGACTAATGATGAATCTCCTCTAGTTACAAAGCAAGAGGGGTGCACGTGCCAGAAATGAATTTAATACCACTCAAGGTACAGCCATTATAAAACGGATTTATGTGAGAAATAAGTGAGGACTGGGGTTTGATGAATGCATCTGCTCAGAAGTTATGAATTAGATTTATGTATTGGAGAAGCAGCTGCCCCCAATACACAGACTCTGATGGCTCTGCTGGTCACTGGAATCATGCGAGTCTTGACTCCTCTGCTCCTAAATACCATGAGGTAGTTTGAAGTCCATCTTTTTAGCAAGTTTCAGCATTTTCTAGAAGGCTGTTCTCTGTTTCCAAAGCTGTGCTAATCCAAACACCCTTTGCAAAACTCTGCTATCCAAGTACCAGGGAGACGTCATGCACAAAACTGTATGTCACCTCAAGGGCATTCTGCCATATATGATTCATTTAAAGGAATTCAGGGAAAAGATCTTTTACTAATCCTTAGAATACGGCAGATGCTCCAAGAGGGTCTTTCTAGATAAGTGCTACAGTCCTATGGACTACCCACAGGCCAAAGACAAAGAAAGAAGAGTTTCATCCTTGCTGGGACAGCAGGTGACTAGCAAGTATACACTTTACTATAATCTCAGTTTCCCATCTATGAAACAGGCAATGAAATGTGCTGTCTGTGGATCCAGTGAACTCTAATAACAGTTTGCAAATTCACAGTCTTACTCAAGAACTGAAGCTCTTCCCATGCCAGTTCTTGGTTTTTTTCTCCTGCTATTTGATATGAATGGGACAGGAATGAAAGATCCTGTCTGCAGTTCAAAAGAGGAATTATCAAACAAAGGGTTTCTTCAGCATTTTCACAAAAGACCAGAGAATTAACCACCTGCGGTAGCAAACAGCATTCAAGAACATTCTCAGTTTTGGAGATGTATCTCTGAAAATAAACAAAATAACTACTCTGCTACCCCAACTCTCCTTCAACAAGTATTTCACCTTACTTGATTCATGACCACTGCCACCTTGACCACAGCACCAGTCAAATCCTACACAATGACCTCAGTATTTCTGAACACGCTGAACTGTTCCCATAACAGAGTCTGAAGACTGCAGGGTAACAGTGTTGGTGTCTGTTTGCAGACAGATGGGGATTCCTGAAGCAAACCTGCTGCCGATAGAGAAAGTTTCCATTCTGACAGCAACTGGTCAGTGTTAAGAGCGTTCTTACTCTTCCTTGCTGGAGATTTCCATCTCTTCAGCTGTGTCAAATAGTCCACACAGTCACATTAACTGATAGGCCAGAAACATCTATCAAGGATAGGGATCAGCAGTAAGGGCAAGCTGAGTTGGGAAACATTGATAGTCAAATAAATAGACAATTAACATTTGTAATCAGTAAATTGGTTACCCTATAACAACCCTCATCAAATTAATACTGGACTTCACTGAATGTTGTCAAGATGGCTGAGACCATACTCTGTCACCTGCAGTTTAATTACACGGTACGATTACTTTGGCAGCAAAACTGGATCAGAGCAGTCCTGCACCTAATTCCTCTGACCTACCCCATGCCATAAGTTGTTGCCTCGTAAGATGAACTGACATAACTGGTTGCACAATTGTTCAACAAGCCAGGTCAGTAAAATGGTCTCATGTAAAAAAGATGGGGAGGATAATTTTAACTCACACAGGTTCAGTGGCTGGGTTTATTTCACAACTTCACAAGCAGTTGCAGCACAGCTAAGGGAATACAAATTGTGGCATAAGGCAAGAACAAGCTTTCAAGATCTTCATTTTCGAAAGTGCCATAGGCTCTAACCATGCCCAGATACTCCTGTCACTGGGGTTATGCACATTTTCTTGAACGTCTAGTTTGGAAAACCCTAGGTATCAATCAAAATTATTTTCTGCATGCATTGATTACTACCTGATAGCTGTCTGTGCTGAATTCCTAAGTAACAAATTGCTGTACTCAACTAAACAGACTTTTTTTTGTCAACTCTTACCCAATATACACAACACGTGCATTTCTATTTATTTTTTCTGACCACCACAGGCTACAAAGACCATGTGCTACACGTCATCTATAAAACAACCATATTAAATTTTGAAGGATATGAACAGAAATTTTTAAATCCAAACAAATCTATGTCTAGTTCTTAAGCACCATGACTAAGAGGCAGGGAAAATATTTTATCTCTGTATTTCACTCACCTGTGTTGTAGGGCACTGTAGGTTTATTAACACTACGGGGCTGGCACATTTCAGAATGTTAAAGTAAAACAAAATGGTCTTGTTCCTATGGAAGTGGATATAAGATAATTAATGTTATAAATATGGGTTCTTATACATCCTACTATTCAAAATTTATAGTATACATCGAGATTTATATTCTATTATTGTGAATAGTCATATTGTAAACACAAGACAAAAAACCAAATCCCAAGCAGGCCCTGAATGTCCTGTGCCAAGACATCTCTGAAACCAGAAGTGTTTGTTCTAAAGAATGCTAATTTTGAGAATTTTTTTCCACAGCAAGGTTTTAAGATTAAACAACCCTAGGTACTATTACAGGTATCTGTAGTCCTGCCTCTGAATTGAGGTCTGTAGAATACCCCTGCAAAAACAGTCGTCCCTTTGCTTACATTGAACATACTATGTACGTACTGCACACAAAATCACTATCAGCAAATGCTACACTGTAAAAGCTGCCTATCTTTTGTTGATCAGAAGGTGGCACCAAAATCAATCAAAAGCTTTTTATGGTTGGGAACTGAAAGCAGCCGTCCAGGAAGCAGAATGATAATAGCATCTGCTAATAACACTGATAAACCTCCTTTTATGTAAATAAGGGACAGCCTGAGGGGTTTGCACCCCAGAATCCACACACTTGACAGCTTCTGGAACTTGGGACCTTGAGGTAGGTGTCACCTCAGTCCTGATTTGTTGAAAACTGATTACCCCAAGATCTCTGGATTAAAACATCTGGGTTTTGAAGATAGAAAAATATGCTGTTAATTTTTGCTATGTCAGAAAATTATCAGATAGCTCTAATGAAGATGGTATGGCAGTAGTCCTGCCCTTTTTACATGAGACTTAAAGTCAGCTAGACATGCCAGGACTATACAATGTCCCTATAAGAAATAACGGTACATATGCCCTGCTATGGCCTGTGATGTGCAAGAGAACACAGTAAGTGGTGTCTAAGCCACCACTGACCTCACTGTGGCAATGCAGCACAGAGGGAGCAGGACAGCAGTGTTAACAATGAAGTATGCTTGGATGCCCTTCTTCTATCTGCTGACTTGGCACAAGTCCTGCTCCCACATCTCTCCATTGTTTCCCCCTGTCCAGGACATATCCTCTCATCTTCCACCAGCATGTGGCTCCCACCAATTGCTGAATATGGCTATGCCTTCAAAGCCATTATATAGCATCACAGCACATTCAAGCTCCCTTTAAAACTGGGATTAGCTCAACTGCCTGACATTTTACAAGGTTCAGTTGTTTTCCCTGAGGTATGTTCTACGACGCAGTGTTTAACAAAACATGCATCCTGGCAAATACAATTCACTATCATTAGTTGTTATTTCTTCAAATCAATAGAATAAAATTTTGCACTGAAATGTCATAGCTCTTCAATACTTGGCAGTATTCATAATCTGTGAGCTGCCCAAAGCCATTAATGATTTTTTTTTTCCTTATACCTTAGCCCACTTGCTGATATTGACAGCAGAAAAGAAAGTTTAAACATATATGTAACACAAGAAAACAGCCACTGAGAAATAGGTCTAGGTTCTCTGTAATGAAATTGTGTTGTAGTCCGTGATTATGCTGTGGCCTGTAGAAGGCAAAACAAGTTTAGAGATTACATGGAAATTAACGGATGGATTACAGGGAGACACAAAGAGCCCTAAGAGAGACTCTCATGACAACTCAAGGTAGAATTAATTTGACTGTATGAAATTCATTGGAGTTCAAATGGGTTTTTGCATGAGCTGTGAGTGTTGGCTTGGTTTTCAGCTTCTCTTTTCTACTTCTCAGTGAGATTGCTGGGAATGCTTGTTCCAAGCACAAGATTCGAAACACAGAGACTGTGTTTCGCTTTCTTTTCCAGAGACAGAGATCGCTTTCCAAGGAAAAAGTCCCAGACTACGCCCTTGGGGACTTTGGAAAACCATAGTGCGGGGTTAGCCTTTTACACTGCCTACTTTCAGGGCATGTGAAAAATCTCACAATGGTATCAATGAAGGCCTGACAAGCGCTTCCCACACCACCACTTTCAGGGACGAGAGGGACTTGTTCAGAGGGGCCTCCTGCCCTACTGCCATAAACACTCATGCTTTACCAGTAAGTTGTATTGTCTTTTGGCTTACATTTTTATAAGAAACTCCTCAATGTAGCAAATAAGTGCCAAAATGCAGTCTCAGTAGCTGTATTATTCTCCAGCAATCATATATACGGAGGGATGTTTGTGAATACAAACTGGAAATCACATTGTAAGAAATAACTGAAGGGAAGACTTGAGTAACAAGGAGAAAGCGGGAATGGGAGTGGATGATATGAATCAGAGAGAAGCATCTGGCTACATGCCACACAGTGCATGTGTCTGAGACCCCCAAACCCATTTGCCCACAGACCAGAGAGGGGACAAGGACAAACCGGGGGGGCGAGGAGGGAGGGGTGCAGTGAGGGGAACACACACAACACTACAACTTTTTCTCCTAGTTTTTCCTCTTCAGGAAGTTGGACTCTCCAACAACTGCTGTGAAGAATCTTAGTTGGAGGGTGGAACAGCTCTTCTTAAAATATCTAGTCTGTTTCCTCTGTAAAAAAGCCTTGAGAGGATATAAAGTCCTAGCTCTACCTCTGTTCCACTCCCTATCTCCTGCTCCTCCCCTTCCAAACTGCCCTTTGGACAGTGGCTTCCTCAGTTTTTTTCCCAGAAAACTAAATGGAAAAAAGAAAGAAGCAGCAAAGAGCTGTTATCAAGCACTAGCTTCTGGTTTGCTTCCTGCACAGCATCCAGCTTCTTGACAGTGACAAGGGCATAAAGGGTGCCTAACGCTTGCATTTTAAAAGGGAGAAGGTCAGGGAAAAAGCAAAACTATTTTTTAAATTCTGTGTCAAAAACCACTTAGATTTTCAGAGAAAACATTGATGCAACATCTTTCTTTCCTGAGCAGTTATTTTCATGTAGAAGTACTCTGTTGAAATCAACTAATTAATTTAACTCTCACAAGTCAAAATTTAAAAAGACTGGGAAACTGAGACAAGTAAATAGAGCCATTTGGCTGATATCCCCAAGGAAGGTATCATTACAGCTGCTCTCCCAAACCACCCAGTCTCCTCTCTACTGGCACTGGATAAGCACCAGAAAAAAACAAGAGCTTTTCCTTATGGTCTTTTCTGTTATTTGGTGCGTGTTGAGAAAAACTGAGAACCAGGTTACAATGCTTTAGGACTACTCTTATCCCAAGGTGGACAGAAGAATTCTCAATGGGTTATTAACCATCCAAACTTTGGCAGTCACTTTCTATGCAATATTCTCTGAATGATGAAAACAACTGCATTATAGTAATAATTTGGGTCTAGATTTGCACTAAGCAACTAACCTATTTCTGAACTTTATTTGGACTAAATGCAGTAAGAGTGTCACTGTCTACTGAACTTCCCACAAGAACCCCTAGCAGACAGAGAGATTTGAAATGTCACATCTTTTTCACAGTGCACGAGTAATAAAGGTATGTGAATGGGTTTAGTACTCACTCATTGAGGGTATCTTTCTGACCACAGAACTGCCCATAGCTGTCAGTTGGATAAATCACTTTCCTGGGGTCGCCATGCACCCAAGCTGCAAATATACACATATCTTTTAACATTTTAGACAAGTGTCCACAGTTAATAGTTGAAACTGGCTAGCATGGAAATGTACCGCCTCTAATGTACGATTTTAACCTTTGTTGATCACCACTGAAGAGTATTGATTTGTAGATCTCCTAATGAAGAATTAAAATAGAAACCAAGCTAAACTGAACTAAGATATGGATGAATCAGTAAGAAAGGAAACCAGTTCACTTTTTACCTTCAGGGCACATATATCTGGGTTGTATCCAAAATATGATGTAATGGACTTAAAAAATAATGGTTATTAAAAGGGGAAAGAAGAGGAGCTGACTATGTAAGACAATTTGAGCATTCACAGACGACCACAACGGCACTGAAATTAATGGGATTACCTGGATGTGTGACAGAAATACACAGGGTGCGACTGAATCTAATGGACTCCACTTGCACTAAGAATGGAAACAAACTCTCACTTTGTAAATGAAAACATTTCCTGACCTCTCACTTGGCAAATGTCCCATTTTGCAGTTACTAGGTCCGCACCTGGCAACTTATGTACTAAATGCTAGCATGAACCATAGTACTGAATGGGAAGACAGGTTTGTATTGAACTTCTAAACTACTTATTTCCACTTCGAAGCAGGATTTCTTATCCAAGTCTTTTTCACCTGCACCATTATTTCCCTTTGAGGATCAAGTACACGCCAGCTATCACTATCACTATTGGTATTGTTATTTCTAAGCTGTAGTGTTCAGACCTGACTAAGCTTCCTTCATGACTAGCCAACGACTAGTCTTTGAACTGTTCTGACTACTAACTGCTGATTTGACTCTAAGTAACGGAAAGTTCATTTATTTTTAAGTATCATCTGAAAGTAAGATATAATGCCAGAATATAATCCCATATCACTACCCTGAGCTGACACCCTAAAATCAGGTTGCAAGAAAAGACCATTGTTCTTCTCCCAAACATTTCCTTGTGCTTGTATTATGTGGAAAAGATTACAGGTATTACGAAGATTTTACTCGCAACCTTCCCCCTCGTGCACTATATATTGAATGTCAGGAGCCCACTTAGCATACACTTTAGGCTTTGATCTATGCAAACCACCTTGAACTTGCTTCTCTGTAATTACCCCATTTTCTCTCAACTTTGTGACATTATATTTAGTCATTTGTGAAATTGTCATTTTCCTCAAGGTCACTTTGGTAAGAATAACGACGCTTAACAATAACAATATCTGCAGTAGAGACAGAACCTACATAAGATCTCTGAGCAGCAGACTGCAAATTTATTGAAATGTTCAGGACACAATGTATCTTCAATGACTTGCAAATAGTTACACAAAATCTGTAATGCTACCTTTCACCTGGAATGGTTTTAGGTTACCAAAATGAATCTGCCAGTTCATTTTAACTTATGTTAGTCTTCCTGTGTTTCGGAGTTTGTAAATTAACCTGCTGCTTGGTATCAAACACGTTCTGAACATTCAGATTAACCGCATTTCAGATTAACTCCAGTGTTCTGATGCTCAGAGAAAGATAAAGTGCTTCACCAGTGCTAAATCCCATTTACTTTTTAATTTGTTAGCCCCCACTTATTTATTTCAGTAGCATTACTTAATAGGAACATTTAGGAAGCATCGACCCTCTCTTAGGAATTCCTACAGTTAGTTGATAACTCATATGCATACACGACATTAGAAGGCAGACAGTGCTCTGGTGATTGCAGTGAGTCTGTAGATTATGCCACGTACACTTTCTTCCATCATGACTCTGACAAGAGGGAGTTTTTTTCTACTTTAATATGACCTTGCTTTTCATACACATAAAAGCCTGGTCCCAAATGGATCAAGCTCCCATACAGACATGAAAGACCTCTCACGCCTTACTTGTATGATGTTAGATGACTCTCATACATCAGTGTTTTCCCAGCCCCAAAATTAGTTTGGCACATCATTAAAGGGACTCATTTTTCGCATTTGACTGTATTTTTTTCTTTAACACCAGCAAAACAGGAAGCAGTAGAGATTAGCCCCACCATGCCACATTCAAAGCACTGATGAGAATTTTGTAGCAAGACTTACACCTGCTTCGTATAGATAATTTGGAAGTAGTCACTACTGCCAACAATATCCCTTTCGTAAATAGCATATTAAACCTGGAATTATTTTTCACTCCTCAGACAAACTTGGGAGAAAGGAGATAAACACCGCAACATAATGTTGGTTGGGGTTTCTTTGCTATCTCAGTCTTATTCAGGATCTTTCCATAAGAAGGGCCCACGTGACCCAGGCTTACTTCCTTCAGCCTGTTTGGGTGGACTACCACAGCCAACAAGAATAAAACTCAGCTCATCAAATGGGCAGAGCAGTGTATTCTCTTCACATTCTTTTTAGTACTAATACAAAGTCTGCTGAAATATTTCAAAAGGCTCCCGTGGTTTCACGGGGTTTGTATCAACCCTTGGTCTCAAATTTAATCACTTATCTTTTGCAGTGTGCTTCTCAATTATTAGCAGAAATTAGCAGAGGATAAACAATGGAACACACTGTTCACTTCTGAAAAGAATTTCTGTTCAGATTGCACCTGCTTTGCCATTACCAAATTGTCTAGAACTATTCCTGCTTGGCAGTAGTCATCCTATGTGCCTAAGGCTTCACTCGTGTTTTTAATAAAACAGAATTAGAAAGAATCTGTTTTTAAAAAATAGATTAAGCATAATTTGTGAAATTCCATTACTGGGATCAGCTGCTGGGTGGATGGAGGAAGACACCTCTCAGCTAAATTCCAAAGTGAAACAAAATAACTGGGTCTGATTTACAACATATGCATTTATTAATAAACTTAATCCTCTGTCACTTTCTTTGCAAACTTAGAGCAATGACAGTGAAAGCATCCATGCGATAAATAGACGATTTTTCTGGCCTAGTCAGTGACAAATAAGTACCTAATTCAACAGTTCTCACTGAGTGAAAAAGGTTATTGTAAGAACTAGCCTGACAGAGCAGCACCGTGTTTTGCATGTTGTACTGCACTATTGGTGACTCACTATCAAGCACTAAATGAAAAGGAAGCCAGTCACATAAAATTTTTATTCCAGCATGCTCTGATGCTCATAAGGCTGCAGTGTGAGTGCTAGTACAAACATCTGGACTAAAAAAGATAATTAAAGAACAGCTGAACCATATTACACAGTTGACTCAGCCCTCAGAGCAGCAATGTGACATCCTGTGACACCAATACAGCATTTTCAGGAGGCCGGCAGTTATGCCAGTCCTTTTATTGATGTGGAGCCAACACACATGGATAGTATCAAAAATAGCTAATGTCTGTCGCTAAATGTCTATCAGACACAGTCCTTTTTTTCTGTGCTCTATGGGCTATGTCAGGGGTTGTAAAGGCTGAAAAGTTCCCTGTCAAGAAGAAAGTGTGATTAGAACAATGCCATCCTTTGATACTTAAAAATGAACTGCAAATCTGTTTATACTATCTGTCTCATTCCCTCCACTGTGTATTTTTTGAAAGGGCAGCCTTTCTTATCATTATTTTGCTTCCCTTAAAGGTATCTTTTTAATGTTTTAATGTAATGCAGGAATTGACCTGCCAAATTGTTCTTACGGCTTTTTAACACAGGCAATTACTAATGTATTGAAACAGGTAATAGAACACATGATACAGAATTTGTAAACCCATGTTGATAACACTGGTATTGTATAAGTCTCCCTTGGAGCAATACAACAAGAGTTAATACTTTGAATTAACCTGCCCTTTGGAAAGTGAGGCTCTTTTCCAAGAAAACTTATTTGCTGCCTTTTATGTGTGCTTTTCTGAAATAAATAATCTTAATTTAAGAGGCTAAACATTTTCAAAGTATCGCCCAGATAAGCCCAGCGTCTCTGAAATAAACATGAAAAGTTAAGTCAGTTGGATAGGAAGGAAAACTACACGGAACGTTAAATGAGCACAATTAGTTCATCTGTAAAGACAAAAGAATGATAAGAAAGTAAATCATAGAATAACTATTTTTATTCAGTACAGTCACTCAACAGCAGCCATCACTGAAGCAGAACGAAGAAAGGCTAGTATCAAAAATCGTTTGGCTTCATCTTTCAAGGAGAACTGATTACCTTTTACTCAGACTACATTTCAGCGTCCCTGAAACATAAAACAATTCTACCCCACTGTTACACAGACACACATATAGCTGAAGCCTATGTGAGCTAAATATACAATACTGAGGGCAAAATTTGACTCAGATTTTCAGTCACAGCAGTTGTGTGATGAACCTGCATTTATTGCTTACTTCTCAAGCCAAATTAAACAGGGATCCAGAGCAGTATTCACACATTTTCAAGAAACTGCGGAAATCTACTTTTTTTCATAAGGCATAATTCATGACTAAGGATTGATTTACAATCTATTTTCTCTTCACGTGAACTTCTTCGACTCTCATGTATTTTGCACAGGGCTGGCCCCTGGAACTGTACCAAAGCTGATCTCATCTTTGACTTAGAAAAAAATTAGAGTAAAAAGAATAGCTGAAGCAAACCTATCAAGGAAAGATGAAAAGCAGGGACCACATGCATCTGAATTTGGAGCTGAAATAAAAGTTTCTAGACTGAAAATTCAAATATTCTCTGTAAGAAAGGTAGAAAAAGCCACCAGCTACAAATTCGGTATCTGGTTCCAGGAATAGGTTCTAGTTCTAACCAATATTTCATAAGGTTTGCAGAAGGCTACGCAGATGCCTTGTGTCCAGCAGGAAACTACTGCATGTGCAGGGCAGGGAATATGACTAATTCACTGTCTCACATCACAGTAACTATATTGTTTGAGATTACAGTCATGGAGAAGTGAGGAACTGGCTAGTCCTCTTCTGCTGCTATCTACTTCTGCAACATCTAGCGTATGGGGTTCTTGGAAACTGCACATACAAAGTTGACATAAAGTTCTAGCCAAAAAATTAAGGAGATTTATATAGTTCTGGAAAGAGAGCCAAGATCTGGCAGCACAAGAATACCGTACAGCAAGAAACTGCCAATGCTCTCCTTACCCTTTGTCCAGGCAGCAGCACTTCAGAATACTGCCTGTCTGCAGGGGTAGGTCACCAGTCACCAGAGCATTTGTACGGTCAAGAAAACAACAAATGTTCCTCTGATCTGAGACCAGCTTCTTCAGTTCTGGCTTTGCATTTAAGCAGTGACAGAAGGAGAGAGCAGAACATCAATGAAGAATCAGCCAATCAGGAAGGAAGAGGAGGACAACAGCACAGACATGAGAGGGATGTCCTTCAGACATGGCATACTCCCAGCATCAAGTGGGAGGCATGGCAGGTCTGCAACAGCTTGCACAGTCCAGCAGCCACCGTTGCTTCTCAGAAATGACGATTTACCTCCTTTTCTTCAGTCTATTCCAGAGCAGGTTTAGCAAGCAGAGATATATATTGGTAATACTCTGGTAAGTGCCTCTCCAATCTCCTATAACTGGGAATCACGTGACTATTTCTGCTCCAAATAGTTTCACAAGTCAAATCAACTTTAGTCTCGATTTGGAATTAAGCAAAGTGGGAACAATTCAATTAGGCCACAAGGGCAAGAAGATGCTTCATTCCATAGCAAAGGAAAGGGCCCACAGAATCCAAACAGTAGCCAGAACTGTGATGTGAGAGTGCCTGCACGATTCTGCATACAGAGAATCCAGTAGTGGCTACAAAACAAAGAGATCCTGGACTTGTCTCTACACAGATGCCACTGATGTTAACTTAAGCGTCACAGTCACAGACACTGACCTTGTGAAAAAATTGTCAAAGGACTGCATTTCAAGTCAGTCTGGAGTTGACTGTACAATCATGCCATGCAGTGCAGTTAGGGACTCTCTTCCCTGATCCAATCCCAATGAGAATCCTATAGCTGCTGTCATCTCAGACATAGTGTGGCATAAAATCAAGTACAGCTTGAACAGCTTCTGAATTCACTTTCTGCTTGCTCACTTTTCTTACATTCATAGATCTCAAGTTATTGTTCATTTTTGGGAAACAGAGGCTCAGAGATTAGACAAGAAAAAAAACAAGAAAAAAGAGTTTTGAAAATAAATTATTTCTTCCACCTGCAAGCATCATCAGCCATCTGTTACCCTGGTGTTTGCGTCCCAGTGCAGGCTTCACGCTTCCTTGCAAAGGTCCTCCATGCCTCTCTCACTTGCTGGTATATACCATTTCCTTCCTCACTTCTCCACCTTCCTGAAGACTCAAAGGTTCATGACAGGGCAGTAAGCGCAGGTGAATAAGGGAAAGAAAAAATACACACAGAGAATTCCCAGTGCTTGAGAGAGAGAACAGACTTTTCAGAATGTGTTCAGTGCTCAGCTACTACAGGCAAGGTGAGAGGAAACAGCTCAGCACTGAGGCTTGGAGGATGTTATGCTACCATACAATTTAGTGGGAGGATAGAGCATTCTCTCAGACAGTTGTTGGAATCACCTAGGTTAAAGCAGGCTTGCTTACAGTCATCTTTTCATGCCACAGACAGCAGTTTGTCACAGAATGGTTGGGGTTGGAAGGGATCTCTGGAGGTCACCTTGCTCAAAACCCCTGCTCAGGCAGGGTCACCTAGAACAGGCTGCCCAGGACCACATCCAGACAGCTTTTGAATACTCTCAAGGATGGAGATTGCACAACCTCTTCTCTGTACAGAACAGAAAATGGTATTACAGAATTAGGAAGAAAAGTAATGGCTTTACTTCTATGTAAGGAAGGGCCAAAAGAAGCTTTTACAAGCAAATTGAAAGAGCTCAGACAGATATGCAAATACACATAAGTACAATTCTACAGCATCGTTTGTCCTTTCACACACAGGCATTCATACAATTTTCTCACACAAACAAAATAAAATGGCTATTATTAATTAATATCCTGATAAGCAAACAACTCTGGATCCCACAATAAACTAAGTAATTTCTCTTACTTCTCCTTTTTATTGCTTACACAGGTTCTTTCAGTAATATTTTACTGAAAAAAGCCTCTTAAAACCACACTGTTTATCTCTAACTTTTGCTGTCAGGTTAATGACAAATGAAAGTGAATTTTTCCACCACAGTTACTTTATGATAGCAAAATTATAAAACCATGTCATTTTTACTTGAACATACTTAATTTTGAGTTTTTCATCAGTAGACACACAGTTTTGAACTCCCTCTGATTACAATAGACACTGAATGTTAATTCATTCTTTGCTTCTCGGCAAGGCATTGCTTATTGATTGGAAAACTTTACACAGATGTAAGCAAAAGGGACATCTCAGTTAAAAATTCTAACACTCACAAAGTTGCCTCCCCTGGATATGAGAAAGCACCACTATACCTGCGTTTACTTACCCACAATTCCTAATGCAATGTAACCCAGAATGACGACTATGAAGATCACACAGCAAATAGTGTCTGTACAGTGCCTAGGGACAGAAAGAAACACTTTTTAAAAATAAGTTGTCTAGTAGGACCCTTTGCAAACACCGAGTGTCATAGGGTATTTTAACATCTGAATAAGATGTCTGCATCTGCACTTCGTAGAAGTCTTACTCACAAAATCACATTTGAGGTGCAAGGCCCTGCTTTTGCAGCAAGATCAGCAAATAAATGTGTATGCCGTTTGCATTGTAGACAGCAATAAAAACATATTGAGGAACAGGTTTAAATATTCTTAAAACAAGTAATACCTTACAGCATTGAATCCATGAAATCACTTATGGTATAAGCTACTACAGGACATCTGCCTCAGCGTGTCAAAATGGTTTTGGGTCTTAATACCAGCTGTAACCCAGAAGTGGGTTACAGACTGTGTGTGGGTGGGGACACAATTTCTGAGGTAACTAGACTTCATTAATTCTGCTGCTTGGTTCTATTATTGTTTTAATTGTTTTTAATAGCAGTATTAAAAGTGACAGTATGGTGTCCTTTTAGTGAGTCTTTTTTACTGTGTGGTGTTAAAACATTCACTGACAAAACCATTTGGGTCTCTGGGTTAAAGCTGGTATCAAATATTGCAAACAAGGTGATGAAAGGAAGATTCAGCACAACTTACTTGTATTATAAATAGCTTATGAATGGAAGAATAGCAGCATGAAATGAAAAAAAGCCTATATGCAACTACCCCGATCTCTGCACAAAATTCTGGCTCAGCTGCTTGACCTCATTTAATGCAATCAAAATATGCTCTAGGGGGAGGAAAAAAAACCCCAATGTATTGTGGAGAGCCACACCTTCTTTTACAGACAAGCAATCAAAGAACAGCACTCTCCAGTCTGAAAACTGAGCCAGTGAGTAAACTGAGTATTGAATTAAATTATTGTCTTCTACTTACTGGTCTGCATATTGAGTCCATGCAGGCAGAGGAGTGGAGATGTAGACCACTAACTAATTTTTCTCCAGTGTCTGACCTTGACCAGAGCCGTTCCAGGAGTGTTGTTATCATGAAGTACAACACTCCCAAGCGGGCAGGAGAAGGTCAGTAGGTGCTCGTGGAGACCATCGGTCCCACGGGCTCCAGCTGGGGCCAGCAGTTCTCTCCTTCACAAGCCACTTCACAAGCCCTTGTTTCTAAAGACCCATGGAAGCAAACTAGTTACCGTCTCACAGGCCTTTGCAGGCCTCGCTGGTTAAGAAACATTTGCAGCTAATGGTCTCGCCGGGATTTCATAGAACCACAGAATGGTTTGGGTTGGAAGGGACCTTAAAGATCATCTAGTTCCAACCCCCTTGCCATGGGCAAGGACACCTTCCACTAGACCAGACTGCTCAAAGCCCCGTCCAACCTGGCCTTGAACACCTCTAGGGATGGGGCCTCCACAGTTTCGCTGGGCGACCTGGGCCAGTGCCTCACTACCCTCATAGTAAAGAATTTCTTCATCTAATCTAAATCTACCCTCTTCCATTAACCCTCGTCTTATCGCTACATGCCCTTGTAAAAAGTCCCTCTCCAACTTTCTTGTAGGCCCCTTTCAGATACTGGAAGGCTGCTATAAGATCTCCCCGGAACCTTCTCTTCTCCAGGCTGAACACCCCAACTCTCTCAGCGTGTCCTCATAGCAGAGGTGCTGTAATCCTCTGATCGTCTTCGTGGCCCTCCTCTGGACTCGCTCCAACAGGTCCATGTCCTTCTTATGGTGGGGGCTCCATAGCTGGACACAGTATTCCAGGTGGGGTCTCCCCAGAGCGGAGTAGAGAGACAGAATGACCTCCCTCAACCTGCTGGCCACACTTGTTTTGATGCAGCCCAGGATGCGGTTGGCCTTCTGGGCTGCAAGCGCACATTGCTGGCTCATGTTGAGCTTCTCATCCACCAACAACACCCAAGTCCTCTCCTCAGGGCTGTTCTCAGTCCATTCTCCGCCCAGCCTGTATTGATACCAGGGATTGCCCCAACCCATGTGCAGGGCCTTGCACTTGGCATTGTTGAACTTTATGAGTTTTGCACACGTCCACCTCTCAAGCCTGTCCAGGTCCCTCTGGATGGCATCCCTTCCCTCCAGCGTGTCAACCACTCCACACAGTTTGATGTTGTCGGCAAACTTGCTGAGGGTGCACTCAATCCCAACATCCATGTCGCCAACAAAGATGTGAAATAATATCGGTCCCAGTACCAACCCCTGAGGAACATTTCATCAACATTTCATTAATAGAGGAGTCAATTACTTGTAAAAGGGTGTGCTGCCTAGAGCCTCCTTATCTGAAGGATTTCAGTTGCTGTAGTTATTTGCCATGTCCTGCTTATCTGACAGAGTTTTGGTGAAGAAGCGGTTGTATGAACATGACCGCCCCATTTGGGCAGGGTTCGTGTCCACAGAGCCTGCCAGTGCTGCTCTGGGCTGTCCCCCGGCTGTAGGAACGAACTGCTGCTGTTCTGACCTGATCCAGTCCTGCTCCGCGCTTCCGTGACAGAGGAGTGAGTAACAATCACCCTGGGAAAGCCAACATGTGCTTCAAGTTAAAGGACTACCTTCCTAAAATGAGCAATGGTAATCTCTGCTTGTGAGTCCATGCAAGGAGCTGAATGGATGCAAGCTGAATCTTGCCAGTAAAGCAATCTTTAGAATCCAAATCCAACTGACACATCGTCATTTTTAGCATCTACCATTCTTTCCGTTTTCCAAACTATGTTTCCTCTTACAGAGAATCGTTACTCTTTAGCAAAAAGGAGATAAAGAGGGCAGATCTTTTAAACAGTTGGAGAACTTGAAAAGTTTTTCCAGGTGTGGAAAAGGAATGAAAAATCCTGTACACGTCTCTAGAGGGACACAGTTTTAACGTCTCACTGAAATAAATTTTTAGTGAGGCCAAGGTGGTACAGGATTCAAGGTCAATATGACAGTAATCTAAGAAAGGATGACTGCTTAAAGTAGAAGAAGTGATGCTAAAACAATGCTGCTCATTTTCCCAGCCTCCGTTCAGAAGCAGTTGTGACATGGCTCAAGCTTGGCTCTCACCCCATCAGAGCCATTTTTAAGATGTACAATATTTAATTCCAGATGTCTCAGGAGAAATATGGCACCATAAATACTTTAATTACAACTCCTATAATCTCAAAAACCTCTTCCAGTCCAATTCTCACAGGTCTCATTTTATGATACTTAAATGCAATTAAAGGTTACACCCAACTGTGCTAAAGCTTCCTTTTAAAGTTTTGCAGAGCCACCACGAACAAGTACCCATAAACTCTTTACCAGAATGCAGAATTTTCTGTTCTTTGTAATACACAAACTTCTGTACAGTACCTAGTAAAACTCACTGTTGCCAAGTATTGCTGTTATATAAATATTTTTAAAATATATAAGAAGTACATAAATGCTCTTTTGGGTGGCTTCAGAAAATTTTGAAACAGTGCATACAGAATAATGGCTTATTTTACTAGTTACTACGGGTGAAACCCTGGCTCCATTTAACATCATTGTTAGCTCAAGTAGCACACTTTCAGCGAGATCATAATATTACCTCATAAATACAAGGCTCCACAGGAAAAGAAAAAAATTGTAGAACATCATAAATTAATAAATTAAAATAGCTATGTAAAGATACAAGGTTATACTGTGAAGATTCTAGGAGTTTCCAAAGTTGCAGGAACTGGAACGATGGGAATTGCCTGTTTGTAAACACGAGATACTGGAAGCCCATGCTTATTACTGAAACCTAATGAGAAATTACCCAGCCATGCTTTGACTAAAAATAGATTTGATATGAATTTTTTCAAAATAAGAAGGCAATCTGTTATGGCAAACCTGCTTTTTCCGTTTGTTTCAGGCTAATAAGGCAAAACAAAATCACTCAGGAGACTGAACTGTTAAACCAAACCCTAAAGAAGATGGATTAATGGAAATATGATTATGAGAATAGGACCTGAGAACACTGCTTATCATACAGGCTCTATAATCTTTCTTACAGAGAGTGCTATCATACATCATAATTACGTAAACATTCAAAGATTAATTTCACATTTCTTATGGTATAGATGATGAAAACATCAAAAATACTTTTGCTAATAGCCAATATTGGAAATTTTGATGTTTTTTAGTACTTTTTAGATAACCAAGTTCCATAATCTGAACCAGAACACAGTGTGTCTATGTATTTGAACACAGGAATTTCCATAGAGATAAAGCACTGATAAAACTATCAGATTCATCATTTTTGGGTGATGTAATAAAAGACCTTCTCTTGGTTAAGTGCACAGTTCAGGCTCCGACATCACATTTTACTGCTTACTGCTGTCATTTAGCCTAATTTATAGAGCCTGATTTGCTTTCCACCCTCTCTCAGGAAGACACTGGCTTCTTGGCTTCTCTTGCTGTGTTACATGTCGCAGCGCATGCAAACAATACTTGGCACATGTGTAATGGCATCCTAGCAAATAAATGAATGCAAAGATAAAATCATCTGCACAGACTATTAGTGCATAAAAGCCATTTACTCACTGACAGTTCATGCACTTAATCGTTAGTGACTGACTGGAATCTCTCTCTGTTTGGCAGTTTCATGCCCAATCTGTCATAAGTGCAATTTCACTCAAGATGCTGCACTAGCAAGAAACTACAATGTTCATTAGTTAAACAACACTAGCAGTATATTAGCACCTACAAATAGTATTGAGCCCGGCACTGTGCAAAAACAGAGAAAAACGAGGCTCAAGAAGTTCACAGTGTGAGTTTCAGGTTACCACTTTCAACTCAGCTGGCACATTAAGGTGACCACTTATGTCCTCACTTCTGAGTTCCCCCTCCCTGCTTGACTAACAGCTTGTGTTTTGAGGCTTCCCTAAATCATGTTGTGTCAAGGTTATGTTATACTATGCCATACAATGCCATGAATAGCTCTGAGTGACCCCTTCTTCACTGGGGCTGAACTGAGAAGCAAGATCTTCTGTTCAAATGGGCATTTCTATCAGCACAGTGACAATGAGGGCATCGCCCTGCACAGCTGAGTAAGTGTGCAAGGTGCCCATAAACTAAATGTTTGCAGAGAAAGTTCCTTTCAAAATCCCCCATAAATTGCCTCTTCTACTGCAGAGGCCAAAACTGCACAGAAAAAGGTATTTACACAAGTTTTCACCACAAGCTGTTTTCCATCAACTTAAATCCTGCATTTTCTTAATGACTACGACTGATCTGCACTGACCTGCATGGATTTACTGAGTTGATATGTCTTAGTTACAGGCACCGTGCTTAAGGAAGCATTGTTTAGTTCTGGAAAGCTCAGAATTCGTTATCTGCAAATGAGCAACATCTGTAGACACTGTATGTCCCAAATCAGAAGCACAAAACAAGAACTCAAAGAAAAACATAGGCTTCCCCACTCATATTAGCAAGTGCACAGCACATTATGTTACTATAGACAACAACATGTAAGAAAACATATATGGACCAATAAATTACCAGTAGGAAGAAAAATAATTTTATATTCTACCAACATTTATCTGTGGTAGACTCTTAGTGTAGTCTAAGTAACATCTTTAGCAGGCTATTTAGTTTAAAAAGCACAAGGATAACTTCAATGTCAAAATTGTTTAGTATTTCAATATTGAACACGGTATCAAATGATCTGCCATGTAGATATCTGAGTGACACATTTGTACTTGTAAGAAGGTGAAGTTTCTATTGCTAGTTAAGTTCAGGTATTTTTCTTAGTTTTTTTCAAACTCTTAAAGAAGACAGCTAAATGGTTATGGAAATTTACTGATATTCAATTTGCATGAGAACCCATTAACTAAATTTTCTAATCAGAGGAAAAGATGATCTTTGTCTTAACAAGAACACTGAATTTCTATGAAGATGTTGAACAATTAAAGATAGTCCAGGAGGTGTCAGGAGTTTTTAAAACATAGTAAGAAAAAAATCTACAATGTGTCTAACCAGCAAGAGGAATACGAGAAACATCCAAGAAACTACAGAGAGGAGGGAGAAAATAACAAGGGGCAAGGGAAGAAGTTAAGATGAACTCCACAAAATTGGAGATAAGTCAGAAGTGTGATTTAACAATTTGATTTTGCTAAAGCAGTTTAGTAAAACATGCTATGATTGTATTGACTGTATACATTCCCCTACTGGAATGTAGAGAAAATCTAAATAGAGGAAGACAGTTCATTTTATACCCAAAGTAGTATAACTGCATTAAGAAAAAGGAGAAGCTTGTTTTCCCACTTTTATGAAGGCACCTGACTGATTTATCCACATATTTAAGATACCTTATGATGAAGTTGGTAGAAGAAATGCTTTTTTTATTCTTAAAGAAGCACAACACATTCTATCCAAATTCCTTACGAATTCTTAACTTCACAAGTCTTCCCCACAACATTCACCCCCTTCATCTGGCCTTGGCATGAAATACTGAGACCCTTCAACAGTCACCCTCTCATGCGACAAATCTGCCTTAAGTCCAGTGTGAGAGACCATTTCAATGCCAATGGGAGACAGAGAGACAGACAGACAGACAGCTTTAGGGCTGTGACACTAGACAAGTGTTTGTACATTCAGAAACTGAGAGGTGCCCAACTTACTCAGTTCCTAGGGGTGAACCTCTGGGGGCAGGGAAAGATGGCTTGGAGGAAATTTCTGCCTTTGAGGAATCAGAGAGAGCTTAGACTTAAAATACGATGTGCTAGATTTTGTCTCATATGAATTCAGTTAAACTGATCATCACATCTGGTGTGAGGAAGGTACACATCTCCAGCTCAGACTGGCAGGGAACACCAGGAGTTTCTATTTTCCTCTAGAAAGTTGTCTACCAAAACTCCTGCTACATCATTTTGAGCTGAGAAGTTGCAAAGCGACTGCTTCAACATGTAAGCTTACTCTTACTCACTTGGCAGATACAATATATAAAACCTTACAAGTATTTTCTGGTAGCAATGTACATAGATGAACACTTAAAAACACCCCTAAACTATCAATTAAATTCATTCCCATACACAGTGCATACAAATTCTCAGTAGCAGTATCACAAAGATACTTCTCAAATTAGGATCAACTCCCTAAACAAACATTTCCATTTCTTTCTAAAATTATTAGCTTTCAGAAAGGAAAAGAAGAAATACATCCTGTGTAGACAAGAACGGTGTGTGTGTTCAAGTGAGAGTACCACAAAGCTGCAGTGTTCTTCTCCATCATAAATTTTCTGCTGAGAAAGATAAAATTGATAAATAACTTGTGGTTCTCTAATTTATTCTTCTCACAAAGGATAGTGAATGCTAGTTTAGAACTTACTCTCTATGTTACACTTACAGCTGGGAAAACACTGAAAATTGGCCATGATTTCTTAGATGCTTTCTGAGCAATTTCACCCTGCTTGTAAACTACTGAACCTTCTAAGAGGTAACACACATGCTTTCATCTGCAGCACTGACTAGTAAGTGAAGTCGAGCCAGATTGTTCTGGCAGCAGCCTTTGCAATAATGTATGATACTTTTAGGTTAAGTACAATCCACTTTTTCAACGCTTCTTTCCACTGTACACTAACACTTCTATGGAGAACTAAGGCAGACAGCCTTGAACAGTGCAGAACAAGAATGGAAAAAACTGAAAGGACTGCAGTATGTAGTCATACCAATAAAAGACATAATCTTGATAACATCATTTTGGATTTTCATGAGTTGGTTAACTCAGAGTCAATCAATACAGCCATTGCATTTTAATCCTTTTCAATAAAGAGATGTTTGCATGAAATATACGAAACTCCACACACAACCCCCTTGAGAATGATGGTACTAGCAAAGCAATATACACATTGCCTCGTCAAACACTCCTTTTACCCACCATTGTCCAACACCTTAACCACTGGCAACAGTTCTGTTCTATTTTAAAAAAAAAAAAAAAAAGGTTGAGATAATTGAATCCCCTTGCAAAGGATGCATCTGACAAAAATTGTGGGAATAATCCATTCTTTAATAGACATTAATACACCATTATTAAGACTTGGCTTTCTGTTTCTCATTTTTTCAGGCTTTTAGTGGTTTGGGGAATAGCTTGGTGCTCAACAACTTCAAAACATCATTTCTACTCTATGGCACCTCCAAAAATGCATCAGCTTCAGCAGTCACCATGATGGGATGTGACCTTTTCCAGTTGTCTGCACCTTTCAATGCAGATATGTACAATTTGCAGCCTATCTCCCCAGAAACCTCTCAATTTTTCAAAAAATGAAGACAATTTTTTTCCCTGACCAATGAAAACTGACAATGAAATTAAGAGCAGGACAAATTATTGTATCAGCAGAAAGCAAAGACAGGTGTTTCCCCATCCACACTGTACACAGAATTATGCCAGTTATGGCAAGGCATACAGACAACTCTGTCCCTGCCCACATATTCATTACTAGCACTTATTTGTCTGGACAAAAATGTATGCTTTCAGATTCCTAGTATCTCTTCTCCTACAGTAAAGTGTGAAGCCCCAAAGTCAGAAACAAATTCAGGGTAGATGTCTGTTTTCCTCCTGTTGAACTCTTTAGAATATCTTCTGAGAAGCCATTTTGTTCATAGGAACTAGATAGTTTTTATTTGCTTGAAAGACTGTGGTTTCTTAATCATTTAATCTTAGTAATTGGAAAAAGGAATTTAAAAAATCCAGTTCATTCATTGTCTTTAAAAAATTTAATAATAATCTTAAACTACTTCAAGGGCATGTCTACAGTGTACTGCACAGTGCTGCACTGATGACCCCAAAATGTCAGGCAACTCATTTGGGTGTCTTGCAGAAACGGCAGGTTGAATCTAAATCCAAGTGCATTTCACTGCAAAGTATGCTCAATAAGCATCAATGCAACTATCACTGCCTTATGGTCTACCGTACGATGAAGCCCTGCCCTTAATGTTTAGGGAACTGATCTTTTTTATATTGTTTCCAACAACGCTATCTCACCAAAGTATTATAAAATGCACTGGACACGTGGTTGCATTGTATTCTTTGGTTGTGTTTTTAAGAAGCTGCTGTGGAATGTACAATTTGAATAGCACATATATATACATACACACCAGGAATTCAGAAGCTGTCAAAGCAACTACATAGATGTAACAGCAAGCTACAGTTTTTACTAACTGTATCACGCAGTAACAGTAAAAACAAGAGAAGTCTTCCGGGTATACCAGTTTCACCCCTCCCCATGCACGTGAGGGAAAGGCATAGCAACAGATTGCTCTAAATACCATTAAACTGCAATATTTTAGGATCCAGCTCTGCAGTCCGCAGTGCCATAGGTAGTCTCACTTACTTCAGAGACGCTCTTCACGCATGTAAAAACGGTTCACTCAAGTAAGGGTTTCAGGGCTGAGTCACTCCAGCAGCCAGCCACATCACTGACAGTACTTTCCTGCTGTCGCTGTTCAAGGACTACCAATTTTCCGCCAGGGATTTACCCTGCTGGCCAGCCACAGTACAAATGTAATGGTGCACACCCAGGCTATACTCCGGAGAGAACTAAGTAAATCCCTTGATGAGGTGACCACAGGAGCAGGAAAACCAGCTGCAAACTGAAGAATAGGGTGTGCCAGGGTTCCAGTCCTACGCTGTACGGAAACAAGACAGATTGCATCCCATGGCCATTACACCCTAGGACATAACAACACCTCAAATGCTCCTACTTATCTCAGCACAAGGTAAGACAGCAGGACAACACCTCAAATGCTCCTATTTATCTCAGCACAAGGTAAGACAGCAGGTACTAGACAATATGAGGCATACAGAATTGGCATTCAAATTGAAAGAACTTATGAGCACACAGTCAAATATTCCCCAGTAATCATACATCCTCAAGGGTGGTCTTCTGGATTTAAAAGAATTGCAGAATCAAATTCACAAGTTTTGTTAATAAAATTTTTTATCCGCAGTTCACTGCAAAACCAAAAGAATTAAATAGAATGAGCTAAGATATTTACCTGTTATGAATTGGTCCTCTGAACTTTGGGTCAAATTTCCTTGGTTCACCTGCATTTAAAATAAAACAACATAAAAATATGTCCTTATTTAAAGTAAAATCTGTAGAGAGGGGGGTGTTAACAGCAGTCTTTGAAGAACATCTTCCATACATCCCTATTTATCAGTTCTGTTAAAATCATTTCATGCAGGCAGTATCAGTAATTCACTGATACAACTACCTAGTTTTTGTAGATAAGATCAAAGCTTTTTTTTTTCTAGCTTAAAAACTTTGAGGGCCTCACTTTTACCGCACGATAAATCACCTTTAATGTACATCCTATCACTACACCTATGCACAGTGTTCACAGTAGAAAGGTGCTGATATTTGAGAGACAAGGATTATGTCTCACGGTCACATGCTAAGTGTGTTTGGCAGCAAGTGAGTGAACGTACCGCTCCGCAGCTACAGGCTAAGTCCTGATTTTTCTCTAAAAGAACAGTTTGGAGTATGTCTGTACTTAATGTTATAGTTACAGTCTTGCAGACTTACTCTTACTTCCCACTGCTTTGGTTACACAACTTTACAGACATAGAGTTGCAGGTTTGCCCTTTTTGCGTCAGGCTTATCAGATGACAAAGCATGGCTGGAGACTGCAGAAATTCATTGCTGACCTTGCTCTGCACTACCCTGCACAGGTAGTGTAACTGCACTAGCTTCTCCAAAGGTGGACATGAGGTACAGAGCCACACAGCGGGCAGAAGAGCACGTGTTCCAAATATCTCCTCTAACTCTCAGGTGGATGCACCCACCACATATGCCAGGGCAGAAGGCAAAGCAGGTTTAGTTAAAGTTAGTTTTGCACACATCCCTGAACACGGTCGTTGCTTTATATGACTCTCAGAATGACCAGAAAGTCAGTTTGGGTCCCTCCTAGAAACAGGCAGTAACATCTGGCTAGAGTTTACCCATGGAAGGAGTTAAACCTGATACATTTTTTTCACACGGCTATCCTGTTTAGCATAGTTCCAGTTGATTCATTCTACACGTAAGCAAACTATATTAAGAAACTGCTAAATACTAACCCACCAATCTGTGCTTCAAATGTGAACTTGAATAAGATGAATTACATATGATTTCACTTGGGAAAGAGTAATAAAAATTTATGGCAGAACTTAAATTTTCAAGTTTCAAGCTACTGTATGAAGAGAAAGAAGCAGTCCTTCATTCAACAGACCAGGATTTGGCTTTTTCCTTTTGAAGCTAGCTATTCAGCTTTATGGGATTCTTTTTAAGTTCAGTGATTATGGAGATTTACTGAACCAAACTTCATGCAAGGAAAATTACTCCTTCATTCAAATGTCAATGCTACAATACTGTTTCAGAGTGCTTTCTCACTGCTTTCTTAAGGACCTCCTCTTCTGAATATACCTGATATTAAAGGGTGTTGCCAGCCCAAACTTTCCCCTGCCCACAAAAAAAATACTCATTTTCTTCAACTAGAGAAGAATTCAGCAACTTCTCAAAAGCAGAATTTACTTATTAACTAAATGCCAGACTTTGTTCTTGGTTTGTATCAGAAAAACCTTATCAAAATACACACAGACCAGTACAATAAACACACCATATAATAAAATTCTATTTGTCCTTCATCTGAGGTGTTCAGGTCCACCTTACCAAGCCCCTAAAACAAATATATTTTAACACAGAAGAGACTGGGAAAGCTAAAACTTTGGAGGAGTGATGTGTGACAGCAATGCTGGGGAGTGGAAGATACAAGTTACGCAGTTACACAGGTACTACAAGAACCCATTATGGTGCAGAAAGCAAGCGTATCATACACAATACCTAATGCTGGGCCAAACCCTGTATTTTGAAGAAACTTTAGGTACAGCAATTTCTACAAAACAAGTATTTCTACAAAAGAATTGACGTCCAAGGCCATTCAGAGTCTGCAAGATTACTCCGCACTGACAAGTTCTGGCCATAAGGCATACTGAAGTGAGCCTTTGTTCACTGCTCATACAGGAGCGAAGTTTCACATGTAAGAACAGCCACGCCAGATCACAAGAAAAATCCATTGAACCCATACCCTGTATCTAACAAGGGGCCATAGTGAATATCTGAGGAGAAATGCAAAGTCAAGGTAAACATAGTGGTATGTCCCTAAAATTGAGATTACAGAGATTTGCAACTGCACTTTTCTGAACCAAAGATAGTGACTTTGTATTTAATAGTTGTGAGTGAATTTCCTTCTCATTGATTTCATAAATCTCTATTTAACTTGCACACACTTTAACAATCTGCAATGCCCTACATCGCAGATTACTACAGGTTAATGAAACATTGAAGTACTACCTCCTTTTGTCTGTTTCAAGCTTGCCATGAGTCAGCTCATACCTGTACAGCAGTGCGGCATGCTACTAATAATTTTACAGGTTATTATATTTCTCTTTACTTGTCTACCTTCCAGAGTCCTAGTCTGTTCAATTGTTTCTCGTACATAAGCCATTCTGTACTTTTGGTCATGCTTATATTCCTTTTCTGTATCTTTTTCAGTGCTACTGTATATCACTGGAAAAGGAAGGGCCAGAACTGCACAGGATATTCACCACAAATATTGGCTGTGATTTATACAATCATATAATGACTTTTTCTATTTGATCTCAGTCCATTCCTACTAATTCTTTCTTACAGTCTACTTGCTTTTGGGGGGCAAACACTTTCACTGAATCATCCACTAAGACCTCAAATTCTCACTCCTGAATGTTAGTAGTTAGCTCAATCCCACTACTGGAGGAACGTATTCTCCTTAATTTAAACACCAAAGTAGAATAAACACTTTGAAACTGTGCACGTGACAAGTGTTAAAATACTTCTAGAGACAGAATCAAAGGGATTTTGATAAACAATTTAACAATCCAAAGTGATTTTCATACACTGACGAAAGTCACAAAGACAAACTCCATTCACAAATCTATACAGAATAATTGCTTTCAACAACACTGACGAGAAGAAGCCTAAAGGATTACAGCAGAGCGCAAACAGAGAATGAGTCAGTAAAGTGATCTCTCTGCAAAAAAAGCGCAACATTCAAGAAGTGTGAGCATGACTGATGAAGTCACTGTTCCTTGTGCTTGTGACATGTAATGCCTCAGCTGAAAAACTATTTCCAGATAATGGCACTAGAATTTCAGAAGATAAAGACAAATTGGAGAGATTAGAAGGACTGATTAAAAAGAAGACACTAAGAAGTTTACAAAGAGCTGTAAATGAATGCAAACTTCAATGACTGTGAAGAAGCACAAAACAAGTCTTCAAATACCACATAAAAACGACAGTGATCAGTTGTTCTCAGCTTCCTCTATCAGAGAGAGAAGCTAACTTCATTTACAGCAAAGACGGTTTTGATTAGGCATTAGGAAACCTTTCAGAACATATGGGCAGTTATACAGTGGAACTGGTTTTCCAAGCATACTTCTGAATTTTCCTCACCCTAAGCTTTTAAGAATTAATTCATTTAAAGACAAATACCTGTTGGGAAGAGAATAGGAAAATGTACCGTGTCTCAGCACAGAGACAGTCAAATGAATCTCCTGAAGTCCATCTAGCCTCACACTGCCATAATTGTCTGGTTACAGCCCTCTAACACCTAGCACGCTCCAAATGTATTTTAATGTGCTTGTTCATTTTTATCTTTTCTCACATGCTACCTATTGTTTACTTTCCAGACAGAAAGGAGTGATTTCTGGTCTCCTCGCTATGGCAACAAGCTAGATTTTCAAAAACACGCTAGACTTTTAGCAGGGAAGCCACACACTTATATTTTGCTTATAGAAGTTTCTCCAGTCAGTTTGTGTTGTAATGAGAAAGCTTGTTGATGGGGGAATCTCCCGAGCTTCCAGAATGTCTCCATTAAGCAGACTGGCTTTACAAGGTAACCAGCTGGGGAAGATGCAATGTGTTACCACAAGGCTCCTCCTTTCCATAATAAGATCACGATTAACAGAGTGTCCACCACTGTAAATAGCTCAAGTTTTGTTATTTATGTCATACCTGTGTGCTTCTGAAATGGAACAAAGAAAATACGTGTCAAAAGATACATGTATTTATGGAGCATATTCAAGTGTAGTAGGTGAACTCCACAATACTGCTACAATGAAAACTAATATCCACTAATAGGCAAGAACATAAAAAAAGACAAGGCACTCCAGAAAATGAGCTCTGATTCAAATGGAGAATTTCATCGCTGTCAGGCAAGCAGAGGGATGCTGTGAGATAGTAACAGTCATTAACAGCAGTAAAATTATTGCAGGACTGCAAACTTCTTCCAAGAACTGTTCCCCAGTGCCAGCAGTCAGTACGCTTATCTTGGCACGGCGCAGTGCAACACAGCTCAAACTGTCTTCCTCTGTCACTTAGCTCTTGATATAAATCCATTACAGAATGTGGCAGTTTACATAGGAAAAGGTAACTATATTCTAAGGTAAAAATACACTAAAATTCAGACAGAAGTAGTCTGCAGTGTCACTGGAACATTCCTTACCAAAACATATGTGATCATAGTTTCATGGAACAGAAAAAAGAAAAAAGTTATTTGTTTCAGTCTCATTTTTCCAAATTAGATATTAAATTTCCTACTTAATTCCTACCATTCTTTAAAAACTGAGAAGATTCTTTGAGGGTGAGGTTGGGATTATTTATGTTGTTAGTATTTATGTAGCTCATAGTAAAAGCAAAGTACTTCCTTAGCTATAAAGCCCAAATGTATTTAGAAAGCAAATTCCAAGCTTTAGGAGTTTGGTAGACATAAGGAAGAAAGCAGTGGTGTGGGATAATGACTGACCTCTTTTTGCTAGGATTAAAAACTGAGATGAGAGTCTCTCTTTGCAGATGAGAGATCTATTTCACAGGCTGCTTTATAATAGGAAACTTTTGTACATTAAATTATAATATCATTACAAGAAATATTTCACAAGATATTTCATTCACCAATTCTGACTCCAAGCAGCATATGAGTTTAATTGTTGCACTTCATTACTGTAATAATTTTTTTTTTTAAATCTAAATCACTTATCTAAAATAAAAGTTGACTACATATAAAGTTTACATTTGATCTGCAGTTTAAATAAACTTACAAATGTCATGCTGGAAAAGAATTAGGATATTGCTAATAATTGAAGAAATTATAGAAAACCATTTGAGGCTGGATCCAAGCCCATTAAAGTCAATTGAAATAACCCAGTTGAAATAAATGAGATTCAGATCAGATGCTTAGGAATTGTCATAAGAAAGCAGGTAAATTACCATGTTTTCCATAGTAGTTTTCTTCATCTCTATCCATGTTGCTGTACGTGGGTCACTTTAGCAAGCTGTGTGATATACTAACTGTGGACTCCTGTGTTGCTAGCACACTTTGTTCAGCAAGCACAGATACACAAAAATACTACTAAAATCGATTTTAAAATAAAGCTGAGTGTCACGGACTTCTCCAATCAGAATGGAAATTCACAAAGTAGGCAGACCTTTCTGTGAATAGAAAGATATCACTCAGTGCCTTGCCTACCTACTCCAAGCCAGTCTGATAGCATGAGTGAAGAGGAATGACTTTTACCAGCTTGTATTAACCTACAATGTATCAGCAGCAAGGGAAATGCTTGCGCTGAAATACCATTTGTAAAATAATCGTATGGAATCAATAAAACTGAAAAAATTACTGATGATTTGGTAACTGAGAATAAGGTATCACACTGTCAGTAATTATTGTGCTTTTGTAGCCTGTGGTACTGTGAGAGAAATAGTTTTTATATGTCACGGCTGGCCGTGACGAGCTCCGCCAAAGTCATGCAAGTAGGAAAAACAAGACTTACTGTGACACATTTAAGTCTAAAATGTAAACTGTCTGCTGTATATCAAATTTTCATTCTTGTCAAGTGGAACATTTATGTATAGAAGTAGTCATAATTTACTAAATTATTTTCTTAATAAAATGTACATTTCATATTTCTGCACAGCACAAAAGTGCAGCACAGAAGAGTGACGCTAGAAAGTCTTAGTATTGTTAGTTTCGATCCTGTAAGGCCTATATAGTGAAAGGAAGTACAAGGCATTATGCAGTTAGTGTGTGAATCTGAAAGCATGAAGCCACTTAAAAAAAAAAAAAGCTAGCAACCTCTCCTTTTAGCCACAAAGGAACAAAATTCCCATGTGGTGATCCTGACCGGTATGAAATTTCCATTCTCAGTGCAACATGATTAAAACACCAATTGTAGAATTCTATAATGAGAAACACATACACTTGTACATGCATTTCTACAATAATTTTACAGACAGGGCAGAACTACATGCAGGAACAACAAAAATAATGTTTTTAAGTCAACCCTGTCATTGTGTAGTACACAATGACAAAGGATGATCTTATATTATAGTTCCCAAATGATTCCTGTGATACGAAGTCACAGCCCATTTTGTTATTACAGAACTTAACAGCAACATACTAAAGTTTATTGAATGAGATATTTAGTTAAACCAGTACCAGTAAACAAAGGTAAAAACAATATGACGAGGATGTAGATGGACCTTTTGTAAAATATTAACCATTGACTGAATCCTCATACCTAACTACCTCCCAAGACTTTCTGCTATCCTCAAGCAAATACAAAAAAAAAAAAAAAAAAAAAAAAAAAAAAAAAAAAAAAAAAAAAAAAAG
>VYXH01010151.1:83899-124861 GCA_013397275.1 Burhinus bistriatus
AAAAAAAAAAAAAAAAAAAGAAAAGCAGAGAAGCCAAGTGACTACAATTCTGTGCTCCTGCTCAAGTTTGCACCTCTGTCAAAGGCGGCTTCAGTAAATCTTGTTATAGTACATACAGTAACAGAAGGCCCCGAACAGAGAGTGCTAAACGCAGATGTACACTAACGTGGCATTTGGCCAGCGAGATACTACCCTACTCTAATAAAATGCTATTTCTACTTTAATAACTATTAGTTTCTTCAGGTTTCTTCCTTGGTGTTTGGTCAACAATTACATGTGCCTGTGCCTAGAATCGGTGTGGCTTTTTAAGAGACAAATACTTTTATTTTTATTAGAAAGGCGTTGGAGCAGTATGTGTATGTGCTGCTTCCCTCTACTGGAGTAAATAGGTATGTTCAAGTAATTAAAAGTACTGCCTCAGCCACAGTAATGCCTCCTTTAGGGCAAGCATACGCTATCTGCTAATTTAATGCTGAAAGATACAAGTGCACAAGCCAATAAATTAGGCTGCTAATAAATGCTCGGGATTTATTAGGGCTGAATGAGATTCACTGCAGTTGATGTTTCTCTAAAAAATTGCACGAAGATTTTGATACTTCTGCCCTTCTATTCTGGGTAGGAGTAGGAAAAACCACAATAACACAAGTTCTTGCACAATTCTTCTATCCCTTTCAGAAGCAGAAACTTCTCAAACACATAGGAAATCCTAACCTTTTTTAATTTTACTTAAAGATTTTTTTTAGGTGATCTTAAGCTACATTGTAAGTCACACGTAATGTTCCTTATACAGAAACAGCCTGATGATCCTAGTAATATAAAATAACACATTATTACTGCAGGACACAAACATGTAGAAGCAGTCTATTAAGTCAAAACGTTGACATTAGTAAAAAACCACTCTTACAGTAACTCTTGTACCTTGTTTACAGGCATACAGGGTTTTTTCCTCTCTGAAAGATTCAGGTCTAACTTGTTATGAGATCACACGCTGGTATACACATAAATTTAAATTATAATAAAAGCACACTTATGATTCTTCTCTTGCGTAATCAATCATACTAAATGGTAGCCGCCTTTGAAGTATCTCTCATCATGATAAAAGTATGTCTTTCGTTTGTTGCTCCTCCAGCCAGAAAAGCTAATGAGGGGATGAATACAACTCACCCTGAATTCCATTTTTAAATCCCAAAGAAGACAAACTTTTCTGACTTTGGGTTGTGGGTTTTTTTTAAATTTCCTACTAGCGATTCATGCAGACAGATTTTTTTTTTTTCTGGAAGAACAATTACATGTGTTCATCTTTTAAAAGTTGAGAATTCAGCATAAAAGTCTCAGTGAATGGATGCCACGCACGGAAATGTGACTTAGCAATATCACTGCATTAAATAGTTGCACTAGAGTTTTAAATGTCTTGATCCTATATTAAATCACAGGCTAGATTGTGTATGTCATGTTTGTTGGAAACCTTGCATGGCAGGAGAGATTCTCTTGGTTGTTTCTTCATGTGCCCACACATGCGTATGAGCTCTGGTATCTTGAGCATTACAAATGAATAAAGTAAATATCCAAAACGTAAGTAAAATACTTGCCCTTGCATTTGAAACATTAATTTAGGTTGAACAAAATGGTACAAGTAGAAGCTATAGGGGACAATAAAATAACTTAAGAAATGGCAACATTAAGTGATTAAAGTCAGGGCTACAGAGAGACTCTGGGTTCTTACAGCTCTGTGTCACTTAGTCACTAGAAAATAGAAGCCTAACAAAACAGGATAGTGGCATCCAGCACACTGAGGCAGGGGATGATTAACTTTCCAGTAGAAAAACACTGAATCTTCATCTTCAGCTCAGCTCTCTACAGGTACTTGGGTATCTAATTCAGGGCAAAATTCACAGCCCTGCATCCTTCCCTGCAGTTTCTATAAAACAAACAAACAAATAAACAAGGCATTCTTTCCTTAAAAACACAGATGCCAGAAGAGATGATGGTGCCTGTGTGCCACTAAACAAATAGACTGCTTCAGCTCAAAATGCAAGAGATCTAAATTCAGAGTCACACTGCAGAACAGCAGGCTGGAAGACATTCCCTTATGCGAGAACAGAAAGGTACTCCGTGCAGCTGTGAGAGCTACTGGCAGAAAGAACACCATTATGGAAATGTCCAGGTAGCTCATAGTGGATCAGCCAAGAATCCTGTCCTTACTCCAATATTTAATATGTAATGTACAGCCAGACCAGTAAGTTCTTTCTTTCCAATATGAAAAAATATTTTTTCCTTCCATTAAATGTTTTAACCAAAAATGTCTTATTATGCTATTACACAGAAGTTAGGTTTTTTTCTACCAGAGGCCAAAGTACCCTTATGATTCATCTTATTAGAAATTCCCAAAATGCAAAGTTTCAAAAAGATCTAACTGGTGGCTTGGATTGCATTGGTAACAGTAATGCAAGAGGAAAGTTATTAACAGCAATGAAAAACCATTTGGTCTATCATATGACAATCATCCAGGTTTTGAAGCAAAACATTTTGCAACAGGTTTTTGATCAACTCACAAAACAGGAACTGCAGTAAAAAACAGCAACCAGAACAGGCAAATTTTTTTAATGTACAGTGCAATAAATTCTCCAATAAGCTACACTCTCAAGGGAACAACTCTTGATGGTGCTATATACTTGCTACTGCATTAGACTAGTGTGAATTCATTCCCTCTCTGGAATTTTCAGAAAGATTAACACATAGGGAAAAAAAGTTGTGGTTCAACAGCAGAATAAATGACCCTAGTTGAAATGCTCTGTCTTCTACATTCTCTAACCACTCCCACACAATTCTTCCAATTCATTTCCACGACCCCACATTCCTTTCCTCCTGTAGTTCTCCATCAGCTTTCCACTACATTCCCTGTTTTTCTGGAAAGGCAAAAGCATATGCAACGGGTGTTTTGGAATTACATTGTGATCACTGGCTGACCACTATGCTCAGGTTATTTGTCCATGGACAGCCACCACTCAGAACGTTCAAGGGGCTAGCTAGGGAGGCAACGGTCATGCAGGGCACACTCATGAACTAGGCAAAGTGTTGAAACCCAAATGATACTTGAATCCAGTGCTGCCTTTGTACTACTGATACTGGCTCATGACTTGCAAAAAATTGAGGGGTGAAGAGGGAAGAGGAGGTGGCAGATGAGACAAACAGGTCACCTCATCACATTAGTGTCCTTTTCTTTACACAGTTGCAGGGACACAAATCTTCACATGCAGGTCACAGTCTTCCATCCACACTCAGTCTGAGTTTCAAAAATGACTGTCACTGACTACAGTGGAGCTGAGGGCGTTCAGCACTGCTCACAAACCACATATCGTAAGTCTTACTGAAGGACATGATAAAAGAGAGGGAAAAACACAACGCAGTGAAAGACAAGGGTTTAAGGAGGTTCCAAGAAGACCAAAGTACCATATACTTCTGTGCCAGTTTTACCCATCATCCAGACTCCTTTGCTTCCCAAGCAGTCCAGGCCATAAGCACTACACATGTACGTACCATAAAGAGAATTGCCTGGCAATCCTGAGGTCAGCAACAGTCCAATGGAGAAGGCTGACCTTTTTTTCTACCATGGTAAGAAAACCAAGCACTAAATTAGGCTCTAAGAATCAAAAACTTTAAAATTAACGTTATTGCATTGTCCTAATTAGTCATGTGTCTGAAGAAGCATGATGTTCTCCATGTCATAGCCACAAGACAAAGTAAATGACAAGACATCATACACCCAGCTGACTATCATTTTGTCCAAGAATTGTGCAACATTTTTTCCTGAGGTGGTGCCTGTACAATTACCATGTTGTCCATGTTCACTTAAGATTAGACAAAACATCAAAATCTCTTTGACCAGTGTGGTATGATCAAATTACAAAGGTCCACACCCAACATTCTTCTGACAGTAGTGATAACATAGGCTATTAGGCAGATTTTGAAATATACCAGTTGTCAAACAACTACCCACAGAAAGGGGATTGAAAATGTATACAGTTAATATACTACAACTTAAATGATCACTAAACTGCAATTCTGTCATGCGATCAAGAATAGTGATAGCTAGTGGAGGTTTTACATTTCTCTGAACATCATACAATAAGTCTGCTGGCCGTTTGGATCACCTACACAGCTTCACTAAGGCTTCCATTTCCATGTGCTTCTTATCTGTTCCCCCAAATTCTTCTTTAGAGATGAAATAATGCCTGTTCTTTTGTCTCCCAGCTTCCATTTCTTTTTCCTTTTCTGGCATTATTGCAGCCACAAGTTCCATGGAATTTCCAAGCAAAGACACAGCTACCAAGATGCTTCCGAAATGGAGCAAAGTACGTGGTAAGAGTACTTGTCAGCGACCTCAACTATTCTGTGATTCTATGAGACATTTTGTCCAGGTGAGATTGGGCCCAGAAGACTGGGTGATCTCTAGGGAAAAGCAAGCTGTTATCATACAGTTATGTTTGATGTAACTGTTTTGCTAAGTATCTCCCTTTTCCCAACATTTTTACTTATTAATCCAGCTAGGAAGGGTGCTTGGACTTGAAACATACTCTTATGCTTTAGGAAAAACAGCATCTAAAATAAAGTCTTTGATGATACTTTAACTGGAAAAAGTGGTGTTTTGAAATAAGAATCAGACACTTCCTACCCAGGATCAGAAAATGCCAAGTTTCCATTTCTAGGCTGTTTTGCTCCAGTTGATGTAGGACAACAGACACTAGCCAATGCTTTTTACTCCTAGCTGAGTCTCTAGCCCTAAATGCTTTATACCGTTACATATCATTGCAACTTATGCTGTAAAATGCTGCATGCAGATACCATACTGTCTGAGACCTTTTCTATAAATCGTCAAAATAACATTAAAATAACACTTTCATAACCTCAGAAGGACAGTACTATCTGTCAGCATTTACCATTAATAATTAAACCACTGCACTGTTTCTACTGAGAAAGGAAGTACAATTACACGCATTTTTCATATATGAAAATGTCAGGTGGAGGAAACAAAAGCTGGATTATTCTGGACTTTGTGTACATCATCTATTTGCCACTATTTTATTTGTACAAATGCATTCAATAACTTTGCAAGCAAGGGGACAGTCAGACCCACAACCTTCTGAATAAACCAGTGTCTAATTCACAAAAGCCATCTTGAAACTGCAGTAATCAGAGCCCTAACAGCAACGCATAGTTTTGAAGATCTGTGCTCCTCTGTATACCAGGCCTTTCCTAGTGGCTGCTGATTTAAACTAAGAATGGCCAAGAATTGTCTGGGTTTGGTTAGCTGAATTAATCCAGTGAGCTAACATTCTCTGTGAAAATTAGACATCAAAAATCCTAACGTAACATGTTGTTAAAATGTCCAACATAAAATGTACATAGCTATCATGTGTCTCATGTTGTTCCATAATTCCAAATGTAACTAATGTTTAATTTTTCAGTCATGACTACTTATCCAGTTCTCAGAAGGCAAAACAGTAAGATAAGGTTCTATCTTTTCCTTCTTTTTCTCCTTTTCTTTTTTATAATTTTAAAATGCAGCTTGTGTCTTGAAAACAACATTTCAGACGTCCAAATTTTGTAGACAGTGACTTCAGTTTTATCTGTCTGTTTTGGCTTTTCATGTCTTGGAGACTCCATTCCTGGTGTGCACAATCCTGGTCCTGGCATAGGACACATACTACTCTTCCATTTCAGCAGCCCTCTGGCAATGTGCATGTTGAGCCCTCTCAGCAACTGGTGAGTTCACTTTTACCGTTAGGACCCCACTTTTAGGGTGTTCACCTGTATTCCTTCAAGTGACCACAGGTATTTGAAATAATCTGCTGGTTTTTCAGACAACAACAAAAACCCCATCACTATTACTACAAACTAAATGAGCCTGATACTGAAATCAAAGGGAAGGCATAAAATAAGCAAGATAACCTTCAGCTCTAGAACAAGTTGTAATTTATTGTTAAGGGGAAATTACACTATTAATACTCCTCTAAAATACATTTTTAGGACTAACAAAATTTATTCCACTAACTATTTAGCACTGTAGTGGACTCTGACCTTTGATAATGACTGTAATTTTCTGGGAGACGGAAGCTTGGTCCTATGTGATTAATTACTTCAAAATGGAGACAATTCATAGATTTTCACAGACATTCCCTTAAGAACTAAGATCAAATAGTGATTTAAAATTGGCTCCTATTGCCTATTATTTTTATATACTAACAAATATCCACTAGAAAACTATTACAGTCTATACAGTACCCTCAAGTTACAAATTATTTAGCACAGTCAAAATTTCTTTTAGATGTAAACAGACTACTGGAAGCAGCATTACAAATTACGTTTTTCCCTTCTATTTGAGAAGTATTTGAATAAGAACTTTGTAGTGAAGGTCAGTTCAAAATCAGAGAAATAACATGAGAGCATTCCTTGGTGTAATCTACTGACAGAAGTATACACATGTAGTTCTGCTTCTTTGAAGAACATTAAGCAATTACAATATTTTCTAAAAATTGCAAGCCAGACATCTTGATTCACTCAACAAACTACTATCTCTCAACCTCTGTTTTTCAATAGAATATACAAATATTCACACCCACAGTCCTTTATTCTGTGGGAAAAAGGGACCCAAATCTATAAAGTACACTCTTAGGAAGTAGCACAATGTCTCTGGAAAAATTGTCTCTAGTAATTTAATGCATGGCTTTTGGAAACTCCAGCCTCAGCCCTCCTTGAGAATCTGGCCTGGAAACTGCACCCAGCTATGATTAGCTGCTTACAAGACAAAACAGAAAAACATCCAGAAAATCTCCCTGCATAGCTTGGGGAATTAGTAAAATTTTAGTCAGTCTCCTTAACAAGTCTTTGGATGTCATTATTGTATTAATTATCTTTATTGGCAAGCTGTTGCAACACGTTCTGTGTGGTTCCCCCTACCCCACCCCTGCATTTCATATCTGAAATAAAACCATTCTTTTTCTTAAAAAGAGACTAAAAACTGGAAACAGAGCAAGTAATTTTCTGCCCTAATTCAGGTCTTCGCCTTAGGCAGAGGGTTTTTGGACCACACACAACTAAGTGCGGTGCAAGTGCCATGGCCCTGCAAGCACTGTGCCGGGCCCCAGGCCTGCCCTCAGCACGGCGCAGCTGAAGGCCACCCTCCTTCCCCGACTCTGGAGAGGGGCAGCCCTGCAGAGCAGCCCAGCCAGGGCTGAGCCCCCTTCCCTGAGCTGCAGCTCCTGCTGCGTCGCAGCCATGCCTGTGCCGGGCAGCCAGCCCAGACAGTGAGCCACGCGCCAGCCACCTGCCCGGCCTCGCACTCCCTGCTCACACCGACTGTCCTGAGATGGAGGCCTTGTTTGGCCCTGCTCCCCCTGCCAGGCCGGGCCCTCGCGCTGACCACCCAGCCCTGTCACCAGCCTCTCGCCAACCTGGCCTCCACGCCACAGGCTTGCCGACGGATGGCCGGGGCTCGCTCCTGGTCCCCAGGCTGTCCCTGCTGGCCTCGCCTGGGCGCCATGGCACAGGCCCTGCCCGGCTGCTGACCCACAGGGCTTGCTGGCGGCTCCCCAGGGCAAACCGTGTCCCGACAGCAGGATGGTGACATACAGAGTGACTGATCAATTTTTCTCAAAGAACAACGTATCAGAAATTCAAGCATAATTAACATTAGTAAAACATTTTCTCTTAAAAGAATACCCTCCACGATGATCTGAAGAGTTTGACACAGACATTGCTGAAATACCAATAAATTGTGTATGCAGAGCAATATTTGATAAATTACACTACATTAGTTTGGACAATTTAACATATCACAAGTATGTTGATAGTTTAAAAGCATTTCCAAAAACGATAAAATGTTTTATTTTCCCTTTACGAAGGGCATTTTTTGAACCATGCACACACAGTTTTCCTGTGAAAGCCTTTTGCACTTGGTTGCTAGCATCTGGTATGATATTTGAATACAAAAATAACTCGTTATGCTTTAGACTGATTACAATGTGAGGCAAACAATAGATTTGTCCAGAAAATAAGTGACTCACAGATAAGATTTAAAAGCCTTATCATTAGACACTTGCTAATTCATTGGCTATTTGCTGTATAGATACACACACCTTTTAGAGATACTCGTTTAAAAAAAAAAAAAAGAAAATAGAATGCTATAAAGAAAACTATTTAGATAGAGATTTGGTGACTCATGACTATTGCTGCTTAACAGAGGTTAAAATTTATGTCTGTGTAACACTATACATAAGATGCATTATTATGAGTGCCTGCCTTTCTGAAAGCAGTCTATGTACAGCACACTGTCTGGTACAATGAACAAAGCACCAGCTCTCCACGGGTTTTTTTGAATCATTAGATATGCAGTTACAAGTGGAGTTTGTAAGATTATGTTAATTAGATCCACTATTTTAATAGGCAGCCACATTTTCATTTATTTTGCCTTCATTTCTGAGACTACTGCCATTTACTGTAGGATTCGCTCTGCAGTCTTACTGGTGTTAACAACAGCTCTGTGTATCTGGAACAGTGAATATATTCACAAAAAGATAACACAGGCAAATTTAATTTAAGAATTTATTTGAGTAAATAAATCCCTTACAGTTGCTTAGAAATGGTCAGAAGTGACCCTTTGTTCCAAGTTTTTTCCGCTTATTAATAAAAAACAGACTTCCACTATATTCTCTATTTTGTCTTCATAAAAATCCTCTGGAATCAAAAGCCTGAGTTCAAACAAAGCCAAATGTGTTCTTAGACAAAAGAAGGGGACTGTGACTACTGATGTTCTCTCTCTCTATAGACCCCTAAAGGCACAAGATGTTATGCCAAGTTGGTCTGCATCCATTGAGCCAGGTTCTACTCCTGGGTAATAAGACTATTAATAATTAAGTAATCCAACATTAGTTAAAAGTTTTCATTCCTAAAAGGAACTTGTCAGCATTTCCAACATACAAAATTAATGAGATATTGTTACAGTGACACAGAAAATAGCATCATCATACATCTAATTATTGGGTGCTACAATAAAAAAAATACTATTTGAATGGTGATCTGAAAATTGTTTGAATTATTTGGAATGTAAGAGGATTAAGTCTGAAAAACTTCACACTAGCTAGATATCTGAAAAAAAACTGCTATGTGGTGACTCTTTAACCTGTAAACAGGCTAACTTGCAGTGATATTCTGCAGACATACACCCCCAATTCTCTATACAGAGCACTGTGCATTATGAGAAAAGTCTTTCTACGCAACAATCTGTTCCCGCAGAAGCAAGCATCAAGTTACTTTCTAAAGCACACGGAGCTGGCTCAGATTCCCCCCTCCTTGTCAAGAGCAAAATACATGATGTGTTCCATTGTAGAAGACTCAGTTTATTATAACTGGTTTGCAGATTTCCCAGTTTGTGATGCAATTAGGAACACGTTTTCTTTTGCTATTGGTATATCAATTTAGAACCAAAACAGCTGAAGAATATGATCCTGGATGTAAATTCACAGACACAACGGCATAAATAACAGTCCTGAATGCTCAATCTAGACTGAAATGATTATAGGATTAAATCCCACATATAAGAATCGTGAGATGTGGATCAGCCATAAGATACATGGAATTAGTGAAGAGGTAATTACAAAAGATAAAACTTGTAGGAACATTTCTAAAATGCTTTCCACGGTCTAAACAACATGCTGTTCAAAAGAAAGGCTATTTAGAATGGCTAACCCAGCCCAACATCTGCTTCCATTATAGGAATGCTAGCATGGGCCTTAGCAGCATCTTACAAAGAAAATGTTCAGGATCCAAAAGCTGGGCAGTTTGTCAAATGTAGGTGCTGGTTCAGATCCCCACTGTTATCTAAGAGGGAAGAGGTACTCTTATAGGCTTTGTAGCAACTCCTGACTACTACTCACACTTTATACACAAATGACATGAAAAGTGTATTCCAGCTCCGAGGGGAAAAAAAGAAATAAAAATCACAGCCTGCTCTGGACGTGAATATTTAACATGAATGTTTAACCCATGACTATTTAACAGACTGACAAGTAATTTGTGTAGAAGAAACATCTCAAAGACAAATCAAAACCAGACCAAAGGAGGAGGTAAAACATGGTTTGGGGAGATTCTCAGAATACATATTAATCTTAGCAACATTGAGAAAGTTTTTAAGAGAACTGCAAAAACATAAGAGAAGATGGAAGCCATAAAAATAAGGATTTGTTTCACTCTGCTGAAAGATGAGAAAATTAATTCCCAGCCTCAGAAGTGAAATATGCCTCACCCTCCTTACAAAAAGTCACAGAGAAAAGAGCATTTGACAGGCCCAGGCTCAGCTTTATGCACTGCAGATGTCCTGTAACATTTTAAGAACAACAGTAAGCAATAAAATCATAACGGGTGTAAGAACTTGCTGACTGGAACTTCTGGCACTATTTGCTGAGCTTAAAATGCTTACTATTAGTCCCAGAATAAAAGCTAGTCTCTAGTTTAATCTCCAATATATTCCTATAAATTGGTATTTTATATTGGTAAATATTAATAATTGCATAGATTATAACTGGAAACTAGAGCTCCTGCTCTTATAAAAGACTTAGGACAAAGCTGTAATATCCCATGAAAGCTCTGAAATCCTGGGAATTAGAAGCAAAGTAAATCCTGAAAATTGAGCCTTTAGCATTATATTTTTGTTGCTGGATGCACTGCAATGCTTTTTTTCTGTTAGGGGTATCTGGCGCTGAAAAGCCGAGTCAAGAACTATTATTATAATAATAAATAATAACTAATAAATTATTATTGTTGTTGTTGTTCTTATACATTCCAATAAAAAACTGTATTTTAAATGGCACACGTTAACACCCCAGTTACTTACACTTTTCTCTGCCATGTATGAAGTCAGTTGTTAGTACACAGACACCAAAAGATGTACTGAAGTACAGTCTGTCTTTGATTCTTGCCAAATGCTGCAAAGCACATAAGCCTAACGTTCAGCCATGAAGGTGCTGCTAACACGCTTTGCTACGTTGAAGTTTATAGCAGTAAGACAGGTGTCTGTGGCTAGTAACTCTGTTACTGGTGCCATGAAGAATTCTACTCTGTCTAGGCGCTCGGGACACATTTACTTGCAGACAGGGCAGGTCCCAGAACTCTTTTCACGGCCTTTAGATACCATGCTTAAATTAGAATTGAGCTTACAGAATGCATTACCCTAATACCTTAATCTAACTTCTTGAGACCTTGAGGGAATTGCACGGCAACATAAATTTCATGGTCTGCAGTCTGAATTTGCCTTCTACAGTGAACCACCGCAGCACAGTATCCATTCTGATGCGCCTCTGGTTGACACGAACAAAAGGTATTGCAAAACTAAACTGTCAGTGTGTGAAGGGAAGATTTCATAGTGCACACTCATACCCTACTTTTTCTTTAGCATTCTGTTAATCCCCTGATCTCTTTAAAAAAGGAAAGTGAGGAGAAAGACACTATATCTGTACTATACTACATATAAATGTGAAATACATGAATTTATTATTAGCACTCACTGAATATTCCAAATCTCTGGAGAAGCTAAAAAAATACTATTAACTAGCAATTTTGCAATTACTGAATTTTACCTACAATTTGTTTCCATGTGTGTCTGTAAGCATACACATATATAGGTTTAGAATCATAATTGGAAGGATTTTCTTCACCATGACTCTGAAATGCAAGACTCTAACACTCCGCGGTGACATGTGTCCATGTGTTATTGCATGATAACACTTGCATCACCTATACTTAGCTAGCAGACTACATGCTTCCTTTCTAGTTCAGCAGAAATGACTGTTCTGTTAAGACAGCAATCCCTTGGTAATAGGCAGATCTTCATGGAATTCCTCTGGCTGAAGCCCAAACAGAACATGTGCAAGTATTCATAATTTATATTCCAGTAATCTGTGACCTCCAATGTTCCAGGCCCTATAATCCTTTTTATTCTGTACCATATGTCCTTCAATTCTCATTTTCCTAGTTCACATGCCCTTAAATAATCCTCCGTCCTGAATCCCAAATTCTTCTCCCTTGTCTTCCTAACTACCTTTTTATTGTCATTGTACATATATGCAACAGGGCTGCTCCTGCACGACAGGTTTTCTTTCTGCTCAACCTTAGACATAAAAGTGTTTTATACATCTAGTATTCACAGACCTCGTTATTAAGCAGTCTGTAATTCAGTCTCAGTTATGGTGGTGTTCTCAAACCATTCAAATCACACTCTCTTGCTTTAGGATGCCACTTGACTGAATTACTGTTCGAATTTCTTTTGTTGTCATTTTACTCCCAATTAATACCATCCATTTTTCCACATGTTCAAGATGACATGGATCGAGCTAGCAAAAAAAAAATGCTGCCTTGAAGAAAACATTCAGAATCAAAGCATTAGAAAAATTCATTATTTGCCAGAATACTGAAACTTAAAATCTTAAAAAACAATGTGTCACTCTCCAAAGGATGCAGCTCCATCATCGCAACTCTAACTAGCCAGCTGTTCCACTTTGGGTAATTACCAAAAATCTGTAAAGGTAGCTTATTCAAACTGTTCTGCTAGTCCAGTTCCAGATTATATTCCCCAACCAATAGTCTACTCTTTATGTGTCTGATCCATGTCTGCTTTTAAAATCTCTGAGTTTCATTTTCATTCAATCTTCTCTCTTCTGAAAATCCATAGTAGTTGTGGTATTATAGCCCAGAGATCTAAAGAGTTAAAAGATGTATAACTTTTAGGACGAGGTGTTCCTTTAATTAAACTGGTTGAGAGAGATGGAAAAACAGAAAAGGTACTCAGGGGTTTCATCAAGCCACTGGTGAAAGTAACTGTAAGTCTACGACACTGTTTTAATCTTAGCAAAAACATCACGTGGAGATCTTGTTCTTTCAACAGTTAACACAGCTTCCACTCACAGATTTTTTTGAACATTTAGATTTTACTCCTGAAATTTCACTACTTGAAGTTAAAAATTTAATTGCTAGTTGTAGTCATCTTTCCAAACTACCTGTACATTATAAATGAAACAACCATTATGTCAGTTGAATCAGGAGTATGAATTTTAAAGATAGCCATCAGTAATATATAGGGACAGATATGGGAGCAAGAACAAGAAATTACATAGATTGTTAAAGAATACATTTCCAATAATCTTCTGAACCTCTGTTTTTTTTCCTCCCTCTGTTGAGGAAAATGTGTACAACGTTTTAGGAATCTTGGTGTTCAACCAGATTATATTATAATGAGAGGGAATTCTGACAGACCAGCACAGAGAATTAATTCTGTTTTAGAAACAAGACTTCTAAACGTATTATGGAGAGATAAAGCAAAACCTTCACTAAAGGCGAGTGGCACCTGAAAGAATAGCACCAAAGTCTCAGCACACATATGCCCACCATGCCTGTTGCTGAAATCCACACGAAAGGCATACCTCTCATCGAGGGAGAGGAGAGATTTTTGCTTGTAAAAGGCAGGGGACGATGATGACTGAAACAGTCGAAGACTAGTCTAAGCCTTTAAAGAGTTTTCAAGATTTAAGTAACTTTTAATTAGATTACACTCTGTTGGTTTTGCAGTAAACCAGTTTTCTGTGGGTAGAATAAATCTAAGGACCCCTAATATTTAATTTTGACACAAACTTCCAGTCAGATGTGAAGGTGACAAGACTGAAACATCTATTGAAAAAAAAGGTAAATGCCATGCTGCAGGCCCTGTAACGTAAATGTTGGTTGTCCAAATCTGAAACCATGATCTTTTCGTATCTACTACAGTCTGAGGCTACTGAAAAAAAATTGCCTCGGAGCAACTTCAGAATCAGTATCCCAATAAAAATGCAGTTATGTAAGCTTCTGAATTCCTCTTTGCATTCCAACCTTTTGTCACTCTTTCTATCAATTGTTTATTTCCATTATTAGGCATGTTAACACTTTTGTTTCAACTTGCACATGACCAAGTTTTGAGATTATATCGGAAGTTTGAGAGGACCTTCATACTCAGGAATTTGATTCCATTTCTAGTTTTACAGTAGTATCAGCTATATTCTAGTCTAAATAAAATGGTATAAATCCAGAATAACTCACTAACTTCACTTGACTTGCTACAGTTTTTAATCTATTTAGCTAAGATCAGATTTGTGTCCTGACTTGCTTAATTTGTTCCGTGCAGCTCTCACAGGCTTCATTAGGCTTGCGTGATATCACACCAACAGACTGTAAATTCTTTTCTCAAGAGAAACACTAATCACAGACTTGCTCAGTTTTTATGTTTTAAAAGTGTATTGTCTAAAATGGAGGTGGGCTCACTGCCACTTGGTGTGATTAACACCAAACTCTACTTTTATTGGTACTATACAGACTATTTACCAGCTCAAAGGAGGGTATAAAGCAAAAAACGGATGTTACAAAAACACAGTAACACATGTTTTAAAAACTAATGTAAAACCACTGACAGTTATAACCAGTGCTTCAGTAAAATGATAATGTTGCAACAGCTACTGCCCTCTTTGGACAACATTTCTGTTGTCTAGTAGGCTACTACACTTTCTTATAGAAAGGTCTCAAAATTTAAATTAAGTTGGAGGTCCTAATGGATGAGGCATTGCATAAACCTGGAATTAAAACAGTTCTTCTCTCTAAGAACCTGGTACAGTATTTTGAAACACTGTGTTTAATTTCCATTAAGGCCTTTTTTTTAACATGCAACATTGCAGAACTGGTTCCAGCTAAGTCCTTTTAAATTACTGAAGATTGAAAAGAATGTTTATAGCCCATCAAGCCGCTAACACTGTACACTTCTTTGAAAACAGCAAAGAAAGTTCTTGATATTCCAAATAGCTGATAAGCCATTTTGTATTATTAACAAGTACACTCTTGTTAATAATAAACAAACTAGAAAATTATAATGCTACTGGTATTGATTAAAATACCATTTGTTGGTGCTAACACTAGAAGGAAAAAGAGGATAGCATGGTAACCTGACATTCCTTCAGATGCTGGGAACCCCAAGTTGCAGAGTGTTGGACACAGACCTCAAATCAGAGCAGGCATGCTGTCATCTGGGAAGTTCATCAGCATTTTGGTCTGTAGAGGTCCTATAGGATTTTCTTGGAAGAAAACAACTCTATTCATCATTTCTACTGTGAAACAAAAGGACGTTGACATGAGAACATGCTGCTTCACTTTAAGGTAAAGCCAAGGCCATGCAGGTGGTGTCAAGGTGGCCACTGCTGGTGCCAAGTGGGAGCTGGCTACAGGCTCCTTCGTTATGAAGAGCCAGCCGAGGCGATCCTGCAGTCAAAGGACACGTACAGCACACCACAGACCTGAAGACTGAGCTATTCATGCAGACCAGGTTAACTGTTATGTGGATTACTGACTCCTTGATGTGCAATGGTCTTCCAGCTAGGATCACTGCAGCTGCAAAGACTAAATATACAAACAAATATATTTTTATACTCAGATATTCCTGTAGTTTCACAGCCAGCACTTTTTAAAAGAAAAGTCATGGAGTGAAGTTAAGGATGAAAAACTTACAGCTACCCATTTAACAGGAGCAATGGGAACAGCAGTAACAAGGACACGCTCCCCCTTTGAGGCACTCTCTTGCAGCCACAACTTGAGTGCCGACTACAGGGTTACAGTTTCAAGCTTTACCCTATCTGAAGCACCGTCTCATCAGCTAGCTGGAATTACACAATCACAGAATCACAGGGCTTGGAAGGGACCTCTGGAGATCATCTAGTCCAACCCCCCTGCCAGAGCAGGGTCACCTAGAGCAGGTTGCACAGGATAGCTCTAAATTAGCATAGCTCTAAACTTTCAACAATGAGTACTGGCATACATCACCAGCGCATTTGGACTTTAAAGGTATAGTCTTCCCATGGCTCTGGATATACTAACACATTTTATTAATGTGAACACTGTTTATGTGTGTATTTACTAAGTATTCTACAATAACATTTCCAAATCTTTTGTAACTTGCTCAGTTAAAAGGACAGATTTCTCTATCGGTTCCACCGGAAAGGGCCCACGTTCATCTTTCCTGTAAGCTGAATGAGACTTGAACTAGTCTAAAATAATGCTTCAGAAACTTCATCTCCCTCTACTGCTGCTAAATTCTATCTTCTGGTTTTTAAAAAAAGGCAGATGGAGTTCTTAAAGAGCAACTTAAATGTGTTGCAATCACTACACAGAGGAGCAATTCCAAGAAAACCTAGAAACACTTGCACTGAAAATAGCAGAAGTCTTGAGTTTATCTGATGTTTTATGCAGCAAACCTTATGCTAGAGAAAAAGATGCCAAAGAGAAGAATGAGAAGCTCCCTGACTGGCCTTTTATTATTTTCTGAAAGGTTTTCTCCACTATAGTAGTCCAGTATAAGCTGGCCTAAGGTGAAGGGGCAGGTCTATAAACTGAATTAGGGGCCTAAAAAAAGAAACCAGGTAGACTCGAGGGATCCTGTTACAAGCAGAGCACTACAGGGACAGGAGCATAAAAGTTGTGAGATCATAGTCAGTTAGCAAGGGGAAAACGGGACTGGTAGACAGGTACACTTGCTTGCTGGGGGAGGCTTGGTTTTCAACCTGCGAGAGCACTGACTTTCTACTGAACAGCTGTCAGATTAAAAAAAAAAAAAAAAAAAAAAGAGAGAGAGAGAGAGAAAAATAATTCTACTGCAGAGACTTGAACCCAGGTCTCTCCTCACTCCAGTAACTTTCCTACTTGGGTCTTTTTCATGCTCCTGTGAGGTTTTTATTGCTATGAATGCTGCTTTGCGTTCTGCTCCATGCCCTGCCCCCAGAGCGCAGAAACAGTTACTATCCGGGCTAGTCTGCAATCTAATAATTCAGGCTTTTGTCTAGACTATGCAGATTGTGCCCTGACCCAAGATGAGGGCACTTTATTCAGGACTTTCCTTGGCCCTCTAGCCAGAACATCCTCCCATGGGAACCTCCCTGTTCACATCTTACAGCAGTAAGCTCTTCTGAGATCTTTGCAAAACAGCTCCAAGTAGCGTAAACTCATGATTAAGTCTCATAAATTCTGAATCACGACAGCACTGCAGACATATCCTAGCCCTACCATTTCCTATCAGCCAGCTATGAAGTATCCCATGCTCAGCCAAGTTGTTTTCTTCTGTTTTCCCTTCTCAGGGAAACTTCGTGCTTCCCATTGTTTTACACCCCTCCAATTACATTTACTTACACATTAGTGACAACAGCAAGACAGTCAGTCTCTAAATAAGACTTAATATTCAATTTACCTAATTTTATTAGCAAGTGAGATGCAGGCGAATAGTTTTTACCATCATAAAAGAGTCATTAACTGGGCAAGTATGTGCTTCTGGTTCAGGACTGTTAGAAGTTAGGCTAACGTCAGCCTTTCATCACCAGAGGTGTTCACAGAAAGCAGTTCCCATAAACTGTCAGACTGAACAGCAACAGACACAAGGAAGACAGGAGGAATCCGAAGGTCAAATGGATCCTATCTTCTCTAGGGTACCAACTTAACAATTTGCAATTGTTACAAACATTTGCAGCTTGTCTGTCTGGGTTTAGATAACTTGTTTGATGCCTCACCAAACTCCCAAGACGATGAACACTTTTATTAGTCTGACCTCATAGTCAAAAGTGACAGTACAAGACATCTACCCTACGATGTTCTTCCTTCTTACAGAGGACAGACTACTTATGGCTGCGGCACCTAATTGTACCTGCATTCAAAGCGTGTGTCTGTGGCAATGAGGGGTGACAGGACAGTCACTGAGACGTTGCATTTCATATCTGAAATGAGGGGTTGAGAGAGTCAATGTGAGCTGCAAGTCTTACCAGAAATCTTAGCTTAAAAAAATGCATTTGCCCTGAAGTATTAAAACAATAAATCACAACAGACATATGCAAGGCAAATTCTAACTTGAATGAAGATCACTTTTACATTTGAAGACTGTATTAGTTTACTGATAGGCTAAATTGTATAATAAAAAAAATTCAAAAACTTTTAATCTTTAGAAAACAAACAAAATCAAAAGCTGTAGCTCAATTTTTCCTCACAAGAGGAAGAGTTGAGCAGGTTAAAATTTTGTAGCTTTATATGCAATTGATAGTTTTCAGTTTCTTGTACTCCTCAGTATACCTTTTCTCTTTCAAGATTAATTAGAGCACCTGTCTTGTCAGCTCAAGGTTGAAACTCAAGAGGTTGGTCCTGTCCCCCAGCCAACTGCTCCTGTCCTCTCCCTCGTGCCACCAGCAGCATTCTTGCATGTTCATGGAGGTAACAGCCAGGTTCCTGAAATGTCCTGAAAATGTCCTCCACGGCAAGACCTTCGGCTCACTCTCAGTGCACGGCCTCAAAAGCTGTGCCAGGGCATGAGAAGAGCGGAGCAGGCAAGCGTGACTAGCAGCACCACAGCTGGAGTACAGCAGCCACACAAGCAAGTCTGGAGATCAATGGATGAATTTTGTGGACTGATCATGCTAGCAATATATAGACATATTGCTACATCCATTGTGTGGCACTGAACAGATGCACTTTAGAAACCTGTATGATTCAAACTTCTCACTGACATTGTCTTCAGGGAAAGAGACAAGTATCTTGGGCCCGGTTCTGCAACCATTTTGTCATGAAAGTAACTCTCTGAAGATAGCGGTAGCACCATATTCTTTTATGCTTCCCTAGACTCTTCTGCTGTCACTGAGGCTACACATTTGCTGCTAGAGCTTTAGTGGGGCAGTGAAAGTTGGTTTATACTTTCATCCAGTTTCCAGATGAATTACTGCCCCAAAAATATATTTTTGGGATTTGTTTGGTTTGTTTTAAAGAACGTCAATACATACTCCCCTAAAACATTTTTACTGAGACACTGATATGCCAGAATTTGATTTCTATTTCCAAAACACGTGTTCAAACTTTTAAAATACTATTTCAGTTATAACTACAACATACAAACCCAGAGAAACAAAGAAAAAAAATCTACTGTATCTGTTACTTATTAATACTGTGAAGTAGCTAAAAGAGCACTTTTTCTATGGTAACTGTAACTCATGGCTCATTTGTACTGTTTTCTTCTCTGTTAATTTATTATTTTCTTTATACATTTTTACATGCATTCACGGTCAACTAATAATCACACATAACATTGAGATTAGAGTCAATATTGAGATCATACATTTATTTGAATATATATTAGTTCTTTTTTACAGGTATTAAATCTGTGCTTTAGCAAAATCCCCTGTATGTGAGTTTATACCGCCAGTGATCTCTACATGTCATGAAGTCCCTGGACACATTCCTGACAGTAACTTTATCGTAAAACACAACTCTCCTAGCAGAAGACCAGTCACTGGAGAAGATTTATCAAGTTAAAAGTCCTATTAAATAGTAATCAATTCCCTAGTCACTTGTTGCTTCAGTCAGTGCCTCAGGTTATACAAAATGGCAGATTCCAATAAATCCATCTGGTTGTATGTGGAGGGACACTTAATAAAATAAGAATTACTAATAAAAAAAACACAACAATTTTTTTGTTAATATTTGTATGCTACATGGGTATACATCCATCCAGGGCACGAATCAAGTAACCCAAAGGCTGCAACAGCCCCTGCAAATATACACAGTTAATATTAAAATGACAGGATCTCAAAAGTTAATAAATGTTAGCATTAATGTTACATATTCAAACTTGATACAACCTCTGTGTAAATCAAAGTGGGGCTTTTAGTAGTTACACCATGATATTCATATTCCATCTATTGTAATATTTCTTCTGTCCTCTTAAGTATGGCCCAATTCAGGAAAGCATTTAAGAGTAGCCTTAATTTTAAGTATATACTTTCCTTTTAGCATACAATTAATTGTGATTCCAAATTCAGGGCTTTGTATACAAACCTCGTTTGCCACATGGTGTCTTAAATCCACACTGACTTTTTAATTTCCAAATTTCCAGTGAAGGGCCACCAAGATGCTGAAGGAACTGGAGCATCTCTCCTACCAGGAGAGGCTGGGAGAGCTGGGGCTGCTCAGCCTGGAGCAGAGCAGGCTCGGGGGGTCTCATCCGTGTGTACAAACACCTGCAGGGAGGGGGCCGAGAGGACGGAGCCAGGATCTTCCCAGTGGTGCCGAGGGACAGGACCAGAGGCCATGGGCACAAACTGACACACAGGAGGGTCCCTCTGGACATCAGGAAACACTTTTTCACTGTGAGGGTGACCGAAAACCACCAGGGAGGTGGTAGAGTCTCCCCTTGGAGATACTCAAAAGCTGTCTGGACATGGCTCTGGGTAGTCCTGCTTAAGCAGGGGACTGGACCAGATGATGCCCAGAGGTCCCTTCCAACCTCAACCAGTCTATGATTCTGTTAATATTTAATTTCTTTTTTTCTTTACTCTTTCCTTCAGCTTTTCTTGCCTCCTTTTCTTTTTTTCTCCTTACCTGAAGTCCTTTAAACTCTTCCATACCTTCGGTTATTTCTTAGACTGCATTACTACTTTGCTTTCACTGTATGGTTCATCATATTGGACTTTAAGATCTTGATTACTGCCACTGTCTTTGGCAACAATATATTATCTTTGAACAATTTCTTTTTACTTTTCAATGTTTTCTCTGCTCTGTATCATTTGAATTTTCTTTTCTTTTCACACAATCCTTAGCTGTTCACAATATTGTGATGATGTAAGACTCCTGGTAAAACTGTGCCTGTTATCAAAGTGGTCTCTTCATTTGTGGAAACAGGACAGTCCGTCCTGAAAGGAGGGTGAGGGGAGAGACTGAGGTTCTGCTTATCCGATGCTTACTTAAGATTACACTCCTACTTAAAAAGCACTGTGCTATCTGCTGCTACTTCAACACAAGCAAGATCTTTAACAGAGAAAGAAGTAGAAGAATAATACCTAGCTCTCATACAGCGCTTTCATGTACAAAATGTTATAATTTTCCATGATTTATAAGTGGTGAAACTAATGGACTAAAAAGGATTAACTTGCCCGAGGTCATCCAGAAGACTAGTAGCACTAGCAAGGTTAGAATAAAGATTCCCCCAGTGAGAGTCAAGCTTTATATCAGGCTACATAGCTGAGGAGAAATCAGAGCTCCCAGCAGAAACCAGAGCATGTCCTGTCTGGTTCAATATGCATTGTTCGCTAATACTACTCCACCCTGTATATGACGACTGGATTGTCACAGCGTTGTTATTCAGTCATTAGTAGAAGAGGACCAAACGTCAGGTTAAACACAAGGCAGTTCATTAGGTAATGAGGTAGCTGGTGAGAAAAGTCCACCAGTACTCCAGTACTCCTACATGCTTTCTACGCTGGCCTTTAGAAAATCACATTAAGCCTACTAGCAGCCATGACAAGTTTAGCAGGTCCGACAGTCTGTTACGTGGCGTCAAATATACATTCACCCTCCTATGCTCTGCGCTGGTATAGTTGTATTTATACAGGCTATGTCTGCACAGCAACTTCCACCATGGGTTATCAAAATGCTCTCAAACTTTTGCAACAGGAACAAGAGCTACAGTTTTTTGTTTAAAAAGACTGAGTTGTAAACACCTGTAAACAAGAAATTTGAAGCTATTTAACCCAATTCTACAGCGGTCCAAGGCAATTCATGTCAGAGTTGCCAGTTTCCTTCCGTACTTGCAGCTATTTGATCTTCCCTTGTGCTGGACAGCAAGCCAGCTCGGCAGCCAAGCTGGCCAAAAACTAAACTCTTTTTATTTTGTCCTTGGGAGAGTTAGTTTTCAGCTGTCTGAGCACAAGCTCCCACAGAAAAGAGAGGAAAGGAGCCCACGCAATGGGTCAGAATGGGACTGCGGATGGCCTAGCCCTGACTTAGGATACTGTGATATTGCATCCAAAGGGAAGTGTTACCCCATCAGGTATGTTAGAATCACAGAATCGTTTAGGCTGAAAAAGACCTTTAAGATCATCGAGTCCAACCATACTAGCTATTTCACTCAGACTTTCTGTGAAATCACTGTATGAAAGCATAATGATCAAGAAAAATGCGATTCCCGCTGTTACTTTAAAAGAAAGTTAAGTTACATAAATAAAACATCATATCACAGCTATTTCAGAGAAAAAGGTTACTGTTTTAAAATCCAGTTCAGGTCAATGCTGAATACTACATATACTGTTTTACAACATTACAAAACAAAACTGGTAAGAACCTTTGAAAATCTATAGAATTACAGATGCAATAAAATTATTTTTTAATGCAGCTATGAAGGTTAACTAGATTTTAAAGCTTCAGGACATTTTTTTTTTAAATATCAGACACACAGAAGAAGATGCTTATCATTTCTAGTAGGTTAATGGTAGCCTTTAATAATGCGTATTTTGAATTTACTTGCAAGAAAACCTGATATCTATAACTCAAGTAAGACTGCAAATTTTCACAATCATAAGTAACTCACAGCAAATAAAATTGGTTTAAAGTCAGCCATTGAAAATAGGGGACTCCCTTCCCTTGTGGGGTGTCACAAGTCCATTAGTGTCAGAGTTCAACACTCTCTGACCAGGTTACTTCAGATATTCCATACTAGGAGGGTTTAATGTTTAGTATCAAGTTTACTTATTTGAAGATATTTGGCATTCCATGGGTTTGGCAGAGCGATACAGCCACGTATGGAAATCACAACACAAGCACAATATAGCAATTGCAATATACAGTTGGATCACAATACAAACATGATTCCCAGTACCTGTCTCTGTACGCTCCATCATCACAACGCTGGGAAGAAATGTGCGAGTCAAAGCTAGCTCAAGCCCACGGCCCTCTTTGAAGGTCCTTTTATTGGTTGTTCTGTTTTTACACTTTATGATGGGCTGAGCCACACACGTACTTCCCCTGCCCCACGCTGGTCTGGTTAGCTCAGGAGGACATTACTATCTACTATTTAACCCAGCAAAGGCAGTTTACACAACTGTTACCCACAGTATATCTAAAACAAAGGTTACCCTGCATTCTTTTTGTGTTGGGGTTAAGTTCAGCTTTCTTTACAATAACTACTGTCATTCCCTTCATTCTTCCCAGACCTCATCATTCTTGCCTGTATCCTCTCAGCCTTCTCCCACCGTGGGGGTGTGTTGATTGGTCACGTGGGATTCAACATAGTCTGAATCAGAATAGCATCATCCACACAGAAGATCAAAATTTGATCAAGAAAGAAACATTCATCTGTTGTTAGACACTGGAAGGCTGGTAGGTTCACCAGCCTCTTCAATATCTAGAGTGTTTTCCATTAATAAATGACAACACTCACAAATTCTCACCTCTGAAATATTTGATTTCACAGCATTAATTAGTCTTTCACTTTAGTCTGTGTCAATGCGTTTCTCTTGAACAATGAACATTTCAGGTCCCATTTACAGATGATCAGACTCAATAATCAGTTGATATATAACCTGTGTCTTAATAGTGAGAATGTGACACCCCCGCACTGCTTCCTGGGAACTGATGCCTGGATGAACCACAGCAACAATTTGGCTCAAACGTACCTTAGGTTTCCAAGTCAGACAGACAGGCTTTTCCATGGAAGATGGGGAACTGTGAGAAAGGAGAAATGATGTCCTGCGCTACATGGATTAAGTCCAGTACCTCCAGGTTGTGGAACAACTGCGAAGTGAATACACTTGATGTGGCCTTTTTTTTTTTTTCAAATTGGTTGGAAACAGAAATGCTGAGGTATGAACAGGCTGACTCCTGTTCTTACCTCCGCCATCAGAGTGGTTCCAAAGAATGTTGACAGGTGCTTTATATATATATATATATAAATATATCTATATATAAAAGGTCTGACATTTCCTGGAAACACAGATTTGCAACACACGCACCAAATGGAACGGGTAGAACACGCAAAGTAAGTCTGTGCCTCCAAGAGGTTCAGCCCTCCTACACCCACACAGCACTTCACTTACGTGATTGTTCTAACAGCTGCCAATGCTGTTTGATTTCTGAATGCCGTTCAGGATTTCTGAAGTAGAGCATGGAGGGCAGAACCATCCTGCTATAAGGGATTCAGAAATTTTGGACAGTATCTGTAGCCCTCAAAGTTCACCCGAGCAGAACTTCCAAGTGCAAAAAGAGGCTAAGTCTGAGGAAACAAGATCTGCAGCAGCCTTCAGAAAAGGTGTAATTCATGCTACCAGTAGTAGGCTTTTATATTGTGAAATGATTACAGGTGCTTGTCCATTCAATTTTCTCAGTCACCTAAACAAGCTCAATGTTACTGCTAAAAAAATCTGTGGTCTGTACAATAGCAACGTTTCTCTTTTTGTGAGTGCTGCTCCCAGGATGGAAGGGGTTTATTTGTTTCTTTGGTTGGGGTTTTTGTTTGTTTTTAAAGTCTTACTGCACTTAAAATAGGAGTGATCAAATGGTTTAGAATTCCTATGTTTTCAGCTTTCCACACTTCCTCCCCTGCCAATGCAGCAATGGCAATATTTGCCCTCTGGCTTAAAAGATACAATACCAGATCTCCATCTAAATTAAAATTAATGGAGCTTGATTAATTGGAACAAAAATGATTTGAGGGGAAAAAAAAAAGAAAAGGAGAAAGAGAAAAGATGGGTGAACTTCAAAGCAAGTGGAAATGGAAACACCTAATAAGGCAGGCAAGGGATACAGGCATGAGATGATGCAGCAGGATATGTGGCAGAACAACGTAAGTGTAGGACAGTTTACAAGAACAGTTAGGTGTCCAAGAAGGACAGCAGACTTATCCATATGTCCTTCACTAAAGACAAGTCTACCACAAGTTATACTTAGTAGGCAACCTAAGGGTGTTAAGTTAAAATTGGACTTCAGTTATCCTGACATCGGGGAAACAGAATAAACTATTCCAAAATCCATTTCTGAATTAAAATTTTTAATCTAAAGTACAGCAATTTTGTAATTAAGAATGGTATGAATTGAAATGAAAGAAGATCAAATCCAAGCATGTTTTCAAGATACAATTCCTTGCAGGCCATATGATGACTTGATCTTAACCATTAGCAATAATTTCTTCTAATGCACCCAAGCATTTTCTAATTGAACAGTATATTCCCATCAACTGAATCCAGATAAGTCAAATTATAACCCTAGTAAACTTGTGTATAAATGAGATAGTTATAATATGTTACTGCTAATGAGATAGTAGCAGTAACATATTATACCTATGTTACTATATGAGGTCAGTCTGACCTCAGTGCCAGGGAAGATTATGGAGCAGATCATCCTGAGTGCCATCACGTGGCACATGCAGGACAACCAGGTGATCAGGCCCAGTCAGCATAGGTTCATGAAAGGCAGGTCCTGCTTGACTAACCTGATCTCCTTCCATGACAAGGTGACCTGCTTGGTGGATGAGGGAAAGGCTGTGGATGTTGTCTACCTGGATTTAGTAAAGCCTTTGACACCATTTCCCACACCATTCTCCTGGAGAAACTGGCTGCTCGTGGCTTGGATGGGTGTTCTCTTTGCTGGGTGAAAAACTGGCTGGAAGGCCGGGCCCAAAGAGTGGTGGTGAATGGAGTTAACTCCAGTTGGTGGCCAGTCACAAGCGGTGTTCCCCAGGGCTCAGTATTGGGGTTGATTCTCTTAATATCTTCATCAGTGACCTCGATGAGGGGATCGAGTGCATCCTCNTCTTCTCCCAAGTAACAAGCCATAGGACAAGAGGAAATGGCCTCAAGTTGCACCAGGGGAGGTTTAGATTGAATATTAGGAGCAATTTCTTCACCCAAAGGGTTGTCAAGCATTGGAACAGGCTGCCCAGAGAAGTGGAGGAGTCGCCACCCCTGGAGATATTTAAAAGATGGGTGGACATGGTGCTGAGGGACATGGTTTAGTGGTGACTTGGCAGTGCTAGGGTAACGGTTGGACACGATGATCTTAAAGGTCTCTCCCAACCTTGGTGATTCTATGAATCTATACTTGGTTTTGACTTCTGGATAATACACTAATTAAATGATTCCTGAATGCTTACAAAGAAACACAGTGAGCCCCATACGATTTCTTGACAGAACCATATAGATAATGAGCATATACTGGCAAAATGCAGTTTAACATGACAATACATGTATATCCTGAATGCTTTAGGAAATGCAATAACGAACTTGCTTGAAGAAAAAAAAAAACATTACCTGAACCACAACCACGTATTTTCCTATTATTAAGAGACAAAATGAAGGATTACAAATGGTTTTCCTCTTAGAGCACCTTCTATGTGAGATCTCAATCACTAAACCTAATCAAATCTTCTATAAAAATTGCGAAGATTAATATAGATTAAACGTGACAAGTTGGGAATACTAGGACACAGAAGACTGACTTGCTAAGATCACATGCCAGAAGCCTGTTACAAGTTACTATTCTATCCTAAGGATGGAAGTCAATGCTTTTCAATCCCAGGCTTTTTTAGACACACCAATAACTATCCTCAGTCCCTCTTCCTGCTTCACTATAGACTGAAAAAAAAAAAAGTAAAAAACTGTTAGAGCTGTGAATTACTGCACTCGGAAATCTGGAAATATTAAAGTGAAGTCACTTTGCCAGTGACCTCTATAGTCTTGAGACGCATTTTTAGCTACATGTTTGCCCATTATTTTATGTCAAGACATGGTCCCCATGTCCCTCACTATGATTTTGATACCTGCCCTGCTAAGTCCTGCTTCAGTTGTTATCCAGCTTGTGCTGGAACACTGAAGCAATTATGTGTTTTCACAATATGCATGAAAGCCATCATTCAAACTTAAAGGAAAAAAAAAAACAAAACCAATAACAACTATGGCATTTTCTTTACCTCCATGCCTGGATTTTCCCCTCCTCGTTAAAAACTTCCCACTCACTAGAGAATTCAAGCAAAAATCTGTCCCACAGTTGACATTCCATCCTACTCGTATTCCCAGTGTTAGAAGTGTTTCAGTTGTTTTGCACAGTGCATCACCAGAAATAAGTACATCAAGCCAAACAAAGTTCTGATCATTAGGTGTTAAAACCTATTATTTCTGGGATACTTTGTCAGAGTTGTATCCATACAATTACATTTACAACTGCTTTGAGTGTATTACTCATTCAAGAAAAGCGACTGGAACAATGGTCCTGAAGTGGGAGCTGCTTTTCACATATTCTGCAAGTTTCCTGTCTTGAGCAACACACAAGTCATTAAAATCTAACTGATGTAGACAAGAGGCTTCCTTCGTCCGTTAAAGATTTCCTGATCTTTTTCTAATGTGATAGGCCATGACAATATTCATCACACTCAGTGCTTTCAGAGGAAGATTTTCTCATAGCCAAAAATGTTTATTTTATTACAGATTCAGCATTTTAACTCACCAGAAGATTTGGAAAAGATCTGCAAATTACTTTTAGCTGTACAGAAAATCTGCTGCAATGTACTTTCTACCTAGTTCTATGAAAGCCGCAAAACAAATTAACAAAATCACCTCCAACAATTTGTTGATCAATGTTTATCACTACTGAGGTTTTGCCAAAAGAAAATGGCAGTTTTCCCTACAGGAAAAAATCATGCATTACGGAGAATTCACAGCTGGAAGTCAAGTACAAATTCATGCTGATAGAAATCTTGTATTCTAAATATGATTATATTTTGGCCACCAGCAATTACTTTTAAGAAAAAAAAAGTTCCGATGGTGACATCCAACGCAAATGTAACACAGAAGAAACATCAAATTCCTTGCCTTTCCCTCACTTTTATTTTGCTGCAGGTCAGATCTGTAGTATTGAAACCATTACAGTGAGGGTGGGGAGGAAAATCCACAAAATGCCTCCAAAACACAGGAAAACAATGAAGGAACAAGTGACAAACTAAAACTGTACTTTCAAGCAAAACTTATTTTGTAACAAAAAGACAGATGGATAGGGAGACAAACAGACAACAATGACAGACAAAGCAGACACTCCACATGCAAGGTGCGCAGCAGTCACAAACGATGTCAAAACAGACGCCTGTAATGACAACAGCTATAGTACAAGAACTTCTCATCTATACTAATAATTTCAATAAACTTTCTTTTTCCTTGCAGGAATGCAACCTCACAGCTACGCAGAAGCACCTACACTAGTATCAGCAGCATTCAGTTGGGAGATCGTCTCTCGAATGGCCAGGAGGAAGCTGCAAGTAACCACAGCGTTAACTTGCCACTGCTTTTGTAACGCAAACAACGCAGCAGGGAAAGACAGCATAGCACGTAGTTGTCATGAAATGTAAGCGTAGCACACAAAAGTATACATACATCATTTAATCTTCTAATCAAATATTTAGTGTTCATCCATCTTTGAAAAAGGAAAGCTGAGGACTCAGGCGAAAAGTAAACCAATCCCGACTGCAGGAGGAAATGGTGTACAACACAGTACGCTGCAGTGACAGCGAGGGGAAGCAGACACACATATGGCTTTGCCCTTTATTATGCTAATCATGACTGATACCTAAGTTAAACTGCACTAACATCAGGACCACATGGTTTAACATACTGCCCAGCTATCCTAAGAGTCTGCAAGCGCTCATCAGATTTGTGTGAGAGGATGAGCAGACAGGGCAGGACACTGCAAACATGCTTGAAATGGCCAAAAAAGTAGAACTATGCAGAGCATAGTCCTATTCTTTCCTCCTGTGCTCCAGAAAGGCTCAAGGGCTCACACAGTAAGAACAGAAACCAGTTCCTCTCTCAGTTTCGCTCATTATGCAGGCTAGAAACAGATTTTTAGCCATAAACAAGAGAAAAACTAAAATTTTTAAAATACATAGCAGCCTATATTAAGGACCACTGTCATTAAATTGCCCTTGTTTAGTTGGACAACTATGACTTAGTCATTATTGTACAGACAAATTCAATACTTAGCAGCAAATTCACTGCAGTATGCCTTCTAAAGATGGTAATTACAAAGCTTTGGTACTGACAGATAACCATGATACTTTGCCCTTAAATATTTGAGAGAAAATGGTTAAAGACAACATAGTTTAGTGCAAGTTACAGATTGTTAGTCAAATGTAATGAGTTTTCATTCTCATACTGAGTGTAATATTATCCTTAACTGATCCTGCTAACTGAACTGACCCAACAGCTTAAAACAAGCCAAAAACCAGGTGACAAGAAACACATTAATTGACCCTCCACGTTCCCATCTTCCACACCCCTATAAACTAGGGTAGCATGATGAAGTTTGACAGTTACATGCCTTTGAGATACCTTGGTTTCATTTGAAAATTCTGTCCACAAAGTCAAATTCATCACTAGCTTCACGTTCTGTTAAGAGAACATCAACGCTAGGTTCTTGTGGATTTTGAAGGATTCCTCCTTGTTCCTCCCTTCTCTCCATACTATGGGCCTTGGCCCAGACCTTGCAAATACTCAAGCACTTGACTTATGTGAGTAGTCTTAATGATCACAGAATAGCTTAATGATCACAGAATATCTCAAGTTGGGAGGGACCCATAAGGATCAGCAAGTCCAACTCCCTGATCCTTGCAGAACTACCTAAAACTAAACCATATGACTGAGAGCATTGTCCAGACGCTCCCTTAGTACCTGCACCAAGAAGTTATCTTCAACGTGCTTCAGGAATTTCCTGGACAAGGGCAGGTGATCTAGAGATATCCCTTAAGTCCTTGTAGAATAATTCATCAGTGAACGATAGAATCACAGAACTTTGCTACTGAAGGTGCTAACATCTAAATGGTACAGACAATTGCATGCCAGCACTTGAGCCTGCACCCTTGCATATTTACTGTATTAGTATAGAGTCAAAGACGCTTTATTCATAATCCTTGAATTTTTTATTCTTTTTCTTTAGTTTTTACTAAAATCTCCAAACACAAAGGATTTTCACACAGAACGGGTATGGCCATTGAAAAGCTGTTTTGAGTCGGGTGCATGCTGTTAACCTCCCAGATAGCTGGTGGGTCCACCTCAGGGTACCAGAAGCAGAAAAATGCTGTTACCAGAGATTGCCTGGATTACGGATGCGCAAAACAGCATATCTCTGATTCTTCTCAGCCCATGTGCTTACACGTGTTGCAAGACAGACAAGAAAGGCCGGAGGGACTACGAACTAGCTCCAGCCTGTCTGTCAGCCCTTGTTCTAGGTCACTTCCAGCATCGCCTTAGATCGTTCAGTGAGTCCGCTGAGGTTTCCCAACACTCGTGTTTATACCTTGACATTACACCAAGTGCTAGGATGTTCTAACGCCAGGGTATTCACTCCACTTTGATACTTGCATGGATGTTAAGTTCCCAGCTCACCCTGCAATCACAGCTCTGTTATGAGCAGTCGTTAGTGTCAACGAAGAGACGTCATTCTGCAGGGAGAAAAGAAACACTTCCCCAAATTGCTCCTTTACTGTGTTGTCCTTTACTGTTTTATCTTCCTTACACCTTTGAGTGAGAGCATAAATAAACAACATTCATAAGTTTTCTCATATATCTTTTTCTGGCAGGGTTATAGTGCACATAACAGGGAAAAGTCTGGGGAAAGACCTCTTGGCAGCCGGGGGGGTATTTCCTTCTGCTTGCAGAGCCACATTCCCAGCTGTACTATGCAACTTCATGGGTCATTTATGGCACAGAATTCTAGGGGTTTATTTATTTACTATCCCCAGTTACAGATTCATTTGGTTTGGGGTTGGTTTTGTTAAGAAACGTTCATTGATTCCTCTTCCTGTTTTGTTTTTCAGTATCCCAAACCACTCATTCACTACCAACAGATTTTTTGATTCCCTTAGTTGAACGGGAAACCTTTCATTACAAAGGGATCAGAAGAAAAAGCCAGCAGTTTCCAGTAGCTGAGCTCTTTTTATTATATTCTCTACAACTGCAAAATAAGCTTCAAGACAGTTGCCGAGATGGACGTTCTCCCTGGGGCTGGAGGACAGGAGTCCCAAAATGGTGGCCAGCCTCAAGCTTGTGGCAAGATGCTGGACCGGTGTTAACGCTCCTCTTGTCACAACACTCAGTCATTTGTGAAGAGCCCATCAGCATAAATTAGCCAGGGTCTACTCAGCATCAACTACGTAAATAGAAACACAATGTATGCACATACTACGTTACCTGCTTTCCAAATGAAACTACATATTCATGGCTATAATAATTCTGTTACTGATGTTTTGTCTAGGTGTAGTAGGGACCTGGATAGATGCCAGAAAAATGCTAACATGGAAATATATATGTATGTACATATTATATACATATTTTCCTAAATACATATATATATATATGTATCTAAGCACTTTGTTATCTCACAAATTCCGCTCAAACCTTTAAATTACTCATGGGGGTAAATATGACAAGAGTTCAAGAGTGCTGGTCACAGGCACACAGCACTTATTATCATGTTCCTGTTTATAGTGGTTGTCTAGATGCTAGCACAGATACTGCATTGTACTGAAACCAACAAAAAGGGGTATTCACAGATACAGCTCATTGCCTTTTGTCAGATAGAGCAAAGCAACAGCATAGGAACTATTTATCATTCTGCCGGGTGAAAAAAAAAAATCTAAAAATAAATACTGTATTTTGCTACATTCTTAGTCAGCTGTTTTTTAGCAACCTGATCACGTCCAAGAAATTCTAACTCTTGTAGAAAAATATAAGTGATAAAAAACCAATTAATTTTACTGTAACATGCAGGACAAAGAATCTTAAATAATAAGTACTAGAGCTATTATTCAGCATATGCATTTATTTCAAAGTACACTGATTATGAAGGACACTAATTCAGCCACCAGGTTTCATGGCACATCAGCTTGTACAAGTCTAGATGCTCTGCATGCGACTAGCCCAGCAGGAATCTGTTAACCTGAAAAAAATACTTACTTTCGTCTATATATTACCAGCTGTGCAGAAGAGATAATTAAGCAGAATCCTGGCCCACTCGTGTTAGAGTTCCTCTTTCTGGTGACACATGCTCCAAACACAGAAACAGGTTCCCACCCTTATCACATCAGAAGCACACACAAAACCATATATTTTAACGGATTATCTCCTGGTTTAAGACATAGGTACAAGCATGGGACTCCCTGCTGGAGAAGTAACCCATCAAACGTCTTTTGAGAAGCTTAGTCATTGGTCCTCTTTAGGGAGAGGATCTCTTTAGGCCAAACTTCCTTGTCTTGGCAGCTGTCAGACGTCAACCAAAGGCATGGTTTCAGGTTTTAGTACAATAAATGAGCTTCGACTTCAAAGTGACTGCGCAACAGAGTACACTCAAGGAGTACGGTCACTTGCTGCAGCTCTCTTCAGCACAATCTATGAGGGAAAGGATGATTTCACTTAGGTCGATCGAGGTTGGAAATGTGCAAATATTACTGTGTGTGGCCTTTCCTTAGAAGGAACAGTCAGGAACATCCCATCCCTGCCCATGAAGATGGGGAGGGACTCTGGATCAGGGAGCATAGCGTTAGGACAAGGGGGGACAGTTCTAAACTGAAAGAGGGGAGATTTAGATGAGATATTGGGAAGAAATTGTTGACTGTGAGGGTGGGGAGACCCTGGCCCAGGTTGCCCAGAGCAGCTGTGGCTGCCCCATCCCTGGAGGTGTTCAAGGCCAGGTTGGACGGGGCTTGGAGCAACCTGGTCTAGCAGGAGGTTTCCCTGCCCATGGTGGTGGGGGTTGGAACTAGATGATCTTTAAGGTCCCTTCCAACCCAAACCATTCTATGGGTTTCAAGGATAACAAAAGAGAACAAAGAGCAAGTATTTAGCATTAAGTAAAACACACCATAGTAAATTTGGATGTAATTTGAAGTTGTAGGCCAATGAAGAGCAAGGTATGAAAGTATGTTAGCAAACATATAAAAAGATCCCCAAGTGGATCCTAGAGCGAGGAAGAAAAAAACATCGATATCAACATCATGTTCCTCCTGGCAAGGGACTGCAGATGCCGGCAACTCACAGTAACACCCCACCCCCGCAGCACCAGACTGAAGCTGCCCACCTTTAGGACATGGAGCAGTGAAGGAAGGGTGGAAGGACAAACCTGCCATCGACCGCAGCTCCACATCCTGATGGCTTCAGTTTGGTGCTCTGTGTGTGTCTACAAGTAACACATGGAAGGATGAACCTTCCATCACTAGGAAAAAGGGACAGAAACTAAGAAGCATTTATATAACAATTTTAACTCTATTTAACTGTAGCTATTATTGAGACTTTTTTCTGTTTAGAAATACTCTTTTTTTTCTGTAATAACTGGATTTGAACTAGTAAAGATCATTGGATTAGACTGTTAAGATTTTAATTATTCTAACAATAGAATTCTTGGCTTTATATATAAAGTGTGTTTCTTCTTTGCCCATAAACAAGATTTTCAGCTCAGATGCTGAATTCTCTTATCACAGCCCAACTGTAGACACCAAACTTTCCTTGATTTTCTGTCCCTTCCCTCACCTCTAATGAACCAAATAATTATGAAAACTGTCTCAGCTTCACTGGCGTACATCCTGAGAAACTCTGACAGATCTGCTACAACAGAGTTGAGATGACACTCTAGACCAGGAATATTAAGCATGAAAATAGTTATGTAGATACTGTATTTTATTATTTCAATGACAGATTACGAAAAACAACATGCCAAAGACAAGCTACACAGGAAAACCAAACAGCACTATAAATGCATCTACCGCTTTGGAGGGGCATCTTTAAGAATTTCTCCTAAATGCCAAAAGTCTGCAGAGCTTGCTGAAAAAAAACACTTATTTTTAATCTGTACTATGCTGGTAAGAAATAATTCCATGTATCTGTAAATACCTGTCTTTTTTCCCCCCAAGTACAGAAATGCACTCTTCCAGTCCAAACCTATGAGAAGTTCTAGACAGCAGACAGCAGGCAACAGTCCAACCATAGCAAGGGACATGAGCAAGTCCTGGAATATGCTTCGAAGCCTTGGCTTCTGAGAAAGTTCTGATTAACTAGGACTGACATTTACTACTAGGACCAGAGATACATTTTGTGGCATAATGACTACATTCAGCATGCAAATGTGTTTAGGCCGTTATTTCTTTCACCTCTTACAATACTGTTTTAAAGCATCACGATAGCCTAATGATACAGGTATTTAAAAAAGCAAAAGAATGAAAAACTCAAACCCCAAAACACAGCAACCTAAGTAACTCTCTAAAGCCTAAGACTTGTTCTTTTTCCATGAAAGGCTGGGAGCACAGCTGAGCTACAGCTTGGGGGGATGGGAGTGGGGAAGGGTTTGTAAATACTTGGTACACAAAACCTGGAGTGTTTGGGGACTGAATTCAGTAAGCCACCTTGGACTAAAAAAGGAAGAAAGAATTAAAAAGTTGAAACCTTTTTTTTTTCCATTTGTCAGGACTGCCCACTGAAACACAAACATATCAGTTATTTATGCAGCTGTAGCCGGACAAGTTCAAGGTACTATTTGTCTGCTTCCTGACTGAACGAGCCTCCTCTCTTGTCTTTGAGATTTCCACTAGGCTTCTAAAAATATGTAAACAACTATACTACATGTATGTGCATCAGAGAAAAACAGGGAGGGCTAGATTTCATTTTGGTTTTATTTTACATTTAAGACTGTACCTGATTTTGAAATTGAGAGAAGCTTGGAAAGAGATGGAACACCTGAGGACATGTAACTGCCAGCACACCAGAGCGTAAACATGTCAAATAGGTATCAGAACAGTGCCAAGTCTCACTTTCACAAAACCGTTAGCGTCTCTGCATTTGATACAAAGAGGTTTCTTTGATTTCTTTTTATCAAGTCGAGTTGTGAAAACAACTGCTTTGTGGCAAATGCACAAAATGCTGATTAATCCAAAAAAGGATCAGCTTTTAGTGTTTGACAGTCATACCGAGAAGGCCAAGTGATGTGGAGACAGACTACAGAGTGTCAAGGAACAGCAAGAACAGGATTGCTCCCTAAGGGAAGGCAAGCCTGGACCCCAGGATGCCCCAAACCCCGGCTGTGCAATGACCCCACACCCACAGCACCAGAGGCAGGCAGGCAAAGCAGTGACAGCAGCAGGTCCTACTGCCAGCGCAGCCATCATCAGGGGAGACAGGGCAACAGGCCAGGGTCCACCCGGGGATTCCACCCAGCACTTCAGATACGGGACTAGGGACAGACACCCCCAGGACACAGCTCAGGAGGGAACCAAAGGCACCAGCCTGAGCTTAAATGGAGCCCTTGGTCAGAGGAGGTGGGTGGAAGCCCCAGGTGAGACTCATCAGGGCAACAATGGTCTATTAGTGCTCTCCGTGCCCAGATGCAGAGAAATATCAGTGGATTCCTAGACAGGATTCACCGACTCTGACAAAACTACCAAGTAATGGTAAGTGTATTAATTCTAACTCTGCAACAGTTATGCTTCATGTTTCTGCCCAAAGTCTCCCTTTTCAGAGCACAGAGCCCAGGGAAATAAGAACACTAAAGGCTTTAAAAATTCCATATGTGCATGTAATGCCTTGTTTTGGTAACACAGGGAGTTCCACTGAAACCAGTGGGTTTATGCTTTATTTCCTCCTCCATTACACACCCACACTTCTCTGGAGTTTGTATCACGTAGAAACTGCGCAAAGGTGAGAGTTAATGTCATTACACCATTGTTAAATTGTATGGTAGCAGAGAGAATTTCCCCTCAACTATGTATTAATATCCTGCTTGTTAAAAGACAAAACAAAGTTTATTTAATCATAAAGAAGCCTAGCTTATTAAACTATTTCTTTCCAGGTAATGTTCAGTGACAGTCATACCACTCAGCAATAATCAGCTGAACGGTGTATAACTATGCGCAACAGTTAAGTTAATCTCCTTACTTAAAGATGTTCTGATTGCGTCATCTTTGTTCATGGCTAAGCAATACCTTATTCCCAAGAATGGCTCAGCTTAAGTCAATAAGCTGAAAGAAGTACAATACTCAAGCTCTAAAGGATGACAAATCAGAGTCTGGATGCTTTCGCATACTCCAGACTCTTAACTGGACTGGAAACTGTAGTAATTAATTTGGCTCAAGAAATACAAAGAAGTACTAGACCACTAGATGAGCAATTTGTATTGAGTAAATCCTACTGGGTTTACTGCCTGTTCCCTTGCTGACCTTACTGTTTCAGGTATGCAGTACTTTTCATATTTTAAGAAGATACACTGAATTCAACTCAGCTACTTAGATTAGTAAAGTAAGCACTTATTGTTGTATCACAGGAGATGTTTGTAAATTTAACTGAGCTACTGTTTGCATCTCATCAATAATCTGTGGAAGACCCCTTGCAAAAACTTAGAATACGCCTAGCTTTATAAATCTAAGTCTTCCCTTAAAAGTCTCCATGATAATCCAAATGAGGAAAAGAGGTTTAAACTGTTTCTGAGATCAGTACAGTGGAGGAATCCCATGAAGGTATCACTATCACCAAAGTACAGATGCTTCTGAAATACCACAACTGCACAAAAAACTAAGAACATCCAGTCATCTTTGTAATCAGGATTTTACCATAATACACAATAAACCACACTGCTGTTCAGAAAGTCTCTATTCTAATGGGCAAATACTCTACATTTTTTTTAAATACACATTAATAAAGATAGTCACCATAGTCCAATAAAAATAGTAGGTGTCTTTAACACTGTCTAGATGCACATTTGTATCATATCCTATTGCCGTCAATAGTGCACATTTAAAGCCTTCAAAGTACAGATTATGAAAATGTGTATTTAAGCAGTCTTGAAATGCATATTTACATAATTGGATGTAATTTATCTAGAAAGGTATTGCAAACCTTTGTGTTTACTCTCACACAGTTATATAGGGACCTTTATTTTTTTCTCTAAAATCGTAATTTAATATGCAGAAGAAAAAGTTAGGATTATCAGTCCTCTGCTTCCTGAAGTTTTGGGGCAGAACTTTCTCTTGACTTCTTTAGAGATAAATTTGAGTTAAAATCTTGTAATGACAAAAAGGTAAAATGAAACAAATTTATACTGCATTTCTAATTCTTCCTTGATACCATACTGATTGTTCAGTGAATTATGATACATACTTTGTCTTACCTATTCCAAGAAAACAAACTCATTATAAGAACATTCAACATGATCATGAACTTCCTGACTACAAGTAATAAATATGTCATACAGCTCAGAGTATGCAGACACATCTCCACATTAGACCCCTGATTTAGAGCCCAGTTCTGCTCTGGGAAGAAACGTTCCTCATCCTTCGAGATACTAGAAAGCTAGCTCACATACACAAAGTGTGATGGTGTTGTATGTGTCCCCTACCGCATTCATTTTATGTTTATGAAACCAAGAGAGATACATAACGGGGACTGCCCTGACCAAGGTGCAGGGCCTTGCACTTGGCCTTGTTGGACTTCAAGAGGTTCGCACAGGCCCGCTCCTCCAGCCTGTCAAGGTCCCTCTGGATGGCACCCCTTCCCTCTAGCCAACCAACTGCACCACTCAGCTTGGTGTCACCTGCAAACTTGCTGAGGATGCCCTCGAACCTACTATCTGTTGTTGTTGATGAAGATACTACGCATTGGTCCCAATACAGACACCACTCACTACTGGTTTCCGCTTGGATATTGAACCATGGGCTGTAACTCCTGGGACAAGGATGTTGCGGAGGACAGTACCACAGAACCAGGCAAAAGATGAAGCAGCATGCTAGGAGGGAAAGTTCTCACTCAAAGAGACCTATCTGCAGTAATAAATAACAGGAAACATGATACAAAGTGCTACTTTTAAAATTCTCTCTCTGTTTTTCTCCCCAGCTCCCTAAATTTATTACACAGTGAATTGTTTTATCTAAAACTAGGATGTTAGCAAAATCAGACATTGCTGAAGCTCTATACCTAGGTTCAGCAGATGTGCTAAAAAGTAAATGATTTATTCCACCTAAAACATGCACTGCAAAGCCAAGATATAGTGGACAAAATTCACGTCAGAGGAAGAAAGGTTTAAACCATCTGAATTTGAGTTTCACCTACTTCTAACACTTCTCAGTATATTCAAATACAAATAAAGTGTTAAATCAAGTTTCAGCTCTAATATGAATGTCACCCACTGGTATGAAATTTGAACCTCAGAAGGTGAAATGAATTACACGATACACTAGGATTTACCAGCAGGAGCTAAGGAGGCTTTATCTGCAGCAGAGTCACAGCCAATGGCTTCCACATCGTGTGACGCTGCTACGGCTAAACAGCCGATTTGCCTCACATTGAGGATGCCCTTCCTGCATGGTACACGTGTCACTGGGTGAAATTAAGAAATGGAAATGCAGGCCAAGCTACAAGAAATAACGTATCTTGATAGAAAGTTTCATAGTTCATCAAAAGCTCTTCCAAGGGAAACAGAAGAACCTCCCCCACTTGGGAAAATACATAGAATTCTTTGTAGTAAAAAAACTGACATTATCACTTCACAGCAGTAACTAGGAATCCCAACTACAGGCTCAAGTTTTGGTTGCACCCATGACTGGCAAAAGAAGTCATAGGAAAGTAGTTCTTCCTAGAGAGGATCTAGATATGCAGATACAAAAAAACCAACTAGCTAAATTTGAGTTGAAAGTAATAGAATTTGGCACTTGATATACTTCTTCTCAATAACGCTCCTTAAAATAGTGATAAAAGCTTTCTCTAAAGACAACGTCATCATCCATTGGGACTTCAGTGATTTGTAAGCTAACAACTGAACTACAGTTCACTACTATAGGAAACGGCTTATGGTACAATCACCGCTAAGAGCCTGATTTTGCAATAAATTCAAAAAGAATTTTACCAATCACTTTAATAGTCACATGATAGCCCTTAATACTGCAGTTACATGAAAGAAAATACTACTATGGTTAAAAAATAAAGATCCCACAACTTCAAAAATAAGCTATAATGAGAAAAGGAAATAATGAGTAATTTGCCTCCTTAAGCTTCAGTGGCAACCTTCCCATTGGGAAAGGACTTTGTGTTTTCTCATTTGGAAGTCCCCTGCTAGAGAGAGAGGTCTTGATAAAGTCCATGTCACTGCTCTTGATAAATCATTCCTATTTAACCCGTTCTAAGGAAAATCTTGATGTAATTTCTGGAGCAAGCTTACAGCTATCTCAATGAAGACTAAATTTAAGGAACCACTAAGAAGCCTATTTTTGAAGAGGAACCTACATTTCTTCTCACACGTGCATGCGGACAGACAACACAGCTTAAAAGTGAGAGAGCTTAAGAGGAACAGGCCTCAAAACGCCAACGGGCTTATCAAAACCTCTTACAGAGCCACATTCACGCTACCAGTCAACGTTTCTGTCCGGCACCTCGGGCTTCCAGCAGTCAGTCTAATAACTGATGGGGTCCTCGTTACCTCAGAGAGAAATCTGAGGCAGTTACAAAACTGTTCACGGAGCCTAACGTCAGCTGTCAACCATGGGCATGACTCCTCTCTTTTAAAGAATGAGATTGACGCCCTAAGTTAAAAGACCAAAACTTTTGAGAAGAATTTGTCTTTGTCATTTATAAAGGCTGAAACTGAGGAATCCTTGATATTCCAAGGAGAGAGGTTTAAGCCACCTATACCTCTGAAAAATACATCCGTGGGCTAATAAATAACCAGTTACGGGCAGAGACAACAGAGTCCAGAGAATAACTACTACAGCAACCTAATTTAAAAGGAAAGCCATACTGCATATGCTGAATTTGGAAATGCGGCACTTTCCTTTTGTAAGTCTTTAACGTTATGTGATCTAACAGGGAAAACAAATCTGAATTCAAACCTTGCTTCCCAATACAAGACCAGAGCAATTACTCAAGATTCCTGCAAATGTGGTAACACAGTACACCCTATCACTAACAAAATCCATATATGCAAATGAGATAAAAGGAAGTAAACACACTAATGACACAAAAGAGCTAAAATAGCAAAAATTCCAGTCAGAATAATTCTTCAGAACTACAAGTTGATTACAGATACATTGCTCTCCTCCCTCAAGTTGAATAACTAAAGGATCACCTTTTCTTACCCGAGTAACGTGCTTTAAAAAACGAAGTTAAAAAATGATTGTATTACGACAACAGGACACTCGGTGCTTCCTGTCATGACTTTCTTACCAGAGTGTTCTTGCTTACAAATGGCAAGTGAGGAAGCAAACGCAGCACTTGCTGAACTCTATCCAAAAGGTATTTTCCCTTCCTGAATGCTGTATTCCTGCTTTTCTTTCAGAAGAATATTCCCACACCTACCTTCCTCCCACCAGTGCTGAACGTCTATGGTCCTAGGCCTACTCCCTCTGCAGCAACCTGCAAAACAATCTGAATTCCATCGGAGCAGGAACAGGTTCTCTCAGAAGTTGAAAAACTACAGACCCCCCTATTTAGATGTCACCTTTGAAACACTCCGATTTCTTTCTGGCTTGTTTTCCCTCCCTAAAGGCTTTTTTTTCCTTTTTGGGAGGAAGCCAAGCTGTGAATTTTCTCTCAGCCAGGTCAAGGTTCAGACCATAGGGGCGAATTTTAGAGTTTTCCGAGCTGTAAACGTGCCCCCCGGCACGCCTGTGGTACCCAGGCAAAGGCTGCTTTACCAAGGCAATTCTGCCCATCCATGTCACTCAGCCAACTACCGGCAGCCTTCGGGACGCGCAGAAAAGCAGCCTTGTTTCTAAGGGGCTTTGCTCTTTCTGCAGATTTGGTTTGCCATGGAAATCTCGCGCACGTTGGAAGAGGAAATCGGTTTTGTAGCTACACCTTCGAACAGGCTAAGGAGCTTTGCAAGCCCCGTGTCCTCTGCCGCAAATACATTAGCTTCCGCGGAGCACGGAGAGCAGGGCTCCAGCCCCGGGATGAAGTCCTGCCCCCGGTGACCTTCCCCGGCGCTGGCGGCAGCACCCCGCCGGGGACCCGAGCTCCGGGCACCCTCCGGCGCTCCCCCCCCGCGCCCGAACACCAGCGCCGCGGGCTGCCGGCGGCGGTACCACGGCCCCACCACGCACCG
>VYXH01010151.1:136382-151360 GCA_013397275.1 Burhinus bistriatus
CGCGGGGCGAAGGGGCGGAAGCTCCGGGGGCCTCGGGGCCGCGCAGCGCGGGCGGCAGCCGCGGGGCGAGCCCGGCTCCCGCAACCGGCCGCCCCCCCGAGGGGCCGCGCAGGGCTGAACCCCGCTCGCCGCCCCGTGTGTCCCGGCTCCGCGCTATCGTCCGGCAGTTCGCGGCGTTGATCCTCGCGGCCCCAACGGGCATCGCCACCTGCCGTTGTCCGGCGGAGCTGCTGCGTGGCCTTGGGAGACCGTCCTGCGGCGCCCAGAGACCCTGCGCGGGGCTGGCACCTCCTGCTGCCCCCCGAGGGGCTGGGGACGGCTTCGAAACGTCAGGGCTTACGGTTCAGGACGCTTTATGCAATGCGTTCCCTTAAGCGTGCTTGGCTGGACCAACCTGTGCTAATTTTTTTAAGTATACGTGTTGCGTAATAGTTGTTTTTTCCAAAGTGCTAATGTTCTGCCGCGTCAAACCACCAATAACTTCCTAGCTTCCTTATTCAAAACTCAGGTGGTGCCTTGTTTCGCACTTACACGGGCCTTTTTGTGGTTTCCCGAGCCATCCGTGGGTCTGGGTGAGTTGACGGGCCCTTCCTTCCTCAGAGCTTCCTGCCAGAAATGTTCCTTTGCCCCAGAGCGGTGCAGCACCACGGCGTGTCCAAAGTCTGGCTGTGACAGTGTCGGCGAGGGAATAACTCCCCATCTGAAGCCAGTTAGTGTTTTATAGATCAAAAGTAATGCTTTAGACAAGGGAAGCCAACAGGTAGTTAATGCCAGCCCCAGGGCATTGGTATTTCGTGTTCAGCCTCCTGACACGTTACCCCAGCAGCAAACTGCTCTTGACAGCCCTTTTCATTTTTGTCCTGAGTTGTCTGAGGGAGAATCAAGGTTAGTGACCTTAGCTTATTTTTGTCCTATCTTCTTCTGCGATGGGCAGCTTTTTTAACAGGTTCTGTAGTTCTTTTGGGACTGAGGTAATAAAGGTTGCATCACTTCCACGCGTATTCTTGTCATACCCGTTTCCTGGCAGCAGGTTACTCCCGTGTTAGTCTTGCCGCTTTAACAATCATATTTCTGATTGCGACAATGCTTATGCAGCGGTGGACGGAAGTGCAGTGGGAGTTACATCTGAGCATCGCTAGCAGTAGCCTGTTGCGGAATCTGACGGTTCCCCTGAGTCAAGCAACAGGGAAGTTGGCAGAGCAGGCAGATGGTCATCCAAATTCTTACGTGTAGAAAACCGTGATCCTTTGTCACTCGATCACTCATGTGACTTCCAGGTGTGAATCCCACCTGTCCATATTTCTGTTTGTGGAGAGAGTGTTGGGTTTTTCCAGAGTAACCTTCAGTGTTTACCTTGCATACTACTCTGGTACAGAACCCACAATAGACATAAGTTTTCTAGTATAAATTTGACAGCTTCTTTCATATATGATATCACTTTTATCCTTAGTTTGAATTCAGTACTTTTTCTAGTGTAGGCAAAAATTTTTGGTGGCAAACTGTATGACTCTGTCAAGGGCTGCTCCTTAAAAAAAAAAAAAAAGAAAAAAGAAAAAATTATTGCAATGATCTGGCTTTTTTTCAACCTCATCTTGTCTTTTTCCAGATAAGATATAAAAGATTCTGAAGGATCAAAGTGTTTCTGAATGTCTGTTGGTATTTTTTTGTTTGGTTTGTTTTTCTATATAAGAGTGGTAGCAGTAACACAAAACTTAAGAACATACCATTTTGCAATGTCCGTGGCTTGTGAAAACTTAAATAATGTATTGCCTACTGGACAGTGCAATCCTGAACTAGTAATAAACTGACTTAACTGTTCAGTGTTCGGTTATGTTGTAGCCTCCCCGTCTTCTGTGCCTAGCAGCACATCTTTCTGCATTACAACTTTATAGATGTTTTCAGTATCCTCTGGAAGTACTTTCTTCACTTCTTAGTGCTTCTTGGGATGTGACTTTGTAACGAGCTCTGCATAGCATTCTTATTTTTAAGGGCACAGTGATCTACCACAACTTTATTTTGAAGCTACTTGTTGCCTCCCCAGCTCTGTTAACTTTCTGTAATGTCCTTGTCTTCTAGAATTTCCAGTAAAATTTCTGTGATATTTTTGCAGTGTTATGATTAATTCAGTTTTTTTTTAATGTTATGATATAAGTGACTGGGCTGATCACGCTTTTTTTTCCTTTCTACATTTTCACATAAGAACATCAAGAATAAGCCTTTTTTTTAATGTTTAGGCTAATTTGTTTTCACACAGTATTGATTTGGGTCTTTCTAGAAATTTATGCAATTAAATATTTTTCACTTTTTTTCCAAACATTTCAGAGATTCATAATTATTGAAGGATGAGAGAGAATAAAACAACCTTTTAAAATCAAATTCAGACGTGTTTTTGCACAGTATTAAGGCATTCTGAAAATAGCTGTAACAATAATATTTGTGTGCACTAAACTTAAAAAAGCAAAGAAAACACTTACAATGAAAAAGAATAAATTTATGATAAGTATTAGGAAGAAAAATAAATTCAGATAGTCTGCTGAGTTCTATCCTATTTGGAGTACGATAACTATAATTACTAAGTGTCTGTGGCAGCAGCTTATTAAAAGAAAGCAGACATGAGTCTGGGACGTTATCAAATATTCCGATAGATACGGGTTGATAGGTAGGTTGTTCTTAAAGTCTTGCTAAATCTGCATGTAGGTATACATTGGATAGACAGAATATTCACTAGTGAGCAAGAAAATCAGGTTTGATGAGCGTGTATATAAATGAAAGAAATATATATTGCTATGTCTCTGTGAACATAAATTTTAATTACGCTTAATTATTTTTAAGTAATCAATTGTGCAGTACTTAAAAGTGGATACGGCAGTTCGCTCATGCTCAATGCTGTTAAAGCCTGGGATTCCTGGTATAGCTGTCAGTTCATGTGAGCGCTGCTTGCTACAGGAACAAAACTTAAGGTAGTCAAGAATTCTTTTATCACTGTGGTAATTGTATTATCCTTGATGTGATACTGTTTCTAAAGAGGGACTCTACATTTAAAGTTGTGCTGCGGTCAGGCTACTAGCTTTAGGAGACTTGAGCTGTAAAGATCTTACACCTCACGTTCTTCTTGTTTTTAGCAAATGCTCCAGACCATTGCAGGGCATGGATGGAGGTCACATTCTAGTAAACCTGCTCAAAACTTACATATAGGCAAACCTGGAGCTGGCTTTAGCTTTGGTAAGTATTACAGTTTTTGAAAGAAATACAGCAATTAAGGGCAAATTGCAGAGTTAAAAAAATATCCTACGTTACAGATCAATGTGAATTTAAAATGAAGGTACTTATAATAAATAGATTTCTATTCTTTTTTAAAAAATGTTTGAAAACCAAAATTCCTCAGCTCGGGCAAGTCAGGTATGTGTGTAGTGTTTATAAGATTTTCTTCTTTTTTTTAAACTCATGTCTTTCTGAAGCTTTTTTATTGCCAAAGTGTCTTAGCTTTGAATAATTATCTCACATTGCTGTTTACAATGTTAAAGTAACTAAATGTAGTCATAGTTGAACTTAGTTATAAAGAGATGCATCTGCATCTTGGCATACTATATATACAAAGCAAATTTAAGGGGTCAGCAGCTAGATGTTGAAACTGTATAGCCAGGATCTTCAGACAACGTCTGCCTCGTTCTTTTCTTCCATTTAGTTAGCACACCATTCTTCTTGTTTCTTTTGGGAATACATTTTATGTTACGCAGTCGTCTCTACTCCATTTTCAATATTTTGTGGATAATTTCATCAGAAGTAAGTGCGTTGTAGGTGTTGATGAGAGAGCAGTGGAGTATTTTCCCAGGAGGAAGAGGAAGCTGAGCTTTTTTTGCTTCCTGGAGAGGCCCAAGAAGTGGTGGTTTGGGTTGTCCTGGAAGGACACTCTTGTTTTCTCTTTTCTCATAGTCTGACAACTGGCAAAATGAAAGGTAGTAGAGAAGTTGTGACTTTTTTTTTTTAAATAGAACTTACTGATGAACAGAAGGAGTTTCAAGCTACTGCTCGTAAATTTGCTGTGGAGGAAATTATTCCTGTTGCTGCAGAATATGACAAAACTGGAGAGGTAAATCTACCATAGCATAAGGGAAAGAATAAAGTTTTATCTTAACTTGCATATAATTTCAAATGTTGATTCTGATGAATCAGAAGGTGATTTTTCCCTGTCTATTTCAGTATCCTCTTCCACTTATCAAACGGGCTTGGGAACTTGGTCTTATAAATTCACACATACCAGAAAGCTGTGGTAAGTAAACATTCTTTTTGATCTGTAAAATGAAACAAAGAAAAGACATTACATGAGATTTATACGTGTAATTATGGATTCTGTATAAAATAAACAGTTGCATACTTGAATAATGTGAATTTAATCAGTAGGCAGGTTGACACATACAAGTGTTACTAGGTGTGGATGTAATCAGGAGACAAATTAGACAGGTTATGATTTAGTAATTTATGACCAGATTTTCCTACCGTGATTACAACTGCCTAATGTTTCCCTGGTGCACTGTGTTAGCTGATTAGGCAGAGGAATTAGAAGGTCATATTTTGTTCTAGTCTGACACAGGCTGGAGCAATTTAAGAGCTTATTCCAGAAGGAGAGTTTTTCCATGGGTAGCCATGGGAAAAAAAGTTAAATTATTTTCTTTTTTGCATTGGTATTACCTGAAAAGGAAGTTAGGGAGGTGTCCATAGCAGACCCCTTTTTTGGAAGACTACAATCAGAGGGTATATCTTGTATCAAAATTTTAATAAATGAGGTTAAGAAACAAAGAAACAACAGGACCAATTGTGAGGACTGGATATATTCAGCCGCAAATTCTAGAGAAGATAAAGGCTGAAATAGCTGGACTACTGCTGTGTATAATCACTTGGTTATTAAATGAAAAATTACAAGTGGCAAATTGGACACAATTGCTTTAAAAGATCTCCAAGGGAGATCTGGGAAAATACATACTAGTAAGCCTGATATACTGTGTAAATTAAGAGGAAGTAAGATGAAGTACAGCAATAGTGGACACAGGTAAACATGATATACTGGAGAAGGCTTTTTGTGAAAGGAAGTCATGCCTCATGAAATAATTGGCTGTCTCTGAAGTAGCTAATAAGTGTGAGAACAAAAGATACCTGGCTGATATAGAATGCTTGAACTTCCAAAATGAGTTTTAAAAATCATCAGGTTTCATAGTGGAAAAATTAGCAGCACAGCCTTGCTGAGTCTTGTGCTATTTGGAGTATCTAAAAATAAACTGGAAAAAGGGGTCAGTACTGAGGTGATAGTTTACTGAAAATACTGAGTTACTTGGTGTAGAAAAGATGAGGCTGGTGCAAAGAGCTGCAGGAGAAGGTCATGAAACTGAGTGACTGTTAAAATGGTAAATGCAATTCAAAAAAGGAAAAGTTAGGCACATGTGAAGGGAAAGAAGCAATCTAAACTTCACAGAGAAATGGTACCTTCTGAACCAGTTACTGCCTCTCAGAAAAGAGATTTTTGGGTTTATAATATATAGTTCTGTGAACGTCAGCATAATGCTCAGAAATAGTCAAAACCATAAAATTTAAGGTCAGAAGGGACCTTTAAGGGAATGAAGTAAAAAGCAGAAGGCATGATTATACTGCTGCCTGAATCCAAATTGCACTTGCCTCTTTAATTCATTATGTATTCAGATCCTGCCATCTCAAAAGAGTATTGTGGAAAAGGAGAAGGTTTCTAAAAGGATGACAAAGATTATAAAAGATGTATCTTCTGTGAGAGATGCAGCATCTGTATGAGAAATTATTAAAATACCATTTTTATGATATCATTGGGCCAAGGCCAAGTGCCAGGTCCTGCACTTGGGTCACACCAATCCCACGCAGCGCTACAGGCTTGGGGAAGAGCAGCTGGAAAGATGCCCNACGTGGTGCTGAGGGACATGGTTTAGTGGTGACTTGGCAGTGTTAGGGTAACGGTTGAACTTGATGATCTTAAGATCTCTTCCAGCTTAAACGATTCTGTGGTTCTGTCAGTGTCATGGAGAGTGTGAAAAGGGATTGATAGTTCACTGTCCCTTTCAATATAACTAGAAGGCATCAAATTAAGTCAGTAGATGGCAGGTTCAAAATAAATGAAAGGAGATGGTTCTACACACAGCATGTAGTTAATTTGTGAAACTCCTTGCCCCTGGATGGTATTGATGCTAAAATTTTACCTAAGTTCAGAAAGAGACTGGACAAATTCACGTAAGAAGTCTGTCAAAGGTGAGCATAACAAAGATACCAGAGAGGCATCTCTTTGGCTGAGGAAGTCACCTGAAGGCTCGGGAAAATATTTTTGAGGCAGTATAGTTGTATTGTTATTGTGTTTGTATAAACTTCCGGATATGTTGGCTTCTGTCACAAACAGGTTACTGAGTTGGTCTGACTTATATGGACACTTTTTATTTTTTTTCCCTAAGTGCTGTGGTAGCACGGGAGCCCCTTATCTGCTTCCTAAGAACTCTTAATTCTCAAATGTAAAGTAGTCAAAAAATCTGTGTGGTACATTCTTGCCACTTTGTGCAACTTGTCCCACATTAATCACACGGTAAACCTGGAACTGTGATATGTAATTTTCAAATCACCTGTTACTCTTGTGACAAAACTTTATTGAAAAAGCTTGCATGACAATGTCTAATCAAACACGGTACACAATCAAATGTATGTGGGGGAATATGTTTTTGTTAATTAAATTGTGTAGATCAGTAATGTGTTACAATTTAAACCAATTTTAGTAAATGAAATATTTCAACTGTAGGTGGTCTTGGCCTTGGCAGTTTTGAAGCGTGCCTTATTACGGAAGAGTTAGCTTACGGGTGTACAGGGGTTCAAACTGCCATTGAAGCAAATTCCCTAGGGGTAAGTTCTGTCTTTTCTTACGTCCCTTAAACTAGAATCTGTGCCCTTTAAAAAGATGGATTAATGGTCTAAATATTTTCTTTCAGCAAATGCCAGTAATCATTGCAGGAAATGAGCATCAGCAGAAAAAATACTTGGGAAGAATGACAGAGGAACCAATGATGTGTGTAAGTATAACTGCTACACTGTAGAATGTTCCTAAACTATATTAATCAGTTTTATTCCTTTTTTCTCTTTTTTCTCTTTTTTTTTCTAGAAAACACTGACGTGTACTCACAACTCAGTCCACTTTTTGTAAATAAATAGTGGCATTTATTGAAAGTCAGGGAACAGCTAATGAGATACATTCAGTAAGCAAATAGAAGATATTACTTGGAAAATTGTCCCCATCCTAAATCACTTACCAAAAATTAATACCTTTTATTTCCCTTTCAAGAGGGGGTGTAGGCATTTAAGAAAAATACAAGGTTTGTGTAAGGAGAAACTCAACTTGGATGGGAACTAAACTCTATTTGTGGTTTTAAATATTACATAAGCAGTACTTGTTACATAGAAAGAAGTAAAGATTTACATGCAATGCATTAAAATGTGAACAACTAAGCCTCATAAAATGAAGGATACAGTAAATATAAAAAGTCACTCAGTGCTCTTATTTTCAGATTTTAAAGATCCTCAGCTTTCACATCAGAGTTTGCGAAGCCGGAGGAAGTAATGACTTAAGGGTTACAGAACGGTTCTGTTTGATTAAAAGACAGTTTTATGTACCACTATGGATTTGTAAAGAAATTAACTCATATATGTTTGGATTCTTGCTCAGACAGCTGCTGTGGTGGTTTTGGGGTTGGCTTGTTTTGATTTCTTTTTTTTTTTGATTTAATGTTTTGGGTTTTACCATGCAGTTCACTTAAACCTTTTACAGATCAGTTTGATGCGTATAGCCTGCACTAACTTGGGGTTGCCTAAAAATAGAACTTTTATTCCTCAAGATTTTGCATTTTATTTTCTTTTAGGCTTACTGTGTAACAGAGCCTGGAGCAGGCTCTGATGTGGCTGGTATAAAAACAAAGGCTGAGAAGAAAGGCGATGAATATGTTATTAACGGTCAGAAGATGTGGATCACAAATGGTGGGAAAGCAAACTGGTGTGTTAACTCGTGTTATATTTTCTGTTGTTATGTTATATAGTGGCTTCCCCCCTATCCCCTAAAGTTAAATTCTTTACAGATCCATTATAAATCTGAGTGTTCATTGTGTTTCAACACACTACACTAATCTCTGACCAGTTTATCAGGATAGGATAAAAGAATGCAGTCTCAGTGCTGTGCAAAGCCTAAAAAGGAAAATGAGCGATGACATGACAACTGCTTACTCAAGAAGACCTCTTGAATCTTGCTGTTATCAATCAAAATTAATTCTGCTTTTTCTCCAAGGCAGGACAGCAACAGTATGATTTAACTTGCAAAGTACTCGGGAGGCTCCTATTACTAATTACCTTGCTTTGTAGTGGTGGTGACTGAGATCAGTTGCTTCTGATTCTACTAGTAACACCTCTCGCTTCTAGTGAAGCTAGAAACACTGTTGGAGTATGGTGTTACATTTTATTTTCTGAAGGGAAGACATTTTCAGCTGTCAGAGAGTCCAGATACTGCTGTGGTGTCTATGGAGCGTGTTTTACGATATAAACCTCTTTCATCAGGTCTCACATCACACTGATTTGCAAAACACAAGTTCTTCTTCATGCAAGTGAGAAAACTTTATACATTTATCCAAAAGCTGAATTTTCTAGTTATTTGTTTCTTTGTTCAAGGCAGATCCATCAAAGACAAAGACAATCTACCACATACCTTTTGACATTACTGAACACCATAAATGTGATGTACAACTGTTTACTCTCTAAGAGAAATACTTACAACTTATACTTAGAAGAATAAAATTAAGACCTTTGAAATCAGGTGATAACATTTTGCACGCACGAATGTATTTCCTAAGCATTAGTTTTTATGTACATGCTGTGAATAGGTTTCTTTTCTACTATTCACGAAGCTGGTAATATCATAAAGACTTACAATACGTGGAAAAGGTGGAGAATCCTTGCCTGTTGATCTGAAGTAATCTTATCAAATTTTATGAGATTGTGAATCTTTGAAACTTCCTCTCTCTCGGTTCCTCTCAGTTTATTTTTGGGATGAGCAAGAAAAAAGGGTTGTTAACTTACAGATAGAATTTATTATATGGTAGAAATGCACATAAAAACACTAAAAATGTAAGCTAAAAAAGTATCTGGTTGTTAATTGTGAGCATAAACTGCATCCCTCTGATTTGTTTTACGCTAGGTATTTTTTGCTAGCTCGTACCGATCCAGATCCAAAAGCTCCTGCAAGCAAAGCCTTTACTGGATTCATTGTGGAAGCAGATAGCCCTGGAATCCAAATTGGAAGAAAGGTGAAGACTGTATCTCTTACTTGACAAGCCAGGAATTGTTGTTCAATTCTAAATCAATAATGCAACAAATTACCATTAAAGAAAAAAGACACTTATGCAACTAAACATTTTCATAACACTCATGTACAATGATCTTTTCATTCTCACAACATACAGAAACTATTCATAAGACATACTTAATTACAATTTTATTAATTCAGACAAGGAATTACTCAGAATGGTCTAGAGTAAGGTGACTTTCAATAGCTGCAAAAGAATCTTTGAGAACTATTTTACTGACGAGTGCCAATAAATGAGTAGCCTTGAAAGGATAAGAAGCAAATTGCACAATTCAAACCATAAATATGCATATAGTGAGCTTTAATTTTAGCTGCTGCTGGTTGAGGAAGAGGCCTTGGAGACACTGGTGCTAGCTCTTAAAAAAACCAAACAAACAAAACAACAACCAAACAAAACCAAACCTATTTTTAGTAGTAAGAAAAACAGGTTTTTGGATTCCTTTCCTAATGTTCAACCTCCGGAAAAGCTCATTTATTTATTTACTTGTAGTACACCCTGTACTGCCTGCATCTTAGATTATTTACTTTTTCCACTCCCATCTCAAAGCATACAGTTGAACTAGAGAAAGACAAAAAGACTGATTTCATATACGGAGAAAGTGAACTGCCCATTTTAGCCAAATTAAGGGCATGCTGGTCTGCAAGTACAAAGCTAGTGTTTGTTGTGTATATGGTAATTTTTAGATGAAGTGTTTTGGGGAGAAAAGCATACTTTATGTTTGGAGTAAACTAAAGAATGAAAATGTATTGTACCTTTAAATAATGCAATTTAGTTGCACCTCTGTAAATTTCCCTTTTCAGGAAATTAACATGGGTCAGCGCTGCTCAGATACAAGAGGTATTGTCTTTGAAGATGTGAGACTCCCAAAAGAAAACGTGTTAATAGCTGAGGGAGCTGGCTTTAAAATCGCAATGGGAGCTTTTGATAAGACCAGACCACCTGTAAGTATCAGAAATAACTTATTTATGAAATATAGCAGGAATTTCTGATTTTTTTTTATTCTGTGCTGTATCCAATTCAGGTAGCAGCTGGTGCTGTTGGATTAGCAAAAAGGGCACTTGATGAAGCTACTAGATACACTTTGGAGAGAAAAACGTTTGGGAAAGCAATTGTTGAAGTAAGTGGGGGGAGGGTGGCGTGGGGGGCGGAGAGAGAATATAAGTAAAGGCTATGTTTTCACACCAGATATACTACTACTGATTTTTCATGGTTATTCCTTGATTTCTTAAGTTCCTTAATTTTTATATTTTATTTCTGCCATTTTGGTGCTTCCAAGTATCTAGGTCAGCACCATTTAAGTAAACTTAGCTATGTGGTAACTTCAGGAATTTTTCTATAATTTATCAATGATAAAAGTAAAAGCAGAAAGAAAACTGTGCCAAAAAATTGAAATTTTTGTACTATCAGGACATACTGAAGTTATTCAGTGCTAATAAACAGGGATTTTGAGGAAAGGAAAAAACCTCTGAGGTATGTGAAACAAGACACACAGTATTAATACTAACAAAATACCTTGCCAATCACACCACTTACCAGTTTTGAAGAAATAGGAATAAACAGCAAGGTAAATACCGGTCTTACAAATAGTAAGTAACTACTGAATAATTCAGTATTTAATGCCTCTGACTATATGGATTTGAGAATTAAAAACTTAAAAGTCTAATTCAGCATACAATTACAAGAGCCTGATCCGTATTCTGTAGAACTCCTCTAGTACAATTTACTGAGTTTGTTGAAGAGATCACTGTATTAAGAAGATTTTATTTTTCTTGGATGTCATAGAATTTTGAGCCAGCAATGTTAACCTAGTTAATTTCATCATACACAGCACCAAGCAGTGTCTTTCTTGCTTGCTGAAATGGCAATGAAAGTAGAACTGGCTAGGATGGCTTACCAACGAGCTGCCTGGGAAGTCGATGCTGGCCGCAGGAACACCTACTATGCTTCCATTGCAAAGGCATTTGCTGGTGACATTGCAAACCAAGTAGCTACAGACGCAGTACAGATTTTTGGAGGAAATGGATTTAATACTGAATATCCTGTAGAAAAACTAATGAGAGATGCTAAAATCTACCAGGTAAGTAAGAGAATGTGATCTTTATAGTAAACCATAAATTTTATATAAAATAAACTAATGGCTACTTATTTCAAGTCATAATGTACACATATAAAAAAAAAGTTTTTAGAATGAAAACAATAATCCTTCAATTTAGAGAAAGACACATTCAAATAAGGCAAATTCTTGCATGCAAAAGTCATTGCACTGGACCAACAACTCAACTCACGTAACAGAAATAAATTATTTTTTTTCTTTTTTTCCAATGTGGTAAAACCCTTTGAAATTCTTGGGACTCTTACTTTTGAAGCTTTGAACACTTAGGAAAAAAAAAAAAAAACTGTAGAAAAAAACTGATCAAAATACCAATGCTTGCTTTGGTATTCCGTAAGTAGAGATGGTTTACATATAAAGCTGTTCTTGAAAACCTTCAGTGATGGAGAAATCCTCTGACCTTCCTTATGTAGCCTGGACTGGTGCCTCCCTATAGTTCAGCTTTCCTCTCAGGCTGAACACTAAAGCAGCTTCTTCACCTTTTTCCTCATAAATTGTGAGTTTTTTTTGTTTGGTTGGGTGTTTGTTGTCTATCTTTGACTTTGTTGCCAACAAATAAATAGAACAGAGGGATGATGCAGACTGTTTCTAGAAGAAAATGCAAGAATCTATGATTAAAAAAACCAAACCAAACGAAAAACCAAACAAAACTATATGGGAGAGAGTACTAGTTAACAAGAAGCAATGGAAATAAATGGATCAAAGAAAGCATTTGGTATGAACTGAAAGTCTAGTTAAAGAAAATACAACAGTTTCAGCACAAGTCACCTCCTCCCCTCCACCTATCGTTTTAAATCCTACTTTGTAAAACCTAAACTATGTATTTTCTTCCTCGGCTTAAGAAATCTTCATCATCCTTTTTTACCCACCATGTCTGTTTATTTTCATGAGAACCTTACTGAGTTTAGATAAGAGCACCTGGGAGAAAAAGACTGCCTCTCAAAATCTTGTATGTGATTTATTCTATTTAGCCCACTAGTTACTCTGTCACACTGGAATTTTCTCAGTTTTGTCTTTCTGCACATCCTAATCCCCACTGGATTAGCGCTGTGAAGGTTCAAAAGTGTAGACCTGTTAAAGCCTTTTAAAAAATTATCAGCTAACATTATTGCAATTCTTTTTTTCAGATTTATGAGGGAACTGCTCAGATTCAAAGGATGATCATAGCTCGTGAACATGTTGGCAAATTTAAGGCTTGAAGAAATGTATAAAGTGTGTCTGGTGCTGCTGTAGTGTTCTGTGTTCTCATGGAAGAGGATTTTAGTGCGTTTCTCAATAGAATTCAAAAGGCATGGAGGAAAAAAAACAAACTTCCTTCAAAATCTTATTATTCTGTACATTATCAAGCACTTCTTCTGTTCTCCCTGTCGAGTCTCTCACTTCATTCCTGACTAGCAACGCTGGTAGTTTCTAAACATTCTGACTTTCCATAGTGATTGGTTGTTCAAATACAAAATGGGCAAGAAATAACCTCACAATGCAATATTTTCTCACTATAAAATTAGATTATCAGAATGTTATTCCTGACAGTCATTGCTGCATTCTAATAATTTTTTTTAAGAGAAGTGTGGTTGTCTTTTATTAATTTTTCTTGTCACATCACTTAAATTGTATTTTGCGTAAGTTGTCCTGTCTGAAATACGTTAATAGCTGTACTCCAGTTCCTACTATGCTACTGCCCACATCAGCTGAAATGGCCTTTCCAGTTCCGCAGCGTGAAGGCCTGCGTTGCTGTTGGCGGTATGTGTCAGTTCTCAGGATTTAGATACTATCCAATAGTAACAATATCAGCTGAGAGAATGTGGCCTTTTGCGCTGTTAGGCTCACTTAAGCAAGTTGGTGTTCAATTAGGATGATTCACTTCAAGTGAATGTGTACCTTTTCATTAAGAATGACTTAGGAGATCATGTTTATTTCAAATCCGGTATATTTAAACCTATTATTGCTTTCCATCAGTGTTTATACTTAACTATGTTTGCAGCAAGAACAGTTGAGAAGAAGGAATTGTGAGATTATTTTTTTTAGTTTTAACCTTGGATAGACCCTTCTTGGCAGTGCTGGCAGAATGGACGTTCCCCAGACTTCCTGAACAAATTACTCGGCACCGGTGAGGCTGTACCTGCAGTACTATGTCCAGTTCAAGGCTCCCTAGCACAAGGTAAAGACTTCACTGGAGGCAGTCCAGCACAGGGCCACAAAGATGATTAAGGGCCTGGAGCATCTGTCATGTGAGGAGAGGCCGAGACTCTTTACCCTGGACAAGAGAAGGCTCAGGGGTCATCACGTATGTGCGTAAATACCTGATGGGATGCAATGATCAGTAGTGGCCACCGACAGGACAACAGGCACAAATTAAACCACATGAAATTCCACTGCAACACAGGAAAACACTTTTTTTTTTTATTGTGAGGGATGTCATACACTGGCAGAGGTTGCAGGGTCTCTATCTCTGGAGACATTCAAAACTCAACTGGACGCGGTCCTGGACAGCCTGCTCCACCTGACCCTGCTTGGGTCCCTTCAAACCTCAACAATTCCGTGAATTCATTTGTAATTTCTCACCAAAATGCCCTTGCCTCACTGTGGTATCTTTCGTCCATCACCTGGATGGCACAATTACTGTCATCAGGTATCAGTTTTGCAACGCTTCTTAGGTAGGCCACCTGGGAAACTAGTTCTTTAAATAAAGTATTTAATCACTATAAATCACCAACCTGTTTACCTGCAGAAGACCAATAATTCAACATCCTTGATGAGTACTTGACATATGTAAAAAATAGACCTTATTTGTGACAGTTCTATGCAAACCAGCATTATACATAATACTTCTTGAATGGAACCAAGATGGTGTTCCTGCCTGGTACGGTTCTGCGGGGTACACGTGGCAGCATCAAATGTTGGTCATCAACAGTGTGATCGTGCTGGGCAGCTCTAACTGGGCAGCAAAGGCTTTTTCGAACAAAAGGACAGTTACCCGCTCTGTGATTTACATTCTTGGATTTGCTTTTCCGAGGTGTCAGAAGGAAACTGAAGCTATTTTTAAATGTTGTCCTGTTTGCTGGGATGCAGGAAAGGCTACAGCTGGAGTCAGCATACTGCCCCTTTGCTGCCTGACCCGTTTGAAGATAACCCGTGGTTGTGGCGACCCCGAGCCTCCGCACGGCTGCCGGGCGGCGCCTCCCGCGGGGCCTCGGCAGAGCTGCGGGAGCCCGCGGCTGCCCGGCGCTGCCCTGCTGCCCGCGATGGCAGCCACCCACCGGGCGGGCGGCGGGCAGCTGTAGCGAGGCCCTGCCGGGCGCCCCTTCTTGCTCCGCCCCGCGGCGCGACGCTCCTTCCGGTGCGGGCGGCAAGATGGTGGGTGTCTGCGGCGGGGAGAGGGCCCGGCCCGCCCAGCCCGCGTCTCTGCCGCGACGCGCAGGTTTCCGGCCGCGGGCCCCTGCTCAGCGGGCTGCGGGGCGGACACGGTC
>VYXH01010151.1:151499-168536 GCA_013397275.1 Burhinus bistriatus
GGCGGCGAGGGGCGGGCGCGGAGAAGGGCACCTTCGCCCGGGGTTTCCGCTTGTTTCTGGCGAATTGGTGATTTTTCTCAGCTTTATTGAAAGGTTTCGTTCGCAGCTTCTGCCTGGGAAGGATTTAGCCAGACTGAACGGGACGATGTGAGACGCGAAATCTGCCCCGTGCTGAAGACAGACAAAGGGATGTCTGTTTCCAGTTACCGCTGTTGACTAAATTATAGCCGGGTCCTAAAACCTCTTGAACTGGCAATACAACTGATGGTATTTCGGTGCTTTTCACAGGGGACGCCACAAAAGGATGTTATAATAAAACCCGATGCCCCAAGCACGTTGCTTTCGGAGAAACATGCGGACTATATAGCTTCGTATGGAACAAAGAAAGATGATTACGTAGGTATCATTTTGTTTCAGTACAGCCGTGCTTTTATTTATTTGCTCAGAGCTAAGGGTTAGGTGCATGCTCACAAGGTCATTGTTTCTCGACCTGCAATCCACAGTATAAAAGAAAGACGGCTTTGTTAATTTTCCTAGGTCCGTGATGAGTTTTGGCATGTATTATCTGAGTGTAAGTTTGAAGATTATCAGTTTAGCTCTAGAATTACTCTGAGACCTGGGAAATGAGCTACTTGTTGCTTCTTCATCCATTAGAATGCACAAGGAGTACAGTTACGTTTATGTGTTGCTCTTTTGATGGGACAACACACTAAATCTCACCACAGCACTGCTTCCTGGGTTTGATGAACACTTTAACAAGCGTCAGTTTTACAGTCACGGGTTATCAGATGTAGCCCACAACAATAGGATTCCAGTTCCAGCAGGTGAAAAATGTCACTAACGGCTTATGTCTGAAGAAGAGAAAAGTTGCAGTTATCTTTACTGTCCACAAAAGAGCTCTAAGCACTGTTGCTTATGATTGTTCTTGTGCTTAAAAAGTACCGCATGTAGAAAATAATGTCTATGGATAGTGTAGGTGATGTCATCAATGTAAGAGAATTCAATATGAGATTTCACTTCCTAGTACAACTTCAGATTGTGGCAGTTTTGGCACTTGAAAGTTTCATTAAATGTTAGATTTGTTATTTTTGAGACTAGTTGGGGTGGTAATTTGAGTGGTAGTTTAGATGCCAAGATAGTAACTGATGACCTGAAGTGCCTAACTATTTGTATGTGTTTAATTTGACATTGAGCTACTTTGAACGAGAAAATACAGGGGAGGAAGGGAATGTAACGTGTGTAGGTATATACACGTGCGTGTGCCTGTAGGTATGCATGTGTATATATGTATACATATGTGCATGATGTACAGAATATTTGTGAGTAGCTGATACGCAGTAAGTTGTTCATGGGGTGGAAGATGACATTACAAACTGTTTGTAAATGTTTACTAATGTGTTTTCATTGCTCTATATTGATAATGTGCTTATCTGATTAAGAACTAAAACAATGCACTACTTAGGAATACTGTATGTCGGAGTATCTGAGGATGAGTGGTGTTTACTGGGGGCTGACAGCAATGGACCTCATGGGGCAGCTGCACCGAATGAACAAAGAAGAAATTCTGGCATTCATCAAATCATGTCAACATGAATGTGGTGGAATAAGTGCCAGCATAGGTCATGATCCTCATCTTCTGTATACCCTCAGTGCTGTCCAGGTAAATGTAACAGGGTAATTTTAGAAAAAAAAGTTTGTAATTAATGATTTTGATGATTGTGGATTTACAAACCAAGTACTGTTGAATGACCATGGCAAAAATTGTTTCAGTCCCTTATTGAAAAAATAAAATTTAATGGACAAAGCTTTAGGGTTTAGCTGTATCATTTCCTAAAAAATTGTCAGATTTGGGAACGTTGTGCTTTTAATGATCATTTAATGGTGATTGCATTCTTGATCAATTTTGTAACAGTCGTCTTGAAATACTTCTTAGCTACAGGTTTTACTGGACTTTTTTGTAGATAATTACAGATTTCATAAATTCTTAGTGTACATTGAGGTGAAGATATATATGAACAGAATAAGAATAAAGTTTTGGATTTTATTTTTTAATGTATATATTACTATATATTATGATTGCTATATAGTATAACACATTAATAAATAACTAATATTTATATAGCCTGTATATTTATGTAATATATATAATCATGTGTAGTGTGTTTACATTTTATTACTGTACAAAAGAAACACTGTAGTAGCCAGTTCTTGTGTTCCTCAAATCTGTTTTTTTTTATGTGTATGACTTTAAAATGATATCAGTCTTTTGAGCATTTTTATTTATTTATTTGGTGTATACTCTTCCTCTGAGAAAAAGTAATTCTCAATCTTGTTTTTTCACCGTAACTATCTCCATTATAGATTTAATTTCTCACTATCTCTTGTGTATGGGTTTTGGGTTGTTTTTGGATTTGGGGTTTTTTTTGTTCTCCTTCTCATGCAAACAGTCATTTAAAAAAAGTCTAAAAAGGCTCAAATGGTTCAGAACAATTGCTTGATTGCTTGCGTTATGAGTATCTAGTGCAATTTTATGGAAGAAATATTTAGATGGTATTAAAAATAAATAAGATAGCATCCTGTTTTAGGGGGAAAGTGTGTTAGATTTGAAACCCTTAGGACAGAAGACTGCTGTTTTCTTGGGTCAGTGATGAGTATTGGTATGTATTATCTGCTCTAAAGTTGATATTTATCATCACTTTAGCTCTAGAATTATTCTGAGTACTCTGAGAACCAGGGAACTAAAGTTTCTTTAATCTATGATGCATGATCTTTTCCAAACTGTCCAATCAAACTCCTTTCACAAATTCTAATCCAGTTTAAGGAGATGGGGGTACAATTTGAGGTTGTTTACGTATTAGAGATGTAGGTCTCAAATAAATACTTGATGTTACTAGGAGATATTTTTACATTAACTGAATACAGCTCTAGAAATGCGAAGCTGCAAAGTGTTAGCAAGTGCTGATGTAAAATTTTTGTGGTAAACTTAGTCAGCATGTCTTAATGAGCATGCCTGTTCTTAGTAAACAAACACCATTTAGTCCTATTTGCATATCCAGAGTGTTTAAAGGGTCATGTCACATCTTCCTTTGATCACAATTAATAGTAATTTGTTCAGATTTGCTTTTTAAGGAGCATGCTGTGATTATATATTTTCTGTTGGAGTTGTACATTCTTTTTTGCATTTTATCTAACAATTGAAAGATTCTAGCTAACTCCAGGCATTCAAAGTCACAGTTGCTGGATTTTCCAGGATTGGCACTATAATATTGCTTAGTTTCAACAGTTCTTTCTATTATGCTATTTATAATAAATTCTTAATTACTCTCTTTGCAGATTATGCAAGTTATGAGTAAAAACACGAACCCAGCTGGGGCTCAGAAACAGTATTGTTTTCACATGACATTGTGTCATATGGGTTTACTGGTTCAAATCAGTGTTAGCTCAGAAAACTTTGTATTCCCTACTGTGACCTTTATTTTTCCTCCAGAATATATTGACCGTACAGTTTGTGTCTAATCATATTGTTCATACTTTTTCTTAAATTATTGCAATTTTGTTCAACTTACTATACTTAAAAACTGAATGTAAATAAAAATCTTACAATTCAAAAGTAATCATTACTGATAGGCTTGGACTGTAAGTCGTATTAGTAACTAGCTGCTTATCTTACACTTGCACATATCCAAGTAGCAGCAGTGCACAAACTGCAAATTCGTGTCATTATCCCATTGCAAAATTAACCATCATCAAAACTCTGTTCTACATAATGCTAATGTAAAAACAAATAAACCTGATTATGCTTTTGAAAGGAGAGCTGGAAGCTAGAAAGTAACAAAGCATGGAAGAGTTCAGCTTGAATTGTCTATATATTTATTTGCGAATTTCTTAAAGTTTTTAGACAGAGATAATGAACTGCAGTGAATGAAATTTTAATTTAATAAACCTTACCAAATAGTATTCACAGTCAATCAAACAGTCTTTTATAAATCCAGGATTTTTTTTTTTAAAAGAAATAATTTTTAAAACTTTTTGCCTATCTTTGATTTTTACCGTGTCTTTTTTTTTTTTCCCAGATTCTTATCTTATATGATAGTCTCCATGTTGTTGATGTAAATAAAATTGTTGAATATATACAGAACTTGCAGCAAGAAGATGGATCATTTGCTGGAGACAAATGGGGTAATTTTTAGATCTTCAAAATTTAGTGGCTAGGTTGACATGTGTAAGTCTGTGAACTTAAGTGTCCTTGGATGGTCTTTTTGATTATGTATTGTATGTGAACACTTTTACTTTCAGAGTTATGAAAAAGGAGGTTTTGTGAAGGACAGAGTTGTGTTTCATTCCTTTCATAAATATTCTAAACTTCAGTTCCATTCTTGTACTAAAAATAAATTGGCCAACTCTTAAAGACGAAAGCCAGTGACCATTTGCAACTTGGCAGTTTTGGTATACTAGATATGCTATTCTGTAAGGAATGTTTTATGCTTGCTATTTAATGGTGGTCAATTAATGATCTTTATCCATGTCAGCTGTGAAAGGATCTTTCGCTATATGGGAATGAGGAAAAACTGGTTTTGTACTCATGAACTTTTGCAAATACTGATTTTGTTTCTGAGCATAAAATCTTTATGAACAAAGATGGTATTTTTAAGCTGTAGCATACTTACTCACTCTAAAAAATACTTACTGAAGTATTTAAGTATCTAAATAATACTTATCTAAGTAACTACTTATCGAAGTATTTAAGTAAAAATACTTACCTAAAAATACATGAAACGCTTAAATTTTAATAAAATCTATTGCATATCACTCATGTTATTGTTCTAGTAAAATTCAACAATCAAGATCATGACAGTATATGTATGCTACTGTAAAGGTAGCTGTTATGCTGTGTGTTAAAATGGTTCGTAGTTTGCTGCATCCTTTTTGTTAGCATTGAAAGAAACGTACTGAATGCACAATGGATTTACATTATTTCTGAAAGGCAGTTACAGTGCAACTGCAGGAGTGCGATACCTGATGTAGTACAAAACAACGTTTGGTTTACGTGTTTCAGCTTGTGGGTTTCTTAAGAAAAGTCGTGCATCTGTTTGACCAAAAAAATGAATGTTTGCAGCTGGGTTCAATTTTAAATTTGGACTTCAAGTATTAATTGCTCAGAGTTTGGGCTAGGAGAGTTACATTGGTACGGACTTGCCGAGCAATCGTTCTGCTGTAGGTGTAGTGGTTTTGGTTTAGCTTCCAGGTATAAGTATGCAAAAGAAAACTTGCAACTTTCATCAGTCTTCCTCTAAAAACAAAAATGGCTTCTACTTCTCCCGGAATTTAAGGCAGATCAAGAGTTGTGTCCAAGTTGAGTCCGCTGCTCTGCAATTATCTAGTGGAACGCTACAGATAAACTCTAAAATTAGTTACTTGTAAATTACCACTAGTTGAATTGATTTGGATCTGACTATACACCAGCTCAGAATGAGTTGTTCGCTTTTATGTTCAGTAAACGCACAGATGACTTTAGTTGCAATGTACAGTTTCTAAATTACTGAGGAAATAAACCATAGGCTGGAAAAGGTAACAGTACTGGGACAGTTTTTGACTGATTTTTGTTGACCAATGTAAAACCTAGTATTTTAACATTTTGTTCCATATTTTCAGTGGTGATTTTTGTCGTTGTTAACACTCTTATTTCATTCCCTACCCCCCACATTCTAGGAGAAATAGATACAAGGTTCTCCTTCTGTGCTGCAGCAACTCTTGCACTTCTGGTGAGTCCTAAATCATTACTTGCACAAGTACAGAATCTTCTCTTCGGTACCACTGAAATTTCTGTGGTTAATGAGCTTGGTAGAGTATAAAGTGCATTAGTTGCTTTGCTGACTTGCAGGGAAAGCTGGATGCTATTGATGTGGGGAAAGCAGTAGAATTCGTTTTGTCGTGTATGAACTTTGATGGAGGATTTGGCTGTAGACCAGGTTCCGAATCACATGCAGGACAGGTAAGTTTTTCTTTATTTGGAAAGGTTTTAAATTAGCAAGCATCACATACTGCCTGTAAATGTCTTTACAACATCTATCAGTGATGTCAGTGGATGTACCTTTCTTGTTTCCCACGTGCCTGATTACAGTACCTTAGTTAAATTAACAAATAGGTAGATAAATCTGGGAAGATGAGTAGAGACTCGGGACGTTATAGTCTGGGCCAAAAAAAAAGATCATAAGGGAACAACTTTTAGGACTGTATTTCAATCTTCACATAATGATGTTGGAATAGTTAGCATGAGAATTTTTAGAGTATTGCAATGGGTGTTAATGGAGACATTGGACAAGATCTATCACTCTGACACAAATCATAATGAAACACAAAGGTCAATTATATATGTTTGACATTTATCAGCTGATGAACTGAAATAAAAATGAGACGTGAACCTTTTCAGGGGGAGGCTTGGTTAATTTTTTGAGGAAAGTCAGTTTTAAGGTGAGATGCCTAACCCAGGCATGGGAACATTTATCACATTTTGTTGTAGGCACTACTAGTTGTTTTACTAGTGATGATGAATTCTGAAAAATGCTCAGTAAAATCTAGTTGAGAAGAGAATGCACTACTATAATTTCAACAAATTAAGGGGTGTCTCAAGGAAGAGAATCTCAATGACTTCTTCCAGCAGAAAATTTACATCAAAACTACCTTTCCTTTTTTTATTTTTTTTTTTCAGGGAAGGGATTATTGCACTTCTCCTGAATTTATGAATAGAAATCAAGTTCTAATAAAGTATTTTAATACTGTTGCAATCACCTGTTTATTTTGCATAATTATGGTGAGCAATGCCATAGCCAGGATTCACCTCATCACATGAAAATACTAGAGATATTTTGTTCAGAAAAAAGCATTGGCGTTTTTTCTGCACACCTCCCCCCCCTTTTTTTTTTTAAATTGGGGTGGGGGGGGGATTAAATCTGGTACGTGTACCTTATCTTACAAGTTTTATCTACAGTAGCATTGCCCATATGGTCTAAATGGCTGGACCATGGTCTAGTGTTCAAGGAAGTCAGATTAAATAGCTGAACCTGCTCTGTTTGCAGCTGGCACATCCTGGGAGGATTAGATCTGTTGCGTGTATTCATGTGTTCCTTAGAATGTTGTAAAGGGCAACTCCTTCGCCTGCAGAGTAGTTCAAAAGTTTTCTAGGAATATGACATTTATTTTGCAGTATTCTTGGATAGGCACATCCCTGTTGATGTGTGCTTTTGTTGGCTTTTGTTGGTTTTTTTGTTGTCTTTTTGGGGGTGTGTTTTATTAGGAAAAGGTGATTATGAGCAGGCTTCAGCCGACATTGTGGTTTCTTGCAATTTGTGTTTGGCTGCTTTCTTAGTGACCGCATGAAATGTGACTGGAGTATGCTGTTGCAGTGTAAATGTTATTTCCCAGGAAAAAGTAAACAGGGATTAATCTGCACATATATTGCATGGCACATTGAAAGTAAGCCTGACGTGACTAGATGTATGTGAGATTGCCAGGATAGTTAATGATCAGCATTAACATGTTTCTGCTAGAGAATTCATTTGGTCTTCAGTTTGCTCTCCGCAAGCCTGAGGGTAAGAGGGACATACAGAAACAATCTATAGGCTGGGTGCAAAATTGTCATAAAGGCCATATCCAGCCTGCAGAAATAAGTGTGAGTACTCTGGCTTGAGAGTCTGTGGTTTTAAAATAAAAGTGTATGGCTCTGCCGGATCTTTTTCCAAACCTTGCATTAGTGTCTTATGTTAGTAAAATCTTACTGTTCTATAATTACATTGTGTAACTGGTACTTTTATACAAAAGCAACTGTAACAGTAACATACTTTTCTAATGGAAAAGTAAAACTAATTTGAAACTAAAAGTTGAAATGTGTGCTTATTTTGTATTGTGTTTGCATGACTGTATTCCTGCTTTGAGATCTTCCTGCATTTAGTCTGGTAAACTATACTAGTTTTTAAATATACAAAAAATTTATGTCTGTAATTTTAGATCTATTGTTGCACAGGATTTCTGGCTATAACAGACCAGTTGCATCAAATAAATGTTGACTTGCTGGGTTGGTGGCTTTGTGAACGTCAGTTACCTTCTGGAGGTCTCAACGGACGACCAGAGAAGGTATTGGGTGGCTTCTGGTGTTTGTTGAAACCTCAATAGTGACTATTTTTTGTAAAGCTAAAGTACTTCTGGAAAATGTCATTACTTTTATGAAATATTTAGTAAACATTTTTAAGAATTCAGGCCTTCATTTTGAATCTTAATTTTGTCACTAATTATGCAGTCCTTAGCTATCCTTAGTTTGAGTCCTCAGTTTAGGAAAGTACACATACTGAAGTATGTCTTGTTGACCACTTGAACCAGTATCCTGTTAAATCAGGGCTTGAATGTTTTCTGACATTGGGAATGATCTCTTCTGTAGGATTTGTACAAAAATTACTGTTTTACTGGATCTAAATCCTCGGTGTAACAGTGTTCCACGTTACACTAGGAAACTGTGTAACCTAGAATAATGTCCACTGGCAAATAGATAACCAACCAACAGATTTTTTTCAAATAAATGAAACTAGGTGATACAAAGTTCTTTGTACTTACTCCTGAAAAAGGCGCCCTGGTTTTTTAGCCTCTCCCACAGAAGGTGAAGGCTGTTTCAAAACCACATTCTTGTGGTTTTGTTTCTTGAAGAAGGAAAGAGATTTGAAAAAGAGACTTTTCTTTCCTGAAAAAGGGAATCGTCTGAAAAGAGACTGCATCCAGGAACTTTCCTCACTTTTACCCCAAAGAACACTCTTTTAAGTGTTGTTTCTCTGCAACAGTATTATGACAGCACAGGTAGTAATTTTCAAAATCACCAATAAAATTTGCAACTTTGTGTTTTAAAACAAAATCAAATAACAATCCGCTTCTCTGCTTGCCAGTTACCTGATGTATGTTACTCATGGTGGGTGCTAGCATCTTTGAAGATGATTGGTAGATTACATTGGATTGACAGAGAGAAACTGCGTTGCTTTATTTTGGCTTGCCAGGATGAGGAGACTGGAGGATTTGCTGACAGACCAGGAGATATGGTAAGTAATCCTTTACTAAATAAAGTATATTTAATTGAGAGTTTCAACTGAAAAAGTAAATTTTCTCATTTGAGTGTAACTGAATGTCTGATCCAGGTGTAAGCATTTTGCAGAGCCTGCAGTTTGCTTTGAAGGAAGGAACAGGTTAGATTTGCTTTTGAAGGCTTACTTGGGGAGCACGTATTTTATATTACACTTGCAGTGTAGTATCCCCCACTGAAGACAGTTGCCATTCCTTACAAATTCTGCTTTGGTTCCCATAATGCGTACCACACAAATAATTTCTCACAGCTCTCTGTAAAAATACTGTGTTTGGTGGTGGGGTTTTTGGGGGTTTGTTTTGTTGTGTAAAAATAATATGCAAGCTAGAGTCCAGCACAGGTTAAGCAGTCTTCAACTTTCTTGGTGGTTTTGCGTGATCTAAATGAATCATAAGTTTTTATTAAGAATCCTTATATGCTAACTTTTGTTCTGTGTCAGCCCAGCCACTGAATAAATTCTCTCACTGGCATTTGTCTAGATGAGGGAGGAAGAAGCTTTTGTGGTAACATGAACAGGCAGTATGGATTTTCTGCTTGGTTGAGAGAGAAATTATGGTTTAGCTGGTCTGTCCTCTCTAGTTTCAAGCAGAAATAATGGAGATTGTCCAGGTAAAATGGCAAATAAAGTTCCTATCTTTCAAGGGTGCTGGACAGATAAAATTAAAAGTATTATGAGACCTCAGTGCAATTCCTATAGAACACTTGGCTGCTTACTTCTCAACAGTCAGGGGGGAGTCTTAGCTGTTTTTGTTGCAGCTGACCATGTCTTCTCCTTTCTCCACAAATGCATTAAAAACTGAAGAAGTAGCTTTCTGTATCAGGAATAGCGTGGCCAGCAGGACTAGGGCAGTGATTGTCCCCCTGTCCTCAGCACTGGCGAGGCCCCACCTCGAATCCTGTGTTCAGTTTTGGGCCCCTCACTCCAAGAAANCCAGCTGATACTTTATTCCCACTTGGGGGAGGGGGAGAAATCTCTGCTCTGGTCTGTTATTTGGAAGGTATTCTGGTGTTCTTAAAATGGGAAGGTTTTTGTATTTCTAAGGAGCTCACAGAAAGGCTTTTTCCCTTTTCAGAACTCTCCAAGAAAAGCCAAACACTTAAGTCTTAATGTTTTTCTGTCTTCGAGATTAAACTTGACCTATCTCTGTCTTGTTAGAAGAGCAACTTTGCAGAGCCTTCCTCCATATCTAATTTAGGCACCTGTGGAGGAGGTTTTGCATATTATGTTAGCGGTCGTTTCATATTGTGTTTACCTGTCGTCCATTGTTGAAGTGGGCACTGCCATAGAAATCTTGACACCTACGGGTTTTTGCTTTGTTCCTGCAGAAACTCATTCCTAACAGACCCTGTTTTTTGCCTTTTTTTTTTTTTTTTGGGTTTTTTTATTTGTTTGTTTTGTGGTTTTTTTGGGTGGAAGTGTGGTTTTTTTTTTTTTTTTTTTTTTTTGGGGGGTTGGGGTTTTTCGGTTTTTTTTGAAGTTTGTTTGGTTTTTTTACTTAGTCCTAGGTTCTAGTCTTTTGATTTGACATTGTGATTGTATTTCAGGTTTTGAGCCACTTGACAATAAGACAGCTCTGTCGTCTTTTTTTAAGTTCCAAGTTCTCGATAACTTAACTTAGTAGCTGTGCTTTTTAGTTCTTAGTTGTAATTCAGCAGGTTTTTATTTTTTTATTTACTTTAAAGAAAATTGCAGAAAGGGAGCAGACAACATGGCAGTAGATAAGTCTTCTGGAAATCTAGGTTTCTCTGAACATACATACTGTTCACGAAGAGGTTGAGTCTGTAACTTCATTTGTACACTTCCCGTTAGGAACCATCTGCCCTTCAGGGCCTATCTGTTACACGTAAATTCTGTCTTGCCATTCCTAAAGTGTACTGTTTATTACTATTATTTTGTTATGTACGTACTTATTTATTTTACCCCTCCTCTAATGGCGCCTCATTCTGGGAAGGAGCAAGTAAACATATCTCTGAGCTTTGACCACACCTGTAATGTGGTTGCCAAACCATTGAGGAACAAGGCTTGCTGTGCTGGTGTAGTTTGAACCTTCTAGGCAGTGATCAATGGTTGGAGATCCTGTATATGGCTATAACATGGTAATTCAGCTTAGTTTACTGCAGTATAAAACCTTTGCTATGAGATCCAGAAGTTCCACTAATGCAAACAGGATGTATGCTGCACGAGCCAGCACGGGTACTTTTGGATAGGATTTTGTAGAATGGCTAATTAACTCCACTGACTGGATGCTTACGTCATGAGACTTCATAGCCATTTGCAGTTACGTGGTGATATCTGCTTTTAGGGAAGGTTCGTACAGTGAAGGAATACTTGGATACCAAATAACCACTCCTGTCTCCTCTGGGTTTTTTCTTCCTTATATTTTTTCCTTTCAGTTCTCTTGCACCGTAAGTTGTTGCTTCCCTCAAGATTTTACAGCACAGCTCTGTATTCAGAGACCATTAAAAAGCATTCTAATGTTGCTGAAGCACAAATGAGGAACTTATGGAAGTGGTACTTGTAGATGATCAAATTTACTTTTAAAATTTTTATTCATTGCTTCTCCTACCCTATGACATTGCATGCTAATGAGACACACAAGTGCTTCCTGCCAAATTCAGAGATTAACATTATCTTAGCAGCGGACAATCTACAGGCATCTCTGAGTAAATCATAGTATTGTAAATGTGTGCTGGGGAAGTTGTCTTGCCTGTCAACACACGTCAGCACAAATGAAAGTCTGTTCAGTTGCATTGTCTTCTCCAGCCATGGAGATTTGCTTGCTAGCAAACAAAAGCTTTGTTCCATACAAATGAAAAGCTAATTGATGTTTGGAAATGGACACAAACTTTCTTTCTTCTTCCAGGTGGATCCATTTCACACCTTATTTGGAATTGCTGGACTATCTTTATTAGGAGAAGAACAAATTAAGGCCGTCAATCCTGTCTTTTGTATGCCAGAAGATGTCCTTCGAAGAATAAATGTACAGCCTGAGCTTGTGAGCTAAGCCTTGTAGAGACAAAAGGTTGATATACCCAGTTGCTTTGGTTTTAAAAATTTAAGTCATCTCATCTCTGAAACTGTGTTTACATTATGAAAGTAAAGCAATAGCTTTACCTGTGGGCTTTGTCACTTTGTAAACGGTATCAGAACAGGCTGGTTCTCATAATCTGTGTAACATGTTCTTTGGTTGTATATAAGAGATATAGAAACATTTCTAATCTGTATCTAAATATATGGGTCTTTGCTTTTTTTTTTTTTTAATATTCAAGTCAAAGCAATAGTGGGAATGCTTAATTTTTGTACTCCTGTGATATCAGCCATGCTAGCATCTGCCTTTACACAAGCATGTTTTGATGGTGGATCAAACAAAGCACTTTAAAAGAATATGAAGAAAAACCCCAAACAAAACCCTACTTAAGCCATGCACTTAATGCCACACACTTGTGTACTTAGTTCTTCCTGTTCACGTTTGCCATCAATGTTATATACTGAGAAACAAGCTTTTTCTTCTGATAGTAACTGATACCAGTGAAAACAAAAATTATGGTTACATTAAATATATAAATGTCTTCATTTATTGATGAGTCTCTTAGCCAAAATTTCACTGATATTTGAAATAAAGCATACCTTGAGTAGGTATAGAGAAACTTGCTAACATTAAGCGTTCCAGAGAAGGTCTCTATAGGACAGTGATGTGTAAATGAATATGGAGTTGATCCTGAATTTGTTGCTGGGTTGAAATCCTGCTTTTGTAGCTTTTAAGACAATAATTGCCAACACTTGATTATGGTGTAATTGAGAATAAAACTAGCTGTGGAAAGTACTTGTTCTCTGAAGGCTGAAGTCCCCTTTGTCTTCACAGAAGCCCTAAAATTGCCTCTAATTTACATTCCACACACCCTGGCTGAGACTGAATGGTATTCCACTTGAAATGAACAGTAAAAGGTAATTGTGAAGGGGAGGAAGTCTTTGATAATCTCTGTATTTATGCTTAAGGAAAGTCTAAAGTTGTTTCAAACACATTTTTAAAAGCCAGCTGGTTAGTTTTATCCAGCCTATTGCTGTTAGTAGAGAGTAAGATAGAAGTGGACAAAGTAACTTTTTGGTAGATCTTTACTTCTAGAGAATTTCAGAGAGAGAATGTGTATTTGAATGCTTAAATATTTCTAATGATTTTTTTAAGCCTTCTCTAGAGGCTTTTAGGTAAGGTAAAAACTCTACTCTTTTTAGGTGTCCAGTTGCCTGATGTATTCTTTGGTCAAAGCCTGGAACTAATTTCATTTTCAAAGTTTGGAAAAAAGTTACGGTAGGCTTTGTGTTGAGTATGAGGCAGTGAGATCAAACTGATCAGGTTTTTAATCCAACTGTAAAGTTTAACAAAAATTTTAAACAATTTTTTCTCATTCCAGGTTACCTTTGCAACTGCCACATCTTTTTTTTCTAAGGAAACACTGTTCAGTACATGGGAATTTGCCATTTTTTCCATGTTGTTAGACAAAATGGAATCCTCTTCAGAATTTCTAGTCTAGTATAGACTGAGACACCCTGGTAATCAATATGTGGGTGATATTGCATGACAGTGTAGGACATTTCACTGTAGGTTGAAATCCTATTGATGTTATTGGAGTTTTTCTCTAAAGAAGGTCTGGTCAATTCTATTTCCTAAGCTGAGATTTGTAAAGGTCTTACAAGATTATAGGTTAAAAAAGGGGTGAGTGTGTGCACAAACTAAAAACTTCTTAATATTCCTGCATTCTCTACATCAGTTTTTTACAATATTACAGAAGGACAATCATCATAATCTTTCTTATGCAAACAAAATTACATTTTCTGTTAAATGTACTGTGAAAAAAATTAGTTGTCCAATTTGTCTTTATTAAGACTTATGTCATTTTTGTGCAGAATACATTGTTACCGTCTACCTCTGTTTTGTTAAAAGTACTGATAAGATTTTTTTTCTGAGCTTATGTAGTTAGAAACTTTGCAGTAATTAATCTACTGTTCTGAGTCTTCAGTTACAGGTCCTTTATTAAAGGCTTTCAGAAATTTGTACTTTCATAACTTTTTTTTCCTGTGGAAATCTTTATATGGAAAGATCATGACATTTTCTTAGTACTTGATCTTAAGTACTGTAGTGTAGCCAACATTCCCAGCAATAAATTTTGCAAGATGCTGCGTGAGAATTTGCAGAAGAATAATGAATAATTAAGGTACATAAAATTGTGTGTCTGTAGATATGCTTATTAAAAGAAAATTGGGGGGGAGGGGGGGAGGGAATTGACAGCTATTCCATTGCCTTCTAAGAACATGGTCAAGACCAGAGGTATGTGCTTTGTTCCAAAGATGCTTCCTTTCAGTTTTCTTCAGACAGCTTGGTTAGGTGAATTCAGCCGTATGATTTGTGACTATAAGGAAGAAAGGAAGGAAGGTGGAAGATGGACATTCCTTTTGTTTCTGCTTTTCTTGCCATATACCTGGATTTCTGTCAGAGAAGAGGAGGTCTAACACCAGCTTCAGGAGTCTGAGCGCATACGGACAGTTCCACGTAGGACTTGAAATGGAGGACAGTGGCAGTAACTGGAAGCGGCAGCTTCTGCCTTCCCTCCTTGGCCCTGCCGTGGAAGGGAAGTTTCTGGTGCCGCAGTTCTCAGGCTGCCGGACTGATGGAGCCAGTGCAGGGCCTGCTCCTGGAGAGGGGCCGGCGGTGGTGGAGCTGCTCAGGGTTTCCACTGAGCGGCCATGGGGCTGCAGCTGGCCGGAAAGAGCTGTGGCCCAGTGAAGGCTGGCCGGGGTGCGGAGTGCTGTTAATGCAGGCAGGTTGAATTCCACAGACAAAATGTTCAAACTGTTTTAGTGGCGTTTATGACATGCTGATACACAAAGCGGTGTTACAGTGTTCTAAAACGTGCTTAGAAGGACACGTGTTTAAGACAATTCCAGATGTAAACAAGCTTTGTGGTGTTTGTTGGGATCTTTAGGTATCTCAACTCTGGAGCAGGGGGAAAACCTCTGTGAAGCTCCTCCTAAAACAGTCTCTGAATGCTGAAGAATGAATGCGGGACAAATTACGTTTAAATGCCTTACTCCTGTTTTAAAGAGCATAGCAGACCATTTCTTTGCTTTCGTGCGTTGCCCTTTTATTGTCTGTAATTGCATGTTTATAATGAAACTTGCTGCACGCCCAGCAGCTACACTTACTGTTGAATCATTTGTAGCCGTGCTAGCACCCGCAGCTTTACAACTTTTTTTCCTTAACAGCGGAGTCCCCCTCGGCCCGGGGCGGGGCGGAGATGCGGCCCTCCGCCGCCCCCGGCCGCCGGCGGAGCCAGGCCCGCCGGAGCCGCTCGCCACCATCTCGCCACGAGGCGGCAGCTCCGGCGCGCGCGTGAGGGCGGCGTGTGCCGCCATTTTGAGCGCAGGCCGTACCGGCAGGCTGGCCGCTGTCATCGCGCCTCAGGCGGGGCCTCGCTGGGCGCGGGGGCCATGTTGAGAGAAAGCTGCGAAGCCAGCGCGTGTCGGCGGGCGGCCGCGTCGGCCGCCTCAGAGTCCTACACGGGCCGCGGCTCTTCCACCTCGGGGCTGGGCGGGCGAGCGGAGCAGCCGCCCCGCTATAGCCTTGGGCTGCTGCAGACGCCGCGCAGCACGGCCGACAGCACTGGAGGCTGCTCCAGCGGCGGGGGAGGCCTCGCTCCCAGGCGGGCTGCTTGTGGTAGCGGGGTGAAGCCGCCGGTTCCCGGAAGAGGAGGTGGGGTGCGGCGTTGCGATCTCTGTCCGGGTCTTTATCCCCTTCTTTTATCCTCCTGCCCTCTTTGCTTGGGTCGGGCTTCAAAGAGCTGTTACACGCGGTGTTTGTACTGAGAAGGGGGCAGCAGCAGCCCTTCGTCTTGGGCACCTCTTTTTTTCATCCAGCCCATCAGAACAATGGTGGTCGTTCCTGGCGCTTCATTAAATAAATCTTGATTTGATTTTCTTTATGTAGCTTTTTATATAGCGGTATCTGAGTTCCTTGCTGGGGTCAGTAAAGTGATTTGAACTGCAACACACTATTTGGTTTACTAGAGACCTGACCTGAACCACATTCAGTTGGTTATGGGTTTTGGGTTTGTGTTTGGATTTTTGTTTGTTTGTTTCTTTTTTGGTTGGTTGGTTGGTTTGGGGTTTTTTTTTTTGGCGTGGCCCTTGAAATAGTCTAAGTGCTGTTAGCCTTGATGTGTCGTAAGAACGTTGTGGACCTATGATGCAACACTGCTATTTGCCAGTCTTTACATAAAACTGCTGCTAACACCAGCCTCCCGGCTCTTCCCTGAGAGCAAGACACCTGAACAGCTCCTGCATACCGAACGTGTGCATCTGCCAGTTCAGAAGACTTGATCCTGCTGTCAAAGTCTGTATCTTGGCAGGCAGAGGAAAATGGTTCAAATTGTATTTTTTCAGTGGAAAAACTATAAAAAGAATTTGAATTTTTTTTTTTACACTTGCTGAAATGCATTCTGAAGCACATATATTTCCATTGCACCTAAGTTGGGAAGATGGTAACATGGTTTTGAGTAATGTACACGATCAGTTATGAATCCAAAAAAAACCCTCAAACAACAAACAAACAAAACTTAGAATGCTAATTTGAATAGGTTATAACTTATTTGTTACATGTTGGTTTTAAGAAATACCTGTAGATGGTTTAGTTCATCTGGTCTTTAAAATTATGTTTTTCCTGATGTTACGCCAGATTCAGTACATTCGAAGATAAGAGCAAAATCTCTTCTGCTAGACTTCTGAGTAAACTTATGCCAAAATATAACTGAATGCTATTTCATTACGATGCTGATATGTCCACTCTTTAAAAAAAAATTACAGTCTGAACTAATAATGTTTTTTCCAGCTGTCAGTTTTGTAAGACTTAAAGAAAAAAAACTAAAAA
>VYXH01010152.1:7451-96440 GCA_013397275.1 Burhinus bistriatus
CATGCGGTGTGATTTTTTTTTTTTTTTTTTTTTAATTCCTGGAAGTCCAGCAAAGAAAAAATAGAGACAAAATGTGTATTTTAAAAGATGTTAAAAACAAAGGGTGACCCTAGACTTTTAAAGAGGATGTAAGAGTCGGTCAATCTTATCCAGTGCTCCTAATCTGCGAAGGCATCCTATCAATGGCACTGTATCAATGGCATGCCCAAGGAGGCATCAACTACCTGCCACTGGAAATTCTATACATTAGATTAGATGCAGTGATACTTGAAGGTTACCTGAATAACAAGAGTGAAAGCCACTGTGCTTTGTTCCCTTGTGCATGCAAAAATGGATGGATTTCAGACATGGCTCTCCATTTATTGCCGCAGAGACATGGGTTTGTTTGTGAAACCCTTGAGTGGTACCTCGTCAGCGCACACCCCAGAGGACGGGGCACCGATGGCCTCCTCTGCCGATGGGGAGCCCAGCCTGCTCCTGGGTACCACCCTGGCTCAGCTCATACCTCTCTCACCAGCTGCCAAAAGTATATCCTTTTTCAAAGACAGGGCACTTTTAAGAGATTTAAGTGGTGAAATTCAGGGCTGTTCTGCAGTCAAATTTTCACTGGGTCTTGTTTCATTTTCGCTCCTGCATAATGCATGAAATGGCACATAAGAAAGCAAGATGTAATGAAAGCAACAGCTATAAATAAACATGAAAACTTACCCACATATTTTCTTAAAGGAAATCAGATAATGGAATCAGCCTCTCATGCAAAATGGATTCTTGTCTTTTCAAGCACTAGTTTTTATGAATATTTTCATGACAATACTTCGAATGTTTTAGTACCTACACCTACCATGTTTGGAGTACTAAAGAGATATTCTTGCCCAGAGATAATTTCGGAAGAAATCAGATGCTCTTGATGCTACCGCTAATTGCAGTATCACCTGCTGAAAGACAAAGAGCTTAAAGATTTCAATTCACTTTAATTGTCAATTTAATTTAATTTGGATCCACTGGATCAGGCCTTATCATCTCATAAGATTGTTTCTTGCATTCTGCTTGAACAAAGCAATGAACTCAAAAGTGCTTTTAGTCATAATGAACACTGAATTAGGTTCCCTATTCAGTTTTTGCATATTGGCAACAGACAATGATATCTGGATTTAAAATATTTCTGAAAACATTCCTGACTGATCCACTAAATTTAATACATATATATATATAAAGGCCTAACAAAAAAAATATTCTGCTCCATGGTTTTAGAAAAGTTTGGCCTGACTGTGTCTCTTTAATTGCAGCAGCTGTAAAATTCTAAGATGCTTTGGTTTATTTTCGTTGAGCAGATCCTGTGTTATGTAGAATAATGGTTCATTAAAGAAAAGGCTCCTAGGAGAGAAGTTGTCTAAAGCATAATGATTCAGATTAGCTTTTCAAAGGAATTTGGAACAGTCAGAGTCACCTTTGATCTTGTTTAGTACACCAAAATGAGGATTCTGTATATCAAGTCTGCAAGCTAAATCCATGGCAAAGGAAATTGAATAAAATGGATTATTTCCTGTGTGAGTTCATTTGATACATTTAGTTCTAAATACTCTCTCTTAGGAATTGCATGAGATCCTAAAAGCAGGAGAACAGACAAGCAGGAAGATGTGAATAAGGCTGACTGGTTAAATCCATCAGCAGCTGACAGAGCGAGAGCCAAAGTCAGGTGGATTTTTCATAGGAGAGGAACAATAAGGCAAGGACGGGAGCAGCTAATATTTTAAAGAGGCTGCAGTTTGATCCAGCTTCAGTTAAAAGGCATAATACAGCAACCTTGCTAACCCTGCGGTGCCCTCCCCAGGATGTTGGAGACTCAAAGAAGGGATGCGCGTTTCTAACAACTGTCTTTCATGTTGTCAAAAACCAGATTAATCCATGAAGCTTTTGACCAGTTAGGGATACGGATACATGATCTCAGGTTGCTCTTCTCCGCTAGGTCCCTGGTTTTTTTTCTCAGTCATATTCTCACCTATAGTGGAAGGGATTTTACATTTCCTCTAAAAGGCATTTTTTCTTCTACCAAATAATTTTGTATCTATATTTGATTTGCCTGAATTCTTTGGCAAAACCACATTCTTTCATTATGCTTCAAATCTGGTCATTGAACATGTCTGAAAAGTTGAAAATTAGATGGTGATGTATCATGCAGCAGCCAAATGATTTAAAAGTCCAAATACATACAATCTCTAACAGGCACTAACTCCCTGGGGGGAGCTGGGGGGAGAAATTTTATAGATTATTCTGTTAACAACATATCTGCTTACAGATGTGTAGTTGGGATGTGCTATATTGAAAACTTTGGTAGATTCAAGAATTCAAGATCGATCTCAAACTTTATACCACTACTATGATCTCAAGAAATCCTGAATGTGTCAATTCAGACTCAACATATTTGATGACTTTCAAAAAGACAATATAATTCTGGCAATTTCTGAAAGGGCTTTAATAGCACAATACAAACCACTTTCATGTAAAATTAAGATTATTTTTTTCTTTAAAACCAAAAACAATTCAGGATAAATATATTTGGAAAGAAAAAATATATTTCCATATCTAACAACAAAAATGAGGTTTATGTTTTTTATTTTAAACTGAACATAACTTTTCCACACACATCATATATATCTAACCACCACAAAACGAAGTGTTTGCTGACCCTCAGAACAGCCCATGTCTTGTGCTTTTCTTTTGATTCAATTATGCTTTTCCATAGCTCTGTGTTTACTCACCATTTCATCAACATTACTGATCATTTGTTTGCTAGTTATTTCAAGACACCTCCAAATTTTCGTTCCAATATCCTTCTTCCGATCACCATGGGAACCACTGTCTTTTTATCCTTCAAGAATATTATGTTTTAGAAAAGCTCTCATCCTTGAAATGGAAATTTGCAGGTGAGAACAGCTTCATTCTGTATTCTTAACTTACCGACAATTTTACTACTTGTGGTGATTTATCCTCTCTGTTGGTTATGTCTACACTGTAGTCAAAGGTGCTATTGCACCTCCTAGAAACGTAGTCACAGCGGCCAATGTAATACCTGTTATGGTTTTAGCACTGGATGAGGGCGAGTCTGCAGCAGCAGCAAAGGACCCTGCAGGGGTTATAAAAGCTGCTCAAGAAGTCTTAGCAGCTGAAGCAGCTGTTATTACCATCCAAACTTGCAAATTTTAGAGCTACTTTGGGTATGCCTATGTAATCTGCAGCTACTATAGGTTCTTTACTGCAGACGTTATTTTGGCAGCCATCTCTATATTTTCCTCATTTAGTAGTTTGCATTGATAAATACAAGGGAAATCAGGGATAAAAATCTAGGAGGAGAGATGAATCATTAAAAGATCTCATTACAGAATTAACACTAAAAAGTAAAGGAACAGTGGAAGGGAGATGAATACCCTTTTCAAGGCTTAAAAGAAGTTTTAAATTGCCCTGAGGGATAAATAGAAGAAAGACAAGTGTATTCCCAGAACAAATTATTCTGGGTCGGGTTTCCCTCTCCTCCACACCTGCTGGTTGTAGGACCCCAGGACTGACAACGTCTCAGAGGCTGTCACAGTAAGGAAACCACAGTGGATTTGGGTACAGATACCTTAATATTTGACTGCTCCCTTGAGGGACACCTGGGCTTTCAAGCCCACAACCCACAACTTTCAGATGACATGGTGACGTCGTCTCATGGTAAAATACTCTTTGCTTCCTCATGGATTTGTTAAGTGTTGGGGTTTTTTTTAGCAAAACACCACAGTTTCTCTGACATATGAAGAAAGAGGATGAAGGAAGGAGAGAACTGTTTCCTAATCAGCCCAATTTGTCACTCTGATTTCTGGTGATCCTCAAATTCCCGCTGAACCCAGCAGTGTACGTAGCTCCCATTTCTGTGCCAGGAGAGAAGGAAACGATGGGTTTGGCTTCAAATCTCAGGTGGCTGACCCATTCCTCAAGACACCTGTTTTCTGTGTGCAGGCACACAGTGAAATACAGACTTCTAAATGGACCCCCAAGCACTACAGTAACATAAATATTAACAGTTCATCATCACATGGTAGTCAGGTACAGCCTGCCCTTAGCAGTAATCATATTTCCCATTGTGTTTCTACAAATCTTCTCCTGTCAAAGCCTTTCAGTCACTTATATCTGTGGAGCTAAGCCTTAGCCATTATGAGGACCGTGCTTCATCTCCCCTTTTCATTTTCCCATGCTGTTTTCATGCCCTTCCCAGCACTGCCCATCAGGTCTGTAACCTTAAAAATGGAGACCCAACTTAGACATTTAGGTGGGATGATTTTCAATTGGCTTTTAAAGACGTCAACAATTTGGTGCTTTAGCGCCCATGTCAAAATAAAATCCTCAGACTCCATTTCATGTTTGAGAGCCTACGTCTTTTCTGCAGCAGGCAGAGTATTTCTTTAAGTAAGCAACCTGGTCAGTTTTGGATTTACTGGCATGATTCAAAATTACTTTCATCTACTGATTCCCTTTTTTTTTCCTGGTCCCTGCACGTTCAGAAAGCAGTTTTAATCTGTGATTCATCAGATATTATTCATAAGCTTCTGAAAAAGCGCATTACAAGAAGCTATTAAGGAACTGAAGTTGTCATGATATGAAAGACAAAGTACTGTCAGAGATTAGGAAAAGCTAAAGACAGAAAACAAAGTAGAGAAAAAGGTCAATTTTCAGCAGAGTAACTGTGAGTGTGACCACAGACACACGTGGAGCGATGCTTGTGAGTTAGACATGGGACTGGAGAGCAAGGCAGCACCAGTCCCAGGTGAAGCAACCCCCTCTACAGACATCCCTAAGCCACTTGGCTAGATCTCGTCCAGAGCATGGAGGCAGCCGTAATTCAATATTGATAAATGCACGACAATAATTGGACATACCTCAGTACGTATGGTGGAGTCTAAGTTGACTAACCTCTAAGCTAAATATAAAGCACCATTTCACATCCAAAATCAACTTCAGTCCAGTTGTGGCTGTGGCAGTAAAATCACATGCATGCGCATGGAAATCTGCAAGAAGCATAAATAGTGGTATAGAAGTAATCCTGAAACTATAAATTCTTCAAGTAAAATTGTTCAACCACACACTGAACACTGTCTTTGGCTTTGGGTATCCAAACTAAATATAACATAGTAGAAATTGAGACTGTTCAGTGACAAACAATAAGAATTATATAAGCATAAAAAAGTCACAAAGAGATTAATCAAGATTAGGACTATTTACTGTGGAAATGAACTGAACAGGATGAAAATGTATGTAGTTAGTAAATAAAATTAATAATTTTGTAACTTTTCTTTATTCCAACTTACACAACTGCAAAGTGTCAGATTCCAAAATGATGAAAGAAAATGTTTAGTTTAGACAATTTATAACTAATCTGTAGAATTCATGTTGTGGCTCAAGCTAAGTGGTATAGACTTCAGTGGAATAAGAACTGTTTATAGATTTTCCATCAATGATTTCTTTGCTGGAAAATAACTTCTCAAACATGCTGAAAATTTTACTATTTGTACTGAATTTCCCTTCAAAGCAGAAATATTTTATGTCAGTGCCCTAAGAGAAATGAAGCAAACTAAAAAATAATGCTTCAATACTGTTTAATTCAAACTTTTCCAACTCATTATTTCCTGATTATTATTATTTTATTTATTTATTTCCCCATACCTTTATTTTATTTATTTTCATTTCATTTCAAAATGTGAAGAATTGAAAGAACTGGACTACAAAGATTTAAGACAGAGAAAAAAGTAGGGGTTTTGGCTGTTTTGCGCCAAATGTTCCACCATGCTTTTTTAGAAAAGCAAACTTCTTTTAAGAAAATTTTACTTTTATTTTGAAAGTTATTACTAGAAAATATTTAACTTCCTTTCAGTGATTGAGGGGAATCCCGAAGGAAAAGGGTCACATTACAGCAGGATATAATCCTCACAGTAGAATTATATGATAATTCTTTTGGAATATCAAGAAATATGCCCCATGAGTAGGTGGCAGGGGTTTTTCAAGCCTGGTACAAAGTAGTTGCGCCAATTCATCAGGAAGCAGGCATAAACTTACTGCGAGGTGCGGAGGTGCTCAGAGAGCTGTAAGTTATCGTTCCCTCTCCAGCGGACTGTGTCACACGTTATACGATGATTGACTGGATCTGATGCTTCACAGTTCCCCTCCTCTCACTCCTCTCCGTCTAACTGCATTAGACTCTCAGACCAAAGTCTGAAAATACAGATTAATATTCTTCATGACTGAAAGTTTTCAAAAGCATAACAGAATATTAAAAGCCATGACACTGAGTATACTAAAATAGAGTCTGATCTGCAGCCTCATAGCATCAGTGAGAGCAGAGCTAGCACACATCCTATGTTACCCTGACGGCTTCCTTTTCCCAGCCTCCAGTTCACCCCATAAGTATGCGTGTGTGTGTGCGTGTGTGCTGTTATAAAATAGGCGAGACCACCCACCCACGGCATTATGTGTCGCACTGAGGTCTGACGCAGGCCAACGGGTACAGAGCGGGCTCCCCAGATGGTGACACTGGCACAGAAAGTGTGAGGGATTTTGGGAAGAGAGCAGGATGGTGTGTGAGGGGTGATCTGGCACTGTGAGGGTATGACCGAGCTTAGGTCATGCAGGCAGCTTCCAGGGGAAGGGGTGCTGGTCTAGGGTGTTTTGGAACGGATTATGGGCTTTCGAGGTGGTAGCAGGAGGCGGGCTGGATGTAGGATCAGAGGTTGCTCTGGGCAAAAATAGCATTCCCATTCTCACCTGAGCATGTTAACTGGGAGCTTATTTTCACGGCAGAAACACAGCAGGATGCTCTTGCCCTTGCTGCCACTACCAGGCTTATATTCCTATTCCCTACCCTATTCCTGAGACCTTTTGTCCTTCCTCTTGGAAAAGTGGTTCCTCCAGTTGTGATTCTGCCTGTCAGGTTGGCAGCTGTTCCATCAGTCACACCTTCATAACATTGCAGTAGTCATCATGAATATTTCTGCACCTGAGTAATTATTTTGCATGTGTATAGTCTTAATTTTATCAAGGATTTTTATGTAAACTTCATTCCTCTCATTCCTTCACCAAGTAATGAGCGAAGTGGAAAAAAACCCCTCATCTTCATAGAAATCAAGTGATATGATACGCCACCTGAAGTCTAAAATATTGAAACCTTAACATATAGCTTTCGGAATTACTAAACATTATGGAATAAAACTATTCCTTTAGACCTCAATAGTCATTAGATACAACCCAAGGTACATATCTCAAATCAAAGATAGAATCTGAAATTCTTTTTATTTTCTCCAAAGCATGCTTTGCAAAGATACTTCTTGCCCAGTGGAAGACTTTAATTTGTTACATTGAATTTTTATCCATAGGCCAAGAAGATAAAGAGTATTTAAGGACTTTATTGTTACATTTTTCTTCACTAAAACTTCTTTAAAATTATATTTTGGTACTAATTCCATCATGATTTTTCCAGTAGATTTTTAATGGCATGTTATCAAAGAAGAGTTGGCAAAGACTATTCAGTCCACCAGTCTATTCCCTGGCCTGTGCAGACTTGTTCCCTACACTACAACCTTTTCCAGTGTTTTGCTGACCACGTCTGGCTTGGGTGGAGCACTGGGGATTTCCACCAGTTCTCCTGGGAGAAACAGGCCTTCACATTTAAGGAACTTGTTTGTAGTATCTACTCAATCTGTAGGACAGGAGGATTTCTTTTGGATTTATCATTCAAATTCCTGTGCCACTGTAAAAAATATCTGCTGGCATGTACCAGGGTCTTATATTTGCTGATTCTATTAACAAATCTGGCAGCTTTATGGAGGATGAATTGAGCTGCAGTCTTTTTCATGAAACAAAACACAAATCACACCTTAGATCAAGTAGTATATTTTTTCATAAATGTTTAATTCACAAGCACAAATAAAAGGAAGCTTTTATTTCATAATATATGGTGATGCATACGTGCACAGTTGGTGCTTATTCCAGTTACAATTTCCCTTAGGCAAGTAAAGGTCAGGGAAACCTCAAACATTACCAAGGAACTTTCACAGAACAAAACACTTACCTTCTTAGATTCTATTTTATAAACTGATTTTGTGGACTGTAGAACAGCTTTCCCTCTATAAAGTGGTCTCTTTTCACGATTGTGGGAGGTGTTTGAACAGAAATTACCGTTCCTTGTAGAATACCCTGTTCAATAACAACCCCTCCTTGAATCAATCCTGTAAATGCTTTTAAATATTGTCTCTGAAAAGTTTTTTCCCCCTTCTATACCATTATTTAAATGAACTCTGACACTTCCAAGTACAAATCGATGAGAGACTTAGCTGCATTATAGAAGAGATGGTAGAACAAAATGCCTATCTAATATACTAAGTGCAGTAAGATGCTCTCCTTGAATCGGCAAATTTACCTTTATTCCTTGCTCCACTTGATCAGGCAAATGCCTCTGTTCACGTTTTATATGGTTAATTTGTCTCACTGATCATAAAGTTGGCTTACTTCCGTCACCACAACTTGCAGGGAGGTGTACAATGCGTGTACAAATGTGTGGGTATATACATATGTACGTACATGTAAGTGTACATACAGATGTGTGTGAATTTATACATATACTATATATATATATTTGCAGTGAACACAGTTATGATCATGAAGGACATTTGCATACCAACACAGTTTTCACCGGAAATTCCCTGTAAGGGCAGCCCTGCGGGTACTCAAGCAGAGATAGTTGGTGTCAGAGAAGCAGCATAACCATGAGACAAAAAACCCTGCCCCAGTGATTAGGGCTCACTAGCTCCAGTGCAGTTCTGTTTTGACATGACTGCTGCATTTCCATTCCTGAAGCTAAATTCCTTTTGGAGGACACACGGTGCATGGACTCCACACCCATGATGACAGTAGACCCAGAGCTTTGTCTGAGGCAGCCCCACAGCAGGATGTGTTTCCTCCCCCATCCTAGGGCTCTTCGTGTAATTCAGATACCAAATACGGGCCAGAGAAAAAACAAATGGAGAAAAGGAGAGGAGAGAAAAGAGACAGAACATTTTTCTGTGGGTTTATGTGAAACAATTGGCTGGAGAGAGAGAAAGAAGGCAATGAGAAGGCTGGTCTATCCACTTTTTCTGTCAGGCAAGGGAGTAGCAAGCGGGGATGTTTCAGAGTAAGAAATCTTTCCTGATGCAGAGCAATGGCACATCTCCCTGTATTCAAACAAGCCTTTAGATTGATTATGTGCTGAGAATAACAAATTATATTGCAAAGGGAGAAAAAATGTTTATTTCAACGTCCAAAGTAATTTCCTTCTCCCCAAACACTGTGAGAAGTATCAGATGCCATCAGAATGATTTTTCGATATGATTTGTCTTGGGCTGAACCTGTGTGTGATTGCAGGCAACACTCTGAACACAGCACACGCTCCACACAGCTTCATATTATGTGCAGGTCTTTTGGGGGATTTTTAATCACTTAATTAAATAGAGTCATTTACAATTGTTTTGGGAAGCTAAAAGCTACTGCACCTGAGCAAAATAGTACTGAGTGCAATTATAATTGTTGCTACCTGCCTTCATTTGTCACCAGTTACATCAGCATCTGTGTGTTCATCGAATCAGAATGTCTCCACGTGGACTTCTCTGGGAACGATGCATCGAGGCCATTGGCCTTGTCACCTTCCTTCCCCATTCCCCGTCTGGTTTCTACGGGTTTGACTGAGCACCATCTTCATGCTGTTCTTATTCCAGGAGCAGATCCTCCATTTACTAAACCTTTCCCCCAGAAAACACAGGGATGTTGGGACCAAGTGTGCTGTAGGGAGGGAGATCATGAACTTGTCACCATGCCCATCTGATTATGCCAGCAACGCAGAGTAGGAACAGACAAGAGAGGACTTCAATAGTTTCCTCACCCCCATCCATCTCATGAAATACGTACATCATTCTGGGACAGCACATAAAAGTTATCATGACTTCATTAGGGAGAAAAAGCCAATGGGAGGTGAAAAGCTCTCACAGTTACACTTCTTGGGTCCCTGAAGAGGCCTGTATGCTGAGAGAATTGCTTTCCAAACCCTGGATGAAAACTGCTATCAAGGTAGCTTCCAATTAGTGTTATGGACAGACAAAAGATTTGCTCACCTGGAGATACTGAAGCTGAAGAAATAACACTGTCTTGGATGTAGAACTGAAACAGATTATCACAGTTCAAGTGGCAAAATGAGGCCTCACAACAAGGCTTCAGCAGAAACAAGGGCTGAGGACAGACTGATGACTGGGAGACAGAACAAGCTGTAACGTCAGCTTTTGTTTTTCTGACTTCCCTGAAATATATCTAGACATCTGTCGCTAAACTTGTTGACGTTAGGTACAATTTCAGTCACAAATACATTTTTATATTGCTTTGCTCTTCACTCTGTTACCTAAGAAACATATTTGCTTTTCATATGCAGCTGCAGCCATTACTTCTTTATATTTTTAGTTAAGGCAGAGTCTGTCATGGTCCATGTGCTCTGCAAGGAGCTGCACATACCAATACAGCCGTATTCTACTATGTCTATCAGCACTGTTTGGGTGGTCATCAAGATTTCTCCTTACATAGTTAACACAAATTTTTATTCAGTGTAGGTAAGACTTGGATAAACCAGCTCATCAAAAGCAGAAGAGATGTCCTTGTTTGAGATATTCACCATGGATTTTCTTCAGCTATTGCCAGTATGGCGAAATTGATAGGATTGCTGATCTGTTGCACTTAGGGCTTTCAGCCATAGCAGTTACATTGAAGATGCCAATAAGATGCAACTCATTATGGCATCTTTATGTCTCTCCTGTTTTGTCAGCAAGTGCTTGAGATTCTTCAGGCCTTATTTGCCTTTTTTTTTTTTTTTCCAGGCAAAATCACTAAGGAAGTCAGAAATCAGAAAAGAATCCTCCAAAATTATTCTAAACTATTACTGCTAATTGTTTAATTTTGTAATGTGTGTCTACCCCTGTCCTTAGTGATTTTGCAGCTGCCCTAAAATCTGTTCTTTGTCAGAGAATCCTTTTCTTTGTCCTTGATCACTGCAGAATTTATCATTAGAAAGAAGATCCTTTCAAATATCTTCCAAAAGTAACCTGTTTGGCATCTTAAATAAATATCACGTAGTGGTAGTAAATGCCCTGTTTGTCTTAGTTTTGAACTGTAATTACATACATTTAATTTTTAGAATAGTAATTAACACTGATGATCACTGTAAAAATCTCCTAATGTGGTTATCCCATAAGTCCCAACTGTTTAGCTTTAGAAGCATTTAGAAAACATTGAATAAATCTTTAATCAGAAAATGCTCATGTGTCAAAAACAACGTAGCTGTTTTCAAAGTGCTTGGAAAATATTCACAATTTGGTGTTTGAACTCATGGAATTCTACCCCACCCAACCACCCACTAGTAGATACCTTCATAGTAGTCAGTAGTTTAGTGGTAAGAGAGGAAACCTACAGTTTGACATTCCCAATTAATTCTGTCATTCAGACCAGGACCTTGAATCTTGGCGTCCTCCATTCATGCCTGCTAAATCCAGAAGCAGCCTTTAGTTCTTGAATTTATATGATAAAGTGCCCCATGTCCCCAAAGCCTTTAGGGGCAAGACACAATTTTGCTAGTGAAAAATCCCATTCACTTTTTCAGGAGACAAAAATCAAAGACTCTTGGCTGGAGCTCTTTATACATCAGCCATATGCCTTCACTGGAAAGAAAGGATGCGAGGAAACAAAACAGGATGAACACTTACCTGCAGTTAACTTGCATCACAAGAAAGTGTCCACTTCAGTCTACTCTGCAGTCTTGTGCAAAGGAAATGGCTAACCTAAAAGAAGCTCTCAGTATATTAATTTATAAGAAAGGTGGGAAGTCCTAATATGGCATAGAACTTACACATGCTCGTATGTCAGCTGAAAATCCTAAGCAGTAAGATCTTTACTTTGTCTTTGTCTTTCTGGTTGTCTGGGAGAAAATCTTTAAACCCTTTTTTCCAAGATAAGAACAAGAACAGTCTCGATGTTAAAAATGCTCATTGAATACAAAAAAGTGCCCTAATCCTTCTGTTTTTAACATCATTCTGCTTCCCAAAATTCATCAGTATCTGGGTCCCACCCACAAAAAGTGTCATTATATACCGACCAAATATTTTTGTGGTCTTGACAATTTCATTTTAAAAATATTCAAAATACTGAGATGATACCTTCATCTCTTCTGCTGCCTTTTAATCCTTAAGAATCACAGAATCACAGAATGGTTGAGGTTGGAAGGGACCTCTGGACGTCATCTGGTCCAACCCCCCTGCTCAAGCAGAGCCACCTAGAGTTGGTTGCCCAGGACCATATCTAGATGGCTTTTGAATGGATTACAAAACAGAAAGACTTGAATAACTAGCATGTTATTGGTTTTATTTTTAGTCCAGCAAAAAATATTCATGTTTAATCTACTTGAACCTGTTATAAAATGTATTATGTATCACAAAAGGCTAAAGATTTTTGTGTACTGGAAGCTCAATCTGAGGATAAATGCTATTCAAACTAATCTGTGAGATTGAGGCCAAATTTGCATATTTTAAACTAAGAAAGTAAACAGATTCAGGACCAAAAAAATATCATTTTATACTGAGCTTGCCATTCAAAGCTAGCAGAGAATACTGACTGCTTATGAGAGACAAAATATGAAATCCAAGCAGAAAGCTAGTCCATGATACTTGGCACCCTGGTTTAGGAATGGCAAAATGAGCACTTTGGCATGGCCCAGAAAAAAATGGAGATGCAGGGGAGCACGGATTGAGGGTGAGGGGCTGGAATGTGGAACTGTCATTGGCATTTTTTATATTATTGTTGTAAATATTTCAGATATTCTTAATGCATGCAGTCCATGTGGGGCATTGTCTCTTGCCAGTTAGATTCCATTAGGCTTGATCAGAATTTACGATGCTAAGACAATTGAGCTTTTTTTAGTGTATATATATTTTTTTTTGCTCCTGGTAAATTTATTTTTAAACCTTCAGAGATGCAAAAGAGCAAGAGGCACCTTTGCATAATAGAGTTATGGTGAATATAAAACAGCTGTAGAGTCATTAAAGACTGTAGCCACTCCAAGTCACTTGGGAGAAGTAATTCTACTTACCCACTGCATCGTTTTCATGCTAAGGGGAGCCTGTTGTTGGGCAGTGACGTGGGAAATAAGTGTTTATTTATATAGAAAGCACTAAACGTGTTTAAAAAAGTGCAGAGCAAAAGATATTACCCTCTACAGAAAGGGAGAAGGAAGAAGTGAAACAAAGATGAAGATGAAACAGAAGTATGCGGGTGACTGGAGCTGGAAAGTGATCTTGATTGTCCTTGTTCCTCCACTGGACCATACCTCTGCTGTTGACCTGGAGATGACTGGTAGCACTGAAGACAGTGTTCTTTGCTGAAACTGCTGCCAGTAAGCACACACAATCTGTACAAAGATGAAATAAAGCTTTTAATTAAACTAGAGAGACCGGCTACAGGGCAGGCTGTTTCTCTTGCTGTTTTAGTTATAAAAGATGTCAAAAATGCAAGGTGAGAGAGAGCATAGAACTGAAAAAGTGACAAAAGTACACCCATTCCTCTAAGAGCTTTGAACTATTCGTGGCCTCTGAGTCACTTGATCCACCTGTGGGAAGATTAAGAGAAGCTGAACGCCTTCTGGCCTGATTGCCCAAGGTGCTGAGTACCTGCCACTGCCATTGACTTTTTGCTCCTATATGCACCTGGCTTTTTTGAGTATCAGGCTACACTGGGTGTACTGGAGCATCTCAGACTTCTCAGAAGTGCAGTCCCTTCTCAGCTAATTTCTGGGATGGCTGGAGATCAGCTTCCCTGGGGCAGGAAAATGAGAACTCTGCAGATATTCAGCGTGGGTGTAAAAATGCTCATTCCCCTGCCCTGTGGGATCTATACTAGGGGTAGCACTCCAAGGCACTTTGCAGTACCCTTGATATATCTTTATATAAATATTTGTAGCTAGTAATGACAGCAGCATCTCCTCTTTTTGGTATAAGTAGGCGTTAGGCAAATAGAAAAGTACTGCTTTTTCTAACATTTTACAGCTCTCTGCATTTGTTCATGATGCCTGAAAAAGTTATAATCCTGCATTTGAGAACATTGTGCTAGACTGACAAAACACCAGGGCTGAAATTAGGACTGTATCTACCATTAAATTGCTGGTACTTGGAGCATGTAAAGTAAAACTGTTTGCATTTCAAATAATCTGAGAGGAACTGGTTCATTAGTCACTCTTCAAATAATAAAGAAAATAATTTAGTTTGTCTTTCTTTGCTCTTCAGTGAGGAAAAATGACCTGCTCATTAGGTGTTTGTTCATTTACTGTGGATCTATTTTTTTGGAAATTAGTCTGTATTTCAATCTACAAAAAAATTTGGCACACGAAAAATACAAGCAGTCAATTCTATGAAGGTGACAAGGTGCAAATTAACTTTGATACATCTTTGTTCTAGTCATCATGGGGCCACTCAAAGGCCAGATGCTGGGGGTTTTGCTTAGAGAGGTGATCTGTGTGCTTATTATTCCATCATTTTAAGCAGAGGAGGGGCAGCTTTCTATTGTACATTACCATATATATTAGATCCAACCCGTGCACAAGTTTTGCATTAGCCTGCATTGATTGCAACATGGAAAGGGCTAGTAATATAGTGCTACAATTCCAGTGTAAATGCAATTATACCAGTGTACCAGTGCTTCCTACTGACATAACTTGCCCACTTTCTCATACAAACTTTTACAATATAAGCAACTTCTTGCATTGCTAAGAGAGATGAAGCTGTGGAGGTTCAATTGTAGTCAGGGTTTAGTATATGAAATTAGGAACAATATACCACAAAGCAAGCTAGAGAGTGAATTTACAGAGTCAGGTCATTTGCACAATTATTCACTGGTAAATGCAAATTCATCTTAAGTTGCTTGCTTTTGAGTGAAAATAGCATTTGCTACCCCAAAATACATTGTGGGAGAGGAGTCTGCCCAGGGCAGTTGATATAGATTAATTGCTTGTCTGTAGATTCATACACCGTAGCATATTTTGCACATGCTCGTGCCTCTGCATTACAGTTTCTTTCTTATATTAATGTAATAAAATTAAAAGGGAGAAGGGAATAATTACCTAGCTGATATAGGTGGGCTTAGTAGTGTTTGAATTACCTGTTAGCATATCAAGACCATGTTCATCATTCATGGTACACTGGAAGAATTATTATGAGTTTTGTGATCTAGAATCTGATCCCAAAAGAAAACATCTTTCAGAAGCAGGGTTAGTGGATACTAAATTGCACCAGAAAAGTAAACAAACAGAGTTGGCACACAGACACACAGGAGATATTCTCTACTCTTGCTAATTTTTCTCTTTAAAAAGCTGAATGAGACACATTTTTTTTGCTAAGGAAGTCAGCACTTTATTTATATTCTCTTAAACTTTCACCAGCTTTCCTGATACGGCTTCTTATAGGAAAGAATTTGTTACCCCACAACAGTCATAACTAGGGAGTAATTAGCATCATTTTTTTTCTGTTCCTGTGGATCTGGGATAATAGATATAACAAGAGTAATCACGGGGCTGTATTTCAGTCTAGAGAGATGTGCTGACAGCAAAAACTGCCAGGATGGCAGCACTGCCGAGCTGCTGTGAATCGCCACAAAGCCCACAGCATAAACTAGGTCTGGGAAATTCTCTCTTTCCACCAGCTGCAGAAGTGGGCTCTGGTAAAAAAAGTGTAACTGCGGCTTCTCTTTTTGCTGCTCTTTAACTTCCCTGAGGAACAGTAGAGAAAGAATATTTCCCAGAAACCAAGACGACCAATGATGTCAATGACATAGCTTGGAAACCAGGTCATTTACTATCTCAGAATTTGATATATGATAGTAGCAAAAAAAATTACAATACTATGTGATTTAGAGAAAACAAACAGACAAGCAAACAAGCAAACAGTTGCTAGTCCAAAACACGGTTTTCCTTTACAAGACTTATATTTCCCTACTTTCTCATTTTTGGTCCTGTCCTTGACACAGAGTAGACAGTTTCACAAATGTTTATTTCAGGTCACAATGAGTAACAGAGCAAAATAAGATGATACCTACCTGTAGATTTCTATCAGAAGTGCTCGTTGGATTTAAATTGAGTGTAACTACATTTTTGGGTCAGATCTATGTTCTAATTTTTCTTTCGTTCCACAACTGTACTTGTCTATAGGGAAAAAAACTCCATTCAGATATAGAGTTTTGAAGGTTTCAGTGGAAACTTGATGCCCTGATTGACCATCTCCAGGCATTTCCATTTTCACTTTTTGTCAGCATTATGTAAAGTCTGACTATTTACAGAACAGGGCCTTCCTATCCTTCTCTGGCATAACACTGCTCAGATTGCAACCGGGACTATAGAAAACATTTCAAAAAATTCAGAATACAGTCTAATACATGGATACATACATCATCTTTTTTCTTCTTCTTCTTTTATATAGTTAGGGTGATAATGACTTCAGTAAGTCAAGATTTTTAACACAGGTGATAACTGTTTTTGAACTAACGCATGGCTAAATTTGTAGGAAAAAAATGAGGAAAATAATGGATATTTTTTAGGTCTGAAACAGAAGTAGTAATTTCAAAGCAGTTCTAGACTGGAAATAACTGCTCTGAGTTTAATTTAATTATGCTACTCAATTAGACAATCTGAGAGAAAAATGTGGATGGCACCAGTCAGGAAAAAGGGGATGTTAGAAATGGAAGAGATGATAAGGTCATTGGCTCCTGTGGGACGAAAAAAGAAATTAGTAATTATCACCTATGGAACACTGAGTTATCAGGAAACAGCTTGGGAAAAACTGCAGTGTGCCACAAAACCAATATCTCAATTGACTCTATGGCTTTTAGTATCTTTGGAGGTCATTAGACTTTGAAAGCTATATTTTGTGAATTCCTGCTACAACAGTGACATCAACAGTACTATGCAAAGCTTTATAGAAAAATCCAGTCAAAGAGGTTAAGTTTAGATGACTTGATCTTATATCTAGTATCCATTGAAATCAATGGGAAGATTTTTAGTCACTAAAACCAGTGTTTCATGATGATGATGATGATGATGATGATTGCCACGATTATTGTTATTACTGCTATTGCTATTGCTATGGCTATAGCTATTGCTATTGCTATTGCTGTTATTATTGTGTAGATCTTAGGCTAACAATGAAAGAAGAATCGTCTTTCCCTAAGACAGGGACATATATTTGGTTTGGAGCCTTCACTAAGGTACTTGAAAAAAGTAAAGGTGATACAAATGCTCTCAGTGTGAATTTATTAAACAAAAGATGCCTTATAATTATGAACTCAAGCCCATGGTTACAACTGTTCACCAGTGCTCTCATTCTAGCTAAGTAACAGTGTTTAAAAATTATAAAGGAAAATGGTTTGCAAACTTTAAGTAGGCCGCCTCCCACAGTATCTCTAAAGTGCAGGTAAATTAACATTTGTTTTTTTCAAATGGCAAACTGAGGCAGAAGGAGTCATTAAAACTTCTGATTCCACAGATCTGCCTATTTCCACACTTTCTGCTCTAGGAGGATCTTACCCAGGAAGGATTATAATATTTTAGACTACTTTCATACCTTTCCAGCACTGCATACTATGAAAGGGGCCAGTGCCCAAAGCACTGATCACATCCAAGGTCTTTTTGTTACATGAGACTCTAGTTAACCAAACCTAACACGAAGTCCCTCTCACAAATGCACCTTGAAGAAAGGCGAATGCCATGTTGACGCATTCCCATACAACTGCTTTCCACTCCTATCATGAGACAGCAGTCCGTACAGGAATAACGGCAGCTGGAAACCAACAAAGAGCACTTGAAACACAGCAAAACTGAGGCACTAAGGAGAGGCGGACTTTTAGCCAGAAGTTAGATTAAAATGTACTGAAAACAGTGGGAGTTATTTTAAAGTGATTGCTTTCACTACGAGGCTGAACTTGAGAAAGTTCAGCCTTCTGTGATGTTGTTTTCCTTTCATCAATTCACTCAGTGCCCAGGAATTCACTCAGAGAAACCCAAAATTAGTCAAGTTACAGGTTTTTTGGTTAATCAGGGAATAATGCAAAACCCAGGAATTGTAGGTATCTAAAATGTTTTGAAGCTAAGGACTTCAGAAGTTAATTACCACAACATCTAGATGATTGTCAGCAAGATAAATCATCCAATAGACACCTCCTTTCCCAGATTTTGCTGATACTTCACATTTTGCTGGAGGTTAACTTACACATTTTTCACATAAATCCTCAGCTTTGTTTGTCACCACTGGCAACGCTCTCATCTCCTGCAGTCATTAATGTCACAAAGTTGGTGCTTTTTTTTTTATCTTCTCTCTTCATTTCTTTTCCCCTCAGTATTGCCATTAAATCCTGCTGCTATTTCTTATATATCCAAGAAATCCAGTCATTCCTCTCTGTCCCTACCAGCAAAACATGTGTTCCCACAACATTTTGCTGCTTTGCTGCAGCAGAAACACTTCACTTAATAGTGTTGTCATTAAACCCAGCTCATAGTCATCCTTCTCAGCAAAGGGATTTGATTCAAACTCCTCTTTGTCTTCTCTGTCTCCTTCTGCAACTCAGACCCTGCTGCATTTCATACTTCTGCCTTTTCAGCTGATGTCCATTGCTTTCCTCCTGTCCCAAGGCAATGCTGCACGGCTTCCCAGATTATTGTGTTTTCCCCAGTGTGGTCAGTTAGCCATATCCCCCATCACTTTTGTGGGTCTATCACCCTTTATGAAGGAAATAAAGTAGTTACAAAAGAGGAAAAAAGAGGTAACTGTGATTATGCAGAGGCAAAGTCAATGAGAAGGGGAGGACAGAAGTTTCATATACATATAAGAACATACACAAATAAATATATAAAATATAAAAATATGAATAGATACACATGTACAAATACATCCATGAGTCAGTGGCAGGGTTGTGCTGGGGTGCGTTTTGAACTCCACCACTGAATTGGATATATCCCTTCATTTCTTCCCTCTCCTGTCCTTACACTCTCCCTTCTGATTGGACCACTGAGACTTGGAGTGCCCATACAATGACAGCAACAAAATGCCTTTCCCTCATCACATTTACATGCTGTGCTGTTGTATAAGAGGGTAATCATAAAAATAATATTTTCAGCCCTAGAGATGTGTCAGGGACTGAGCTTTTTTCCTGATTTGCTACAGAGAAACAGCTTTAACTGGCAAGTGCCCTCTGAGCATACTTTAGGAGCCTAAAAATGCCACATACCCTGTTGATCAAAATATCAGGTGAATTCCATAGAGTGATACCCGTTTTCAGTTACCTTATTGGGGAGAAGGGCACGAAAGAAGAGACAAAAGGCAAAAATTTTGCAAGAGGGAGAACCGCAAGCTGTGATTCTTTGATTTCAGCCCTTCTTAAGAGACCTTTTTCTATGACAGGAAGAGAAACCACCTGTTTCCCATTTTTTGTGTTTTACAATTCCCAATAATAATATATATCACGTTTAGAGTACTTTTAATCTTCAAAATGTTGAATTAATTCTTATTATTTGTCTCTAGGAGCATTTTCTTCTTGCCTTTCCTTCATCTTCAAGAAAACTTTCTATTTCTCTACTTTTCATTAAGAGTCTTATCTCGTTCCCATCGGAGTAAATGGAAAAATAGTGCTTGTGTCACAAACGAAGGAACAGGTACTTGGATTTCTGCTTCTCCTCTGGGATTTTTTTTTACTTAATTCTTTCCTTTTTTCTTTTCTGTTTCTGTCACCTCTGTTCCCTTATCAGAGTTTAACTCCTTTGCATAGCTTGTTTCAGTCCATTGTTTGTTCTGCCCTCTATTCTGTTCATCCCATTCCCCTTCATTTTCTTTAGGTATTTTATTAGTGTTATGTGTCTGAATCTGTCCTGTCTCACTTCTCCTTTTACTTATTCCTTTTTTCTCCCTCCCTCTATATTTTTTCCATTACAACAGATATTATTGATTCTTGGCCACCTGCAGGAAAAGTGTAATTTTCTGCAGTTTATTTGGTGAATAGAATCAAACACAGAAGGAATCTCCAGGCATATGAATAAATCTGGTTTGCCTCCAAACTATGCTTATGAGTTATTTTAAAATGTTTTTTTTCTGAAAATACAGACCCCTATGAAACTCAGTGGTGCCAGGAATGAGCTTAATGTTAAAAAAAAAAAAAAAAAAAGAAAAGAAAAGAAAACAGCTTAACCAACATCTCTCAAAAATGCTGGGGAGAAAATAGTACAATGCCAGTAGTTTTGAGAGATACTATGTTGTGTGGGCACTGTTCATTTGAGCGGTTGGATTTGTTTTCTTTACAAAGCCTGTTCTTACATTTTTGCTGTTGTGGCATTATTGTTCTGTGTTGGCAGCGTAAATTAAAACTGAGTATCACATTTCTCACATAACAAAATACGGTAAAATCACTTGCAGCAATTCCCGAATAAAATGCCATCACCTTTTGTGCTGAGATATGCAGAGCCAAAGGAGTTTTTCCAGTTTTGCCTCCCACATTTTGAGGGCATATGCAGTCAGAAGCTGATTTTAAACAACTGGAAATGATGCTCAACTGCTATACCAAAAGACAGGATCAAGCCCTTGATATTTATCTCACATTTTCCATATTGCTGTTCTGAATGTCACAGGTAGTTAAATAGGATAACTGTGTGCCATGGTTTCAAAAGACACAACAAATTCCTAGCATTTCCCCAGGAACCGTACATTTTAAAGAAGAGCTCTTTTAGAAGTTGACATACTAAAGCAAGTTTGTTTCTTTTTTTCCTGGATGTCTAAAAGCATCTGGGCTTTTTCTAGATTAGTAGTTACATTCTTTCCCTCTTTCCTTTTTTTTTTTTTTTTAGGTAAATGAGATATTGCTTTATAGCCTGGGACAGGTGAGAAGTGAGCAAGGTGCCCTCCTACAGGCTCCTCCGACCTTGAGGTCTCTGATGCTCTTTGACAGGAGGAAGAATAAGCCGTGAATATGGGTAAGAGTCACTGAAGCGTAACAAGCTTCTTCCCAAAAGGCATGTGTTTCAAGTTTCAAGCTAGTGCTACTCAGGCTCCAAACGACGAGGATGCAAGTTAGCACCATTCAGATGTGTAGGTATGGGGCTGTGCCCTCACTCGTTCAGTGGGGTCTGGAAATGGGGCTGGCTCACTGCCCACGCTTTGGGCTGCAGCAACGCTCGGTCCTCACTGTTGGCACTGAACTGTGTAAATAAACACATCTACGTTTATCAAGTCCTATAGCTGCAGGAATTGGGGGCAATAATTTAAAATGTTCTAGATAAGAAGGGTTGGTGGTTTTGACTGCGTTAAGATGAATAGGGGAAATTGAGGGGTGATAGTAATCTAGTAATTAGATGTGAAGCCACCAGAAACTCTCAGCTGTGGCTGGACACCTATTAAACACTAGTTCCCAGTGACAGAACAAACTGGAACAGTCCCACCCATTTGTCTCCGTTTTCTGACAGATACAAGAGTGGAGAAAAAGAAGGGAGCAAAAAGTCATATTCATAGGCAGCTCCACAGATTATGTTTTCCTGTTTGAAGAGTTTCTTCTCTCTTGAGAGTCACGAAGTATGTGTAACCAGTTTAGTTAAAAGCTGAATTAAATTGCTTATGCAATAAAAATTCCAGACTTACCCAGGCAGTACCAGAAAAATTTATCAGAGTAAATAAGGATAGGAATTTTAAGATATAACAGCTTTCAAATTCAGTACTCAAAATACAGTGATGTAAAATTTGAATAAATTAGTGTAAATCAAAATGATGATATTTTAATTCTGAAATATAATACCCATGCTATTTTTAACTGCAACACTTTGAATTCACAACTGGAGTTGATTTTAAATTATTTTGCTGAACATAAAATGTAAATAACAGCTTTATGTCCTGTGTGACATTTTTAGGTTTTTTATGTTAGGGTTAATTTGCCTCTTTTGGGTCTTCTTACAGCTGAGTAAATTGTCTAAGAAGACTAGGGAGCATGGAAAGAGGAACATCAAAACAGAGCTGAAGCTAAGAGGTAAGTGGTGCTTCACCTTAGGTCTTTAGATACGCAATGTGTGGAGAATTGCAAAGGACTCACAAGTCCTAACTGGACTGTGAGATCCTGTTCTCATCTGCATTGCATCTTTTCACTTATTTATGTATGGGTAACATCAGGTTTACCATTTATCAGCAACTACCTATTCAGTATCCAGCTCCTTCCAGTCAGTGCAGAGCGAATGTGAAGTGTTAGCCTGTAGGGTACTTGGAGATCTACGTGAAGTGTTAGGCTGTCACATACTTGGAGATCTATGTGGCTTAGCATAAAACGTGTACCAAGTCCCTGAACTACTGATATGGATACTGTATGTTCATAAGAAACCACTTGGCTCACATGTAGCTTACTCTCTCAAAAACTAATGAGAAATTGTCCTGCAAGATGGGATGCAACACAGGGACAGGGTCAAAGATGCTGAAAGGTAGGAGATGGCCCTCACAAGTCATCCTCTGAGGTATTAATATTCTCAGCATTTATTTTTTTTAAAGTGCACACCCAAAATGAGTGGAAAGCTCTGTGTTTCCTTCCAGGAAGATGTCAGCTTTGTAATTTAGCTAGTAAAGGGTACAACAGGGATAGATTAACATCGCATCATCCATCTTGATCTGGAGCACTCAGAGCTATGCCGCCAGTGAAGAAGAACTGTAATTTTTCCCCTGCTCTCCCTCACCTTAGACTAAGAGTTTACATCTTCCCCTTTTTAGATTTTTTTTTTCAGTATTATTCATAATTTCATCTACTCTGATTGCTAATGAAGACAGCAGAGAGGACTGTATAGTAGAGGTATTGGAAGAAGTCCTATATCTACTCATGAGTAGGACATTCCCTGCCTGGAAGAAGAAGCTCCTGCATTTCTCCCCTGTGCAAGAGCCCAGCGGCCCAAAGGAGTAAAACAGGACAACCCCTGCAATCGCTTGTGTAGCCGTGAAAGGATCAAAGCAGTAAGTACCTATCATCTCGGATCCAAGTTATGCCAACTTCTATCTAGCATAGCTCATATCGAGAGGCACAGAGGAGGTTACCATACCACCCTCCCACTCCATCTGCATTGAGTGGAGACAAGTAAGTTCAAAGTCAGCTCTTTGTATTTCTTATACTATGCTGTGGCTGTTTTTACAAAAGCTGCTGAACTTGTTTAAATGCGTTATTGCATGGTCTCTAAAGCCTATTTGCCCTATTGCTTTGTTTTGGCAACTCAAAGGAATATAAAGAAGCACGAAGCATGCATGTGCCAAAATATCTAGCAGGTCATTTCTGTGAGAGTAGAGCTGAAAAGTATAACTTATGCTGATGGTGTGCTGCAGTCAGAACACTTACAGTACTTAAAATGCTCATCTCCTTTCATTTGCTACAGAATTGCAGATCATATAACAGCAGAGGCTAGGTAGATACAGCATGAAATTAGTGTCATTTATCTTTAAATGTCAGGAAAATGTTACACTCGATGTCTACATTTTGACACATCATGCTACACCACATCGCTTTTTAACATTTCTTTAACCTGTGGTATTACGGCGTTTGGAAAGCTGAAAGTGAACATGGACATAGAAAGAGAAGTCCTCTTCAGGAATACAGACACGTAGGCAAAAGTATGGTGGCAGTAATATAATCTCCCCATTCGCTTCCTATGGACACTTCCAGTACAGCAGATTATGTCCAAACATTTTTATTCCATTTCATTGTTCTTCTTCCTTAACCTTTGCAGATCACTTCTTTTCCCCTTTTGCTTAAAACGCCACACTAACAGCACAACTTGTATCAAGAGCAACTTCTTTCCTCCCTGCTTTCTTTTTTAATACCATTTGATTTAATAATTCCATACTGGGTTCCTTTATCTGCTTTACACTCTTCTATAATGAGCTAATTAAAGACATATGAGGTCTCTTTGTTATGGCATATGGAGGCTGTACTTTTTGCATTACTTTTTTGTTTCTGCTGTGAGTCAGACCTTTCTTTCCTCCCACAGTCTCCTCTTACTGGGTTGTGGGGTAGGTTTTTTTGAGATGAGGGGCAGAGAAAGTTATTCTGAAGTTAGTTCCTGCTTATCTTCTGGCACTGTACTACAACGTTCCCAAGGTTCCCTTAGAGTTTTTTGCCTTGTCAAATAAAGTACACCAACAGCACTTCATTGCTTGGTTCAGCTGCCTTGCTTACCAAAAAAGAGAAACCTGCTGCTGCTCTACTGAGCATGAGTCTGCTGTATTTGATTTCTGGATGAGCAGAAATGTGATTTCAGCCTCTTTTGCAGCAAGGAGCCCCAGTACTGGCCATTTGTTCTTCCTTTGAAGGAGTACCATGAGTGCTGTACCTTTCTGCCTGTGCATCTCTTGTTCATCTAACAAATCTCACTGGTCAACTCTGTAGGGACAGAGCGGCAGATGTTTGTGGCCAGACTCTTACTTTGAAACCACCAGGGTTTTGTATTGTACTGTTGTGTGAACTCAGTTTTTCTCCTGTGTTTGACTAGCGTATTCTCCTAAGGTGAAATGAATACCTTGGGAATCCAGAGTTTTTGGAGCAGAGCAGCTTCCCGGTATGATGCAAGGAAAGTTCAGATCTTTCCTGGGATACAAACAGTATGTCTGTGGGTATCCTTCTTCTCAAGTTTCAGGCGGAAGAAAAGATCCAAAATTTGTTAAGTTCCACATTTTAATCCACAGTCTGCTCAAGACCAAGCCATGATCTCCATCTGGGCCTTTAATTTTTCTGGGTCCTTTCGGTCTCTGAAGGTATTAGAATAAATCATGCAGCTCAGTTGTGCTAGGGTAGTTTATTTCAAGTATGTTAAACTCTGTCTAAGCAATATGATTTTCCCTGATGAGTTTCTAAAAGGATGAAGTTGACAAAAGATGATACTAAATTAGTGGTTTCCATCTCCATTTTCCCTGTCTTCATCAGCAACGTGTGCTTCAAACTTCTAAGAAAGCTAAAGTTGTAGGAGGGAGGAGGAGCTGAGGAGATTATGTGGCAGTAGGAGAAATGGAAAAACTAGCAAGGAAGAACCGGGTCTTTAAATAATCCAGAAAATGGGTAGGTGAGGGAAGGAGGCATATAAAATGGAATAAACATCCACAACTGACACTGAATTTAGGAAAGGCTTATACTTGGGCTAGTGGCACAGCCCTGGGAATCCTCATTAGTAGAAGAGGCACATACCTCAAAGACAGACTGCATAGAAAGGGAAGCCCCCAAACCAGTCATGTTACCAGGTGGTTCACACTGCATCATTATATCTTCATTTTACTTCTTCCATGAATTGTTTCAAATTGTGTTTGTACAGTTTTTGATATGATAGATCTCAGATCACAGTTACTACTGGAATGCACATACTTAAATTATACATTTAAGTCTCAGTGGTGCTTGACTCTAAGATATTTACAGGGCTGTAGGGAATCTTGAGAGATCAAATCCACAAAGGAATCATGGCCATAGCTAGGCTATATGAGTCTTTTCCTATTGCCTTGAGAAGTAGTAGGTACCCTTTATTACTAGGAAATTACATGTAGCAAGAGCTATACTTTAGTAAGCCTGGATAATTCAACAAAATTCTATACAATTCTTGCACACCTACTAAAGACTCAAAGTTGCAACAAACTATATTGGGAAAAATTGTAACACAATGCCACAGATATCAGATACACTTAGAAAATTATATTTACTTCTAGAAAAATTAATTTTCTTTCCTTTTTTATTATATTTAACTTAATTTTGTGTTAAGTTTTGGAGCCAATACTGATCAACTGCTTATAAATGTGCTAGCTAATATCCCACATTATCACTACGTCTAACTGAAGACTGAACAGGCAGTTTCAAATGGTAATTTCACTAAAAATGTCTGTTTGCAAAGGTAATTGGTTAGTGTGCTCTTGAGACTGATCTGTAAGTCGTCAATGCCTGGCTGTACAGCAATTATTGTGGTAAGTAGAAGTACAGAGATAGGGGTCAACACATAGCTATGGAGATGCATTGGCTTCCAGAGACATCTCATGGCGGGACACGCAACTTTCCTTCTGCGTATACACTGTCACTAAGAGAGGACAAGTCAGGAAATTGGCAGCTATCTGTTCTCTTGAACAACTCATTCTGCAAGGAGTGGGGGAACAGTAGATTTGTCCACTTTCCTTCCCTATACCTCCCCTTGAAAGCAAGAGGTCCCCCAATCAAACTTCCAAGTTGTTTCTTTGACCGCAGCAACTTGGTAGAGCTATTTAGAAAAGAGCAGCTGTGTTTGAACTAATGTTCTGGTTGGCTCTTAACTTGCACACCACAGAGTCTTGTCTTTGTATCAACAGGAAGGTATTTTCACCCCCACACAAGTTTAGTGTGTGATGACCAAACTAATCGGCCTACATCCAGTCTCTTGTAGTATAGCTACATAAAATCATTTTCTGTTCCCTGCTTTCAGCATTTTAATTGTAGCTGGAATTGTCATTGATTGTAGCTACCCTAAAAAAAGCTTCCCTATTCATTCCTGAGACAGCTGTATAGACGTGTGTGTTTTGAATGCCCGGTGCATTTCATATCTTCTCTTCACACCTGGAGAAGGAACCTTTCTGCCACAGTAGCCTGAGTATTATAACGTATTTATATTTGTTGGTTCAATATATATAATACAATAGCATATACTATATATATAAAATACAATAGCAAGAATTGTATCATGTAATATATAAATGGTTCTGAGATAAGACAAGAAACGGGAAAAGATGAAAACCAGTAGACCTTTACATCTGCTAATACTGTTTCCCAGGTTACCTTAATCACATGTTATCACATATGGACAGCCAGAATGGTAGCCAGAGGAGAATAGTCTAAAACCAATAATTTAATTGGGGAAAGAAAGTTTGTTTTTGAGATAGTTCTTCTGTCACAGATCAAAACCAGGGGATGTTTAAAGCTCAGTAATAGAAAAGTGGCAGTAAAAAAGACATTGCAGGATACTGTATTTATTCTCCCACCACGATTTCCACATTGCATTTTCTTATTTCACAAGTCAAAACAATGAGACAGAGTGCTACTTGTATAAGACAGTACATGAAAGTCTCCATGAAAATTTCATAATCATGTTTGCTGTATTTGAGTGGTAAATGAGTTTAAGAGGACATATAAAATTGATAGAAGTTTTAAACTAGTGTAACTTGATTAAATCTGGCATTTTGTGTATGGGATTACGCTGAGAGGTAATGAGTAAGAAAAGCAATTTATGGTCAGGTGACTTGTACATTTCTACTGTTGATTTTTGTGCTGTTACTTAATTTAATCACCATTTAGTTCTCAGACTGCAACAAAATACAACACTCTTCTAGTTACGTTTATACACGTTATTATGTCTCTGACATTATGTACAAATCATGTACAGCATTACACCTACCTGTTAAAATTCTCCTGCCAAAAAATGGGGCTGAATTAGTAACATAGGCGAGAAACCTCAAACTGGATTCTGCAGCACCTTCAAGGATGCTGCTGCACTGTTGCGGCGATTGGGACGGAGTGCCAATTAGGTGTCCTTTTTCTTGGGTTAATGCATCAACCAAGCACATCAAAGGATGGAATCTGTCTATGCCTCACCCTCACCTAGCGACAGCTGAGCTAGTTATAAACACACCAGTATGAGTCGTAAAAATAGTGTACCTTCAGCAACACTCACTTTGAGGAAACCCCAAAGTGTGCTCGCTAACTTACAACGAGATTGTTTCTGATACCTGAGCTAAACTAATATAAAGCTGACTACACTGAAACATAGACGTAACCTCTTAGTGCTTGTTGTTGCAATCATGCATTCTGAACTTCACAGGTGGCTTCTAAATGTTCTTGAGTTATTCTGGAGATTATTGAACGGCTTTTCTTTCTGGTCTTAAAATCAATGAAACATTAGAATTGCTCTTTGACTAAAATAACCAACTCCAAGAAGCTGATTCTATTCTCACTTATACTATTGTATCTCTGTTGATATACTGATGTAGGCACATATATATAAATGTTGATATATTTGATTGTTAATATATGTTGATATGTCTCTTCATACATTTTCTACATATAAATACATAACTTTTATATAAATATTATATATATTTTGTATATATGTGTGTGTATATATATAAAAAATATTATATATATTAAAAAGGCAGCCAGATACACATCCATGTCTGTTCAGGTTAGATCTTTCAGAGACAACGCATCCTTTTCCTGACCCTTATTTCTAGAATACAGTATGACCAATTTACTTACTGAAGTGTTTGCTTCTGACATAGAGTGATAACATAGTTGTTCTGCAAAATGATGGTTTAGAAGGCTCGTCTGAAATGCAGAAAATAATATAGCTCCACATAATTACCACCTTGCTGACTCTAAGGAGTCATTTCAATGAGTGACAGTTCTTTCGATTCTACCCCCATCTCAAAAATTCCCCGGAGAACTGGCTGTAACTAAGAACACCATATAATAAATCCAGCAAGTAAAAAATATGGAGGAAATGTCCTGAAGAACTCCTCTTTTAAAAAAATAGTCCTCTCTGAGATTCAGACCACTAAACAGGGACCAAGGTTTCCAGGGTTTTGTTCTCTGGCAATGACAATTTAGGAAAGAGAGAGGCATCTCCCTAGATTACTTTGTGCAAGCATCTGTTCTTGAAAAATTTTATTTTAGGTATATAAAACATGGGTTCTTACTTGAGCAATAAACCTGCATGGATGGTTTTTCTACCCATGCATTGATATAATCACTGATGATGGTGAGGGGAACCTCTTTTTTTCTTGCCATATTTGTGAAGACTTTGTATAAGTACCTGTGTTCTGACCTTTGTACGCTCCTCCAGGAGAGAAGGGCTTATCTTGTGAGGTGACACGTAATGTGGAGAAGCCACTGAATTGAGCCAGGAGACCACCAGAAAACACTGTGAGTGGAGAATGGTGGGAGAAGCAGTGATGGGATAAGCAGGATGACAGAAATGAATAGTTATGTAGTCTCTGGATGCAAAGGGCTTCAGGGAGGATTCTTGGAGAGCCCAACAGGGAAGGTGCTCTGAGCAGGGAGACAAATGGGACTGTAAGGAGGGAGGGAGTGCTGGGTGAGAGATCAAGGGCATTTAGGGTAGCATCTGTCCATCTTTGCCTATTCCTAGTGAGTGAGTCTTTCAAACAGGGACTCTAGTATCGGGTGAGCACAGGTACCTACCCACTAACTGAATACTAGCTAGTCCTTCTTTCTCCTTCCGCCAGTCTCCCAAAACCTTGACTGTTTTGCTTTTGTGATCTGCTGTGGGAAACAAGGCTGCAGAGGGAAAGGCTCTGCAGCACCCAGCCTGGAGCCAAGAGCCTTGGCTCTGGGTCCCCACGCTGGCACGGCACTGCCCTGTCTTCCAGGCAGTATCATCCCTGCAAAAAGCTGCAGCTCTACTGCTGGGTTGCAGCAGCCCAAGGGTGGACTCAGGTCCTGGTTATTTCCCTTCAGAGCTGATGTTTGGTCCAGTCAAGCCATAGGCAGTATGTGAGGGGAACTGCGGTGGTGATCCCTGCTTTATGTGTGCGTCACTCATTTGCTGTGGGGATGAGTCCCAGCATTGTGCAGTCTCTGATCAGACTTTGAGGTGACAACGTGGTGGATATCAGGCAGGCCAGATATCTCTGAGTCCCTGCAAAAAGAGCCTGATGTCACTAGCTGCAAAGGGCAGAATTTGCAGGGTAACCCAACCAAACCTGAGCTTTGATGACCAGCTAGCTCAGTTACAAACTATATATGACCAATATGCACATAACCTAAAAGTAACTCCCAGTAAATCCCCCACTTTACCTTTAAAAAAAAAAAAAAAATGCAGAGGATTTTTTTATTGTTTTCCTGAGGCAGAAACATTGAAATAACCCATCAGCTAGAAACCTTGTTTCACCTTAAAGGGTCTTTGTGAAAACCAGCTTTTCTTCCCAAAGCTATAAAGAAAGACATCAAGTTTGATTCATCTTCACATTAAGTTATGCTAGTATAATTGCATTTCTTCCAGCGGATTTACATAAATGCAAATTAGGCCCACTCTATCTTGCATGCAAGTAATGAGATTTTTCAAGTTCTGTAAGGCATCATCTCTACCCCTTTAATGAGTTAATTCTCTTCTCTTACTAATTTAGCTGTAAGTAGTAGGAATAAAGCAAGGTGAAATGTGATAAGTTATGATTTAAAGTCTCATGTTTCATTTTTCCACCTATGTTTATAACTCCTGAGGTTCATCTTAAGGATCAGAGAATACAAAATAAAGCTCAGGCAAGTTTTACTGTCTTTCACATGAGAATGGCAGAGACTAGCATTTTTTCAATGCTTTTACTATAAATACCAATTCCTCTCTTCTCAACAAAGCCTCATTTTGACTCAAAAGGTTTTTGTGAATCTCAACAAAACCACGGTAATGATTTCATTTGCAGTGAAACCTAAGAAACAAGCATATTTCACATTGTTTGGAGTATTATTGTGATCATTTTGTTCAGCTTTACTGGAAGCCAAGTAAGTAATTAACAACAGAAGGACTTGACTGTAGTGTGCATGAGATGGTGTTAGCCCCAGAACCCTTTTGGAGATGAGTTTTGCTGCATCCTTCATTTTTGTTTTGTTTCCCCTTTGTCAGTAACATGGTGACTGAACCAGCCTTTTAATAAAACCTACTAATCTGACTTCCACAGGTGAAAATCCAAGTATACTGGGAAGATTAGAGATAAGTCTGGAGAATTTCATGCTATGTACTATCCACAAGTTCAGAAACCCTGCTGCATAGCATCAACATTCCTCTTTTTCCCAGGGAGTTAGGTCCCTGAGCTGAGAGCTTGCTTCAGCTGCTGCCATGTGTTGGCAGTAATATCACCTTCTTTCATGTTGTGTCCTGAAATGAAAACTCAATATCTCTTATTCAATTTCTCTTGCAATCATGTAAGCCATGCTATACATTTAAGAACAAGTGTGTGTATTTAAAGTGGATATAACTTATGATTTTTAGATAGGCTTTCCACAATCCACTGCTACAGGAGCTCAAGCCTTCGCATGCTACAGCTGAGTTTAAAAAGTGGATAATCTTATGAGCAATGTTTGCAGTTACGCATGCTGAGCTGGATAGTCAAACTTTATGTTTGTGACAGAGCACAAAGTAAATCACATTGGGTTCAAGTAAGAATTTATAAGCCATGGACAGTACTGCAAAACATGACCACATACATTATATTACTTTAAATGTTGCCTTTTGCTGAAATATCAGTCAGCGGTCATTGGCAGAGCTTGAAACAGCATTCATCTGACCAAGTTTGACATTCTGCTCTGAGAACCAAGCTCTCAGCCAGCTTTAATTACACCTTACTTTGGATAAATTCCAGTGTCAGGGTCTAACAATGACAATAAAGGTAGTTAGGAAAAGACACATAAGAGCAAACTATTGCAAGGCACATGACTCTTCTAATTCATAGGTATTGTTAGTGTGGGCAACATCATTAAATAGCTTATCACAGTCAAAAACATTCTCTGCAAGCAGATGGTCAACAATTGCATGATTTTATTTAGGTTTTGATTTACATACTGGTCTGAAAAAATTTTAGTTTATTTCATTTTACATGAAAATGAAAAAGACAGTTTGTTAGCTGCATTCTTGTACAAATAATCTCATATGCTGAATTATCTCAGTAGGATATGTTTTATTAATGCACATGTTTTGCTTTGAACATATTTTAATTTGCATTTATGGCAAGAGGTTTCAGTCTTTCTTCTGCACTCTTCCTTTGACTACCATCATCACCCTTTAGTATGAGATGAAAGGATGTTTACTCTGGTGCTGACTTTAATGAGTATTTCTGAACCAAGTTTACTGGCAGGGCCCTGAGCGCACTAATTGGTCTTGATGACCCTGATCAGCCTCACCAGTGGCCTCCTCTCATGCCCCCTCATCCTCTTTGCCCAGGAGTTGCCTCTAAGCTCAGGCCTTTCCCTGGTCCTGGCCTGAGCTATGTCACTGCCAACCCTAAACCCAGCCCAGCCCCTTGCTTGCCCCTGCCTCACCTGCCCTGGTCACCAGCCCAACTCTGCTCCTCACCTCCAGTGGGATGGGGCCACTGCAGGAGGTCCCTGCCCCACTACCCAGCCACTGCCTGTCCCAGCCACACTGCACCCTGATAGACCCTTAGACATGGAAATTTTTAACAGTTAAAACTTTCCATAAGAAAGTTACAGGTGTAATGAACATTTATCAAGAAAGCCTTCAGGCAGGTCCAGTATGGCTGACGACTGGTTCTCGCTCACTCATGTAAAAGACGGGCTGGGGCTGAACCCCTCTTTCTGGTCTGGAATGCCTATCTGAACCCAGATCATCCACATCCAGGGGTTACTTTGTGTATCAGGCTATGGAGCGAGTAGGTGACAGCTTCTTTCAAACCGAAGAAATAATTACGTATTTAGGCAGCATGGAAAAGTGCCAAAGGGAGTCTACAGCCTTCCTGCACAGGTGGACCTTTCATCTGCCTTTTAGTAACAGGGGAGCTGGATGAGGACAACATCCCAGACATCCCTCTCCAACCCCAGAAACAAGACGGGGACAACATCTCTAGGAGAGCTAACATTGTCTGATCGTACCAAGGAATGTCCCTCAGGCCAGGAGAAGGTTAGAGATTTCATCTCAACTCAGGATGGCAGCTTCCAAGTGGGAGGAGGTGCCCTTATTTTGAGAGCTTACCCTTGGTCTTTGTGTAGAATCAGACACCTTCTGCCTCTACACAGCCACAAGCACACAATGTCCTGAAGCAGTCCCTAAAGGGGATAACAAGAAATATTTCTCCTCAGAAACTTGGACAAAGCCTTCTCATTTCCAAAACTAAAATAAGTAAGAGGAGGCATTCCTGGCTTTTTACCTGATAATACTGAAGCTGAGAAGCGTATCTGTAATTCTAATGTTAGAGTTAGATGGCCAGCTGTCCTGTTTGATGTGAAGGTATCTTTTTTTTGCAGTCACGTATCTTGCTGTTTTGATGAGTGAAATACAGTATGCCATTTGTCTTGCATTGTGGCTTTAAGCTAAATATTTTAAATTGTCCATTTCGTAATGCAGATGTGAGGTGTTCCTGATTACCATAAAGAAGCTTGCTGAACGATTTTATTTTAATGTTAGAAAAAAATGAGCTGGCAATTATCTTGATTATCTTGGCATGATATCAAAATCTACAGATTTAAAAAGCAGGATGATTTGGTTTTATGCTTGTATTCAGACTGGGAGTGTTGTAATGAAGGTTTTTCTTTGTTTCATTTGCTCTTTCTGCTGCAGTGCTTTGTAAGTGGTTTTGAGGGAGTGGGCCTTACTTGGAGTCCTGGTTGTATGTTTGTCACTTTATTATCACTTTTTCAGTACAATACAGATAAACCCTAATGTGATAATTTGCTGAAATCTTAATTGCTGAACTTTTGTTTTGGTAGTTTTAGACTTAAATGAAATAAGAATATTTTTGGTTTTAATAGGGAAGTCACTTGAATATAATGCAACATAAATAAACCCAGCAGTCATCATATAATTAATTTTATTCCAAAAAATGTGACTGGGATGAACAGTCTGGATTGTTTGCTGTTGGTTCCCTTAAAGAAAAAAAAAAAAAGTCAGCAGCTGGTATACCCTGGAGGTTAGATGAACTTGCTCAGGAGAGAAATTGTTCTAGATGTTACAGAGTGTGGCAGGAGAATAAAATTCTCAGTGAGGAGCAAACAAACCAGGTCTCAAGGTCAAATTTCTCTAGGCACAAGAGGAAGGTTCTGTATGTAGAGCCTTTTGAAACTCAGCAAGACGAGTTGACTGAAAATAAGGCTAGACACAAGGACACAATGGCTAGAGGTAGAATTGTGTTTAAGACATTTCTTACTGCTTTTTCTTACCAGTTAGTTTTAGTTTTCTCTGTTCAGAAAGCTAATCATTCTAGTTTAAGCATAAAGGAAAATACCATATTTTACTAGAACATAGAATAGCTCTCCGTATGGCAAAGATCTGCATGGACTCACCTCAAAACTCTGGCATACTTTAGGTCCTAACACAAAATAAAGACAAGATTTTACCTGCATCAGAAGGGTGATGAAAGACCTCAGTCTAAAACTGAAAGTGTAGACATAAGCATACTAATTCTGTATGCTGTGCAAGAAGTTTGGGATGATTTGGGTTATGAAACACACTCCTCTCCTAGATGTTGCTTCAACTCATGTTTAGATATTTTAGCATCAGCTTACCTACCTAGGTGCTGTACTCCTGGGAAAGAAGCATGTTTGTTTGGGGCTTGCCACTTTTCAGATTTAAACTGTGAGAATGCAGAAGATATTCTACAGAACTTTGGAAAGAAAGCTATTTGACAGATTTTATTGCTGCCTTTTAAGATGACAATCAACCTAGTTTTCCACAGGTCAGGAAGAAAGAACACAATGGGCGTATTGGCAAAACTAAACAAGAACTTGAAATTAGGATCTTGGTGTGGATCATTTTATCAGAACTGTCAGGAGAACTAGGATGACTTCTCCTTTCAGTCCAACAGCCCTTCCCCTTTTCTGGACTTGGTCAGTCCATTGCAGGTGGAAGCTGCTCCCCCCTCGCTGGGGAATGCTATCGGCAGGGTCACCTGCCACATGCCCAGCTGACCATCTGCAGCCTGAATTGCTATGCATCCAGCAATATTTGAACCAGCAGCATGGAGTTATGTGGCTTGTCTCACAAAGACTCGGACTCTCAGCTCAGGGGTGGTTGTCAGGTTACCTCTTTTAAGGAAAAATTACTATAATGGATGTGCTGGTTGGCCTTCCCTGCCTGCTGTCAGACGATAAATTAATATGTTGGCTCATAATTTTGTCATTCACATCCTTTGTGGAATCCAGCCACCAACATCATGCAAAATCTGTGATCAGCATGGATGTATTACTTGGGAGATCATATAACTAGTTTTCCTGCCAAGTAGAAATAGCTTCTGACAATTTTAATATGCAACCTATTTCTCAGTCCACTCCATGCCAGTTACCACCTCCAAGACACTCAAATGTAGGGTAAAAGTTGTTTTTAGGCTGGTAGTGTGTAACAAAATACAGGAGGTATTCCTTAGGAATCTCAGCATATAAGCTATTTTCACTGTAGTCATGTCTATATGAGGTCTGTGCTGAGGTGTGCTTCGAGCAGGGTGTTTGGATTAGATGACCTGCAGAGGTCCCTTCCAACTTGAATATGCTTTGTGATTTTGTGAGGTGTAGACTGGTGTCATCGGCATTCCGTTGGGGCTGAGCTGTACCGCGCTGTCCTGGCATCAGTTATCTGTGATGACATTTACTAGCAGACTCTGCAGTCACAGCCGTGTCCAGCACTGCTCTCATTTCTCTTCCAAAAATACTTCTAAGAGCCCACTGACCTTCTGAGGGACCTCACAGATGGGTTTACTTAGTTTCAGTTTGACATTGGGTCAAAAAAGTGTTGCCTGACAAGATCAGAAAACCTGTGCGGCAGCTGCCACTGGTATCAAAGCTTGTTCATTCTGTTTTATGAGTAGTCCCTCTTGTGCTCATGTAACTGGTCTTTCTGAGCAGCACGAGCCTGCAAGGCTGTCAGATATGAACCAGAGGAACTTCTGTTGAGCACTGTGCTTTAGCTCTACTTCGTTATTTCCCACATTCACAACAAATAGGGATATGGGTGACAACAGGCCTTCATTGTTTTTCTTCTGCAAGTATCCCACAGTTTCCTGCAGGAGATCCTGCAGCATGCAGCACAGTGCTTCATTTCATAATAAGGAGTCCTCGCTGGATCACGTCTTTAGGACATCATAAGATCTACATAAAGCATTCTTTTGGCCATCGATCTCTGTTTGCATCTGGAATCCTTAGGCAAAAATATCCACCACTATGTTGAGGTTTCACTGCTAAATAAAATTCCATATGCTAGAAAGGCCCACTTTGGACTGTATAAACCTGCTCAAAATCATTTCCCTAGAGGCAGTCCTACCTCAGGAGACCCACACTTCCAAAAGAGGTAAAGACTGGATACTCTTAGATGTATTTGTCAAGCCTGCCAACTGATGCTTCTTCCTGCTATATCCACTCAGGCAGACATGCTGCTCCACTTCTGACTCAGCAGCTGGCAGGGAGTGCTGACAAAATTTTACGTGCAATAGGCCATTTCAAATAACAGTACGGGCTCCGTCACTGGATTCAGCCCCCATCCCCAGGTGGACGCATCTGCAGAAATAATAATAGTCTCTTAAGTCTGTATCCCAGGATACAATACCAGTTTCCATCTTCAGCCAGCGCTGGCATAAGTCTTTCAGCTGTTGTGAGATTCACCAACTGTCCTGGTTTGAGGTAAAACAGGACCAGTTTTGTTCAGTAACTTTACTTTTTAGCTAGGCCTCTTCTAACTGCTGAAATTAACGGCATGTTGTGCAGAAAACTGTTCGCTCTCAGAGTGATAAGACCCATGTTTATAGTTGATGCCAAGGAATGGTATGCAGAGAGGCTCTTGCTTATCCTTATTGCTATAACACCCAAGGGCAGCCAATTTTGTTACTTGACCCGTTGGAGGGTCGGAAGCGGAAAAGCGTAGAGGGGTCACACGTGCGGGGAGGAGCGGACAGGACAGGTGACCCAAAACTGACCAACAGGGTATTCCATCCCATCTGCCTCATGCTCAGTATAAAAGCTGAGGGATCAAAGGGTCAACCTCTCTTTCTTCAATGGCCGACGTCTGGAGAGGACTCTATCTCTGCGTCTGCCTTTGATCCCGATCCTGAATCCAGATCCGGAATCCAGTTCCCATCCGTCACTGAGTCCAGTCTGGGACTTCCCCAGCACCTGCTGGTGACGTGATTGACATCCTGGGAGCTTGATACGGTTTTGTATATATTTCATTATTTTCTTTTTATTATTTTATTATTAATATTTCATTAAAGTAGTTTAGTTCCTTCTAAACTCTTAAGTCTCTTTTTCTCTCTCTCTCTCTTGCCTCCCTTCGGGAGCGGAGCAAGAGGGAGCGAGCATCTGTCGTTCTACTGGATTGGGCCAATCTGGCCCAAACCACGACACCAACCAAGAGACACAGTCTGTCTAGAAGTTATGGTCCGGTAGGATGTAACCTCATCAAGCCCATCCTTTTGTTTTGCCAAACCTTCAGTACAAACAGCTCAGTTGTGGGCTGGGTTTCTAACCTCCCGCTGCTGAAACCATTGCTGGGAAGTTGCGAGCCACAGCTGAGCCACACACACAGACGGGCCAGGTTTGAGCCAGTCTTCTGGGCCGCTCCCATCAGCTGCAAGAAAGCGCAGCAATAGGTACTCCTTCCCTAAACCCCACAGCTCCATTAACCGCTATAAGCCAGGTCTCCCTGCGGATTGAAAAATATAAAGAGGGACGGATATCTCTGCAACCAAGAGTCAACATGTTGACATAAATGATATTTTTCCCCCTCACAGGATAGGTGTCCAAGATTTTTGAACTGTTCAAAAAACCTGCTGTGGCTGTACATTATCTTTTTGAAGTGGATTGAAGATGCTTTTCACAATAATCACAAAAATAGAAGATAATAATGTTTTGGCTTGTGAAGTGGGAAAAGACTGATTTTTTTAATTAAAAGATTTAAAAGTAGGGATAATGAAAAATTTTAGAAAACAATGATCAACTTTTTGCAAATGGGGCATGAATTTCTGCAACAACATTCAAAGAAAAGCAATTCCTCTTCTGCAAATATTTCTGAATTAATTAAAAAATTCACTTCTTGACAAAAACCTAAGGATTTTATAAATTATGTTAATGAAGTCAGCAATAATGTCCTTAAGCATATAGAAGCAACTAACCTTTTTTATTAGTTCCCTAATGTTTAAAATAAAAAAAGGAATGCCAGGTGAAGGTTGAAGATAAATATAAATATAATATAGATGCAGATAAAAGATTAAGAGATGTATTCAAATATTTGGATACACAGCATGAACCTTGTAAAAACAGGAAAGCACAAACTGAATTTTCGTAGGCAGGACTCAGAACTGCTGCATAATCAAAAAGGTTGCTTTCACCTATAAATTCTTTATGAAGAGATGAAAAGTTCTGGTTTAGTATTGGAATTATTAATATTGTTATCATAAACCAGTATTTTTCAAGATTTTTTTCTACTGAATATTTTATTCTGCTTTTTTAAAAATCTTAGAAGATTTTAAGAAGAGATACACTGTTCAAAGGAACACAAGAACTGAGAAGGCTCACACTCTGGATTCTACAGCTGCAGAACATTTAGGTAATTGTAACATTCAGTACACAATTCATTAATGCTATCTATAAAATGTCAGGAAAGCACTTTCCAAGATATGCTGCCTGGCACCACAACTCATATTGATTCCAACAGTTACAGCTGTATGTATAGATATCTAGACTCTAGCTAAGCAAAGGCAATTAGTTTACTTAGCTTAAAATATTTGAAGTATTAATTTTATTTATTCACTATACTTTGTCAAGGTTGGCCAGGGAGAAAGTGAAGATGTAGCAAGTCCTGGTATGAACCAGCTGGAAACAGTAGCTGTGTTCTGCAGAAGATAGTATTGTCTAATGCAGAATATTTAGAATTTTTAGGCATGTAAATTTGGTTTGGGCTCATAAAGAATTTGGAAAAATCAAAAGGCGGGCACACTTCATTTTTAATCAGCATGTTTCCTTGTGCCTTTTTCTGATCCAGGAACATCTTTCATTCCAAGTCTTTTCTTTTTTTTTTCCCCAAAGCAACGCAGTCCTGCATCTTCATCAGCTTTTGTCATGAAAACCTCTTTTGTTGAGATGTTTTGTTGTACGTGTTTAGAATTATTATTATTTGGCTCATTAATTTCTCTTTAAAAAGAAAACCATGAATATGAGGCCTCTATAAAGTATCTGCTTATTAAACCATACAACCTGCTGTAAGGTAACAAGATGCATATGCAATACACAGACACACACCAGCAAGATACAGCTTTTACTTTAGTTACACTGAAATTAATTTTATGTGTGCTAAATAACACCTGTATTAACAAGTAAGGTTCAACACTTAAACAATTTATGAAAGCCAAGTAACCATCACTGCACGATAAAAGAGAAACAACCCAAATTGGTGGAAACCTAATAGCTATTTTCATAGAAACAAAAAGTGCTTGGGAAATTGTTAAGCAATTAGAAGTAACTTATGGAAGATAAACATTTTAGGGTGCAGTTTCTTTTCAGGTAGGGAATTCAACTTGAAATGTTTATCAGACCCCTCTCAAATTGAGGAAATGCTGAACTTGGGCTGTGTCTTTGGGACCTGACACTGTGAAGAACTTAGGGACTGCTAGAGGCAAGTAGTGCTCAATTTTCATTTGAAAGAGCCACGGACCATTTTCTATGGAGAACCCTGTACACAGGAACCCCATAACATTTCCAGAGCTTCTATGCAAAGTCCTCTCATCCTGGTATTCATCCCTGCCTGTGTCTGAGGTGTACCAGAGCAGAGAGCAACCAAAAATGAGCTGCAACCAGCAGAGCAATCCACGTGATCTGCAGCAAGCCCCTCCCTGTCCTGGGAACTACTCAGAGACCTAATGTGGGGAAAACCCAGAATAATCGCTTTAGCAATGGCAGAGGCAGTTCCTTCCTAGATTTTTATCTTTCCAAAAGCCCTTTATTCCTTCCTCCTTTATGACTACCTGTCTGGGCATGTCGTACAATCAAGAGCAATCACACGACCCCCAGGAAAAATTAAAGACAGAGAATGAGATGTCACCGCCAGCAGAGCAGTTTGTCAAGCCTGCAGATGGTTTTTGAGGAGCTCTTGGGAAACATACTCACGCAGGAAAAAAAGCTTATGAGCTGGATGAACTAAGCAGCAAACTCCACTCTAAAATGCCATTCCTTTGCCACCAGCATCTATGCCCTCAATGCTTTTCTCTTATTTCTGTGTGATATTTATGATCATTAGCCTGTTTAGACCATCCTGTCACCATAAGAGGCAATTCTGAGAGGAAGACTAAGAGAAAGCAAATCTACATGACTGTCTCACAGGGTATTCTTCTGATCCACTGTGAACAGAGCCTCATGGTCTGTGAGCAGCAGAGCACTACCAGGGTCCATTCTGGATTCCCGCCTGCAACCCATGACTCGTGTGTCAGGGTGCAGCATGGCTGGGGCTGGTAGCAGTGAGGGCCATGGGACAGACCAGGGCAGGGACCTTCCCCAGCAGCGTTGTCCCACTATGAAGAGCAAAGCTGGGCCAGGGATGGTGACAGTGCATACAGGAGTGAGTTTCATAGAATCACAGAATCATAGAATGGTTTAGGTTGGAAGGGACCTTAAAGATCATCTAGTTCCAACCCCCTTGCGTTGACCAGATTGCTCAAAGCCTCATCCAACCTGGCCTTGAACACTTCCAGGGATGGGGCCACCACAACTTCCCTGGAAAACCTGTTCCAGTGCCTCACCACCCTCAGAGTGAAAAATTTCTTCCTGAGATCTAATCTAAATCTACCCTCTTCCAGTTTGAAGCCATTACCCCTCATCCTATCACTACATGCCCTTGTAAAAAGTCCCTCTCCAGCTTTCTTGTAGGCCCCTTTCAGATACTGGAAGGCTGCTATAAGGTCTCCCAGCAGCCTTCTCTTCTCCAGGTTGAACAACCTCAACTCTCTCAGCCTGTCCTCATAGTAGAGGTGCTCTAATCCTCTGATCATCTTCATGGTCGTCCTCTGGACCTGCTCCAACAGGTCTGTGTCCTTCTTATGTTGGGGGCTCCAGAGCTGGACACAGTACTCCAGGTGGGGTCTCACGAGAGCAGAGTAGAGGGGCGGAATCACCTCCCTCGACCTGCTGGTCACGCTTCTTTTGATGCAGCCCAGGATACAGTTGGCCTTCTGGGCTGCAAGTATACATTGCCAGCTCATGTTGAGCTTCTCATCCACTAACACCCGCAAGTTCCTCTCCTCAGGGCTGCTCTTGATCGATTCTCCACCCAGCCTGTATTTGTACATGGGATTGCCCCGACCCACGTGCAGGACCTTGCACTTGGCCTTGTTGAACTTCATGAGGTTGGCACGGGCCCACCTCTCGAGCCTGTCCAGGTCCCTCTGGATGGCATCCCTCCCTTACAGCGTGTGAACCGCTCAACACAGCTCGGTGTTGTCAGCAAAGTTTCTGAGGGTGCCCTCAGTCCCCACATCCATGTCACCCACAGAGATGTTAAATAGTACCGGTCCCAGTACCGACCCCTGAGGAACACCACTTGTCACTGCACGCCACTTGGACATCGACCCATTGACCGCAACTCTTTGAATATGGCCATCCAGCCAATTCCTTATCCACCGAGTGGTCCATCCATCAAATCCATGTCTCTCCAATTTAGAGACCAGCATACCATGTGGAACAGTGTCAAATGCCTTGCACAAGTCCAGGTAGATGACATCTGTTGCTCTCCCTTTATCCACCAACACTGTAACCTCGTCGTAGAAGGCCACCAAGTTTGTCAGGCATGATTTGCACTTAGTGAAGCCATGTTGGCTGCCACCAATCGCCTCCTTATTTTCCATGTGCCTTAGAAGAGTTTACAGGAGAATCTGCTCCATGATCTTAGTGGGCACAAAGGTGAGACTGAGCGGCCTGTAGTTCCCCAGGTGTTCTTTGTTACCCTTTCTGAAAATGAGGGTTACGTTTCCCCTTTTCCAGTCAGTGGCAACTTCACCAGACTGCCACAACTTCTCAAATATGATGGAGAGTGGCTTGGCAACTTCATCTGCCAGTTCCCTTCAGGACCCGTGGATGTATCTCATCAGGTCCCATGGACTTGTACACATTCAGGGTCCTCAGCTGATCTTGGACCTGGTCTTCTCCTACAGGGGGCGGTACCTCATTCTCCCAGTCCCTGCCTTTGCCTTCTGCAATTTGGGTGGTGTGGTTATATATGTTATATAATAACGTATATAAGTGTGTTTTCAGTACAGAAAAGAATTTAAGTAGAGATTCAAGAAGCTGTTGTTCTTTGGAAACTTACCTAAGTACATCACAAGGATTTTATGAGATATTGATGCCCCAGACCCATGAGCTGTACCTCCACTGTATGTGGAAGGTAGAGGACTATAGATAACTGGACTTTCTCAACACAGGGATCAGGGAGTATGTTCAGACCTCAGACACTAGCAGATGGCTTCACAATAGCAGAAAGTTCAATAAATGCCACTGGCCAAGTCGTGGCACAGGGTCTCATCCCTCCTGCCTAAAATATGGAAAGCGTGCAGAAGTTACAGCCACTGAATTAAGCACAGAGACATATTTTTGGCACAGAATAGCCTCGTTAAGTATATTTCACCCATGTTTCTAACATTGTTTACCTGTTTTAAAGTGTTGTGAAATTTGAAGCCACACATAAAAATAAAATTCTACTGAAAACGTGTCCATTGACAAAGGCCACAATGACACCTCTAGAGCTTTTGCATCATTTCAGCAGTACTGTTTATCACATACTTTCCTGGTTTCAGCTGGGATAGAATTAATATTTTTTTTCTAGTGGTTGCTGTGTTTCAGATTTGGTACGAAAGGAATGTCAATAATGCATATTGGTTTAGTTGTTGCCAGGCAATGTTTATATTTTTCAAGGACTTTTTTCAGCTTCTCATAGAAGCTGATAAGGAGCATAGAAAGAACGATGGAAAGACCGATGTAATATTCGGTACCATAGATGTCATGATTAGTATAGAAATAGGGTTAGCCGGGGGGAAGGGGGTACTCATAATCACTGCTTGGGGCAACGTCAATTCACCAGTTTACTGGGTGGTGAGAATGACTTCTGTCTTGCATATTCTATCATCATCATCATCATCATTGTTATTTTTCCTTTTCTGTTCTTGTTCTATTAAACAGTCTTTATCTCAGCCCAGGAGGTTTTTTTCCCTTTCCCTTTCCCCTCCTCTTCTCACTCTTCTCCCTGCCCTTTTGGGGAAAGGGGGAGAGCTGTATGAGTGGCTGTGTGATCCTAGCTTCTGGCTGAGGTTAAATCACGACACATACATATACTTACACAATTTATTTTGCGAGCATAGATAGTTAAGAGGTAATAAAATAGGAGTCATCTTTATAAGGTAACAATCCAGTTGCAGATCCCAAGTGCATCATCCACAAGGACACAGGTCAATTATTATCAGTATGAAATGGAATTAATTTCACCTTTCCTCACTTCTCCCATTGTGCTTGGCACTTCCTCATGCTGAGTTCAGATGCAGAGCTGAGAAGCTCTGAAAATACCCAAGGGTCAAGGAGTACTAACTGTGTCAGCTTGAGAACAGAAGTGGTGATATTCCTAACGTTTAATGTTTTCTAAATTGGAGATGCAAAAAGAGCTCCACATGTGTAGGCACTGAACAGCGAAGAGGGAGATAAAAGAACTGATTAAATTTTAGCAGAATAGCAATAAGATTAAAAATGAAGGAAACTTAGGAACTGACTTTAAGGATCTGAACACAGCTGGTGACCAGAATAAGATGCCTCAAAGAAAGACTGTGAAGCAAGCCACACTGCATCTAAAAAGTTGTACAGAAGGACTGGGAATACTTTCTCCGTTTCTATGGAAAATCTTGTTCTATTGTTGTCAAGCAGTGCATTTGATAGACTAGATTAAGTAATAGCAACCCAAGAGTTGTAATTAACATCTGTTGATGGTGCTCCCTGGAGACAGTAATCATATAAGAGTTTAACCAATGAGTAGAGGCTTTTAAGGTGCTTCAGAAGATCTGTTGGAAACAAGGGAAATGCTGGATCAGCAACCTCTGTGATTGACTGACCTTCCCCATTGCTCTGCTTCCCACGCGTCCAGCTGACACTCCCAGGAGTGTATTCCCACCCAGATCTGAGCCTTTCAAGTAGGAAAGAGTGCCACATAATAATGGGGCTCTCAGGACTTTCTGGCAGCATGAATTCAGAATAAATATCATTTTATTAATCACCTGGAAGCATTTATGATGGTAAATGTTGCAGGTATCCATAATCTTTAGAACGGAAAATCAGTCTCAGTGGCAGTTATTACAGAAAATTTTCATCTTTATCTGCTGTAATTAACTTCATATCTGTAGATGGCAAGAGCTATCACCTTAAAATAGAGAAGATACGCTATTAGGAGAATAGGAAAGCAGAATGTTTTGTTACTGTTATAACATGGATAGAGTCATGTACTCTTTTGTTGGACTGAAAATAAAGGTATGATTTAGAAATTTCCCTCCAGAGTGATTCCTGTGTGTGTGTCTTTAGTTGACTAACACACATAGCTCAGAGCCAAAGGCAGAAGACAAGAATCTCACTAGCTTCAGGAGATGAGAAGGAAAAAGGTCATGGGCTGATGTCTGCAATACTTCAGCATTCAGGCAAGACAACTCAACAAGGTGACTGTAGACACTTTGAGATTCAACACCATCAGTGGAGATTCCAAACTCTCCGAGGCAGGCTCCCGGAAGTGCTAACCGGGTGCATGACTCCTTTGTTACCACTTCATTATTTTCCATCTTTTGTTATTTGTTCTTCCCACAGCTACACTGTCTGATTTTCTTTTGGTAGTGAACCTACCATAGCTTTCCATCTGAGTTTCTCTTTGCTGTCTACAGTGGGGTTTTGCTGTAGAAAATAATGCATCTGTTGCCCCAGTAAAAGTTACGTAGTTCTCCATTTAGCCATACAGTTTTGCTCTCTCTTTTATGTTTTCCTGCTCATCGGTATGCACACCATCCGTGCCTCTACTACAGTGTTCTCACATGGCCTCCAGGCTTAGTTAGTGGTTTTAAAGTTTTATTACTTTGCCCTTCAGTCTCTTGTTAATCATTTTGCTCACTGTTTTAAAAATCTGCCCTTTCAAACCTTGCTTTTAGCCTGCCTACCACAGAGAAATTCAGCCCCCTCGCCCTGATATGATATCAAACCTCATTGTAGGATGATGGCTGGTAATCAATGGAAATACTGTAATAACAAGAACTAACCCCAGCTGTTATATTCCATAGAATACAAATTTATTAGTTACAAAAGAACAGGATAGCTTGCCAAGAACACAGGGTAAGAGCTGTAAGAGTGCGTATAAACAAAGAAATGCTTTTAAAACGAACTCAGTCACTTTTTCTAATTTAACGATTGAGAGATCTCAGACAGAGCCTACAGCTAATGTATGTGATGGCAGCTGTAAATACATCCTCACGGTTGTGCTAAAGCCCCTCAGTCTCTAATAATGTGTGTTGTGAATCCTGCAAATCTGCCCTCAAATTTACATTCTGCCCAATTCAGCTAAGGAGATTCTGAGACTGGGAACTTGTGCAGACAGATCGCAAGGAACACTAGGGCTCGGAAGGGCTGGACAATAGTATTTCCTCAAAACCAGAAATGTTTTGCAGCAAAGATGTATCCCTTTCAGGCTGCAAGAGGAATGAAGATTTTCCGATTAAGGCACTGAGCAGCAAGATGAAAGCGTAAATCGCAGCTCTGCCAGAGGTTGCGTGTATATCCCTGGGCAAGTTACATCACCTTTCTGTGATCCGTATCTGCAGCTATCAATAGTGAATCATTATTTTTCCTTCCTCAAGCATTTCTGAGAGTGAGAGCTCTTTCGGAGTTGGGCTTTTTCCAACCATGTGTTTGTAGAAGACCAAACAGAACAGTGTTTTATCTAATTGAGACTGCCAGATGTTACTGTGGAATAGATCATTAAGGCTTCTACTTAATGCAGTATGAAAAAGAAAAACTGTAAAAGATCTTTTTAACTTTTCTTCTGTAATGTAAACTGGGAATAATGCACACTGGAATATCTGGATTCATAAATTTGCTGTTATAAAGGCACAAATGAGAGCACAATCATGACTTAATAATTCTGAAAGCATTTATTATCTAAATGTTTTTGTTTATTGCTGTTTTCAAGTTCGTGGAACATGAAAAAGAAAACAAAAGATACTTCATTCTGAGACTGATGAACATACTAACATTTATTGTGGAAATAGCAACAAAATTTGCAAGAATACAGACTGCTGTTTTTGTACCCTATCTGTATTCTTGAGGGAGAGTACAGTGGAGGACTTCCCTATCAAGTTATTCTCAGTAATAACTGAGTTACTTTGCAATGCCTTATTTCATATTAAATATGATTAAATTTTATTATCTTACACAAAATCCTCTTTATTGTTTTCATTTAAAGGACAGATATCTAAACTCTTTCCTTGTAAAAGGAAAAAAAGGAATAAATATAATTAAACAGAATTTTATGCTATTTTCATCCAATTCCATCTGTTCAATTTGGATTATCATAGTTCCAGTGTATTACTAATTCTTTTCCATCAGAAATAATGAAAACCCAAATTGAAGCAGTTGCTATTTATATAAAAAGCATTTGCCAACCCAAGGTCTTCAGCAAGGATTATTTTAAACTCAAATTTAGTTACTTATCAGAACTACTGCAGTTGACTACAAGGTAAATAAATATAAAAATACAGATGTAAAAATTTGGAAGAAGCCAATTCCAATGTGGCTTTACTGATACCAATGAAAAGACAGCACCATCCTAAATTTTCAAATATCCGGACACCATTTATGTTGAGGTGTGACATATTTTAGAAAAATTGTGGCACGATCAACAGTAAAATAATTTTAAAATCATTACCAAATACAACATTTTGGAAAACTGCTTGATATGTTTGAAATACACATGGGTCAATGTCATAGAAATTAAAAAATGAAACACTGTTAAATATGTTACCAGATGACAATGACAGAAGGAATTTACAGTAATACAGAAGTTTTGAGAGCATTATCCAGCACGACCTGCTTCCTTTCTTTTTATTAATCCAGAAATTACTACCTGTTCTCTCAAGTAAAATTATTTACATAAATTATGAAACTACAAAAATATGTTGTTAAGAACTTTCTCATGTATTGAGTTTATGAAGCAGTTATCCAAGTGAGTTATTTGTAACAGAGGGGAGGCCAAGTATTGTCAGCATTCCTTGATGAAACACACATTGTGTTCAGATCCTGTCCACTATGGATTTTTTCTTCAGACTCTTCCATGATGTATGCTATCTCAGACTCACTTGTAGAGGAATACGTAGAGAATTTTTTTCAAAACAGTGTGATGACATAGTGATTTTGTTCTAGCCATACCTCCCATTTCAGCAGCCCTATTGAAACTTGACTTTAGTGTGGATTAAAATTCCACTTATGCTATTTGCTGAATATTGGAATTCTTGCTCCTCTTGTAAGTTTTTCTCTTTCAAACTAATAGGGAATGCTCACTTTGACTATCAGGCAAATGGCATGTTCTTAGGCATTATTGTGACCTAAATTTCTGAGTCAAATCAGAAGGTTTTGCAATGGGCATGTTGAAATACATTGGGTTTTCAATGGCATATGTGCAAGAAGAGTCAGACTGACGGTTCTAGATAAAATTATCTGTTCTGAAAAGTAAATCTGGATCTGGTCAAGTATGAAACACATCAGCTATTGTGGAATAACAGCCTGTATAGCTCAGCTCTGCATTATGAGCAGCTCTTCCCAAATCCTAAATAACAGCAATCCATTTGCTGAGCTCTCTCTGAATTATAGTTGCTTTCAAGTGGACAATAATATTTGTTGATTTTTCATTTCTCACAACTGTTGTTTCTGAAATGACTGCAAGCTGCCAGCATGGTACACTGCCGCTAGATTAGATGAAATGCCCTCCCTGCTTTTCTGAAGGACCTGAATCTGGGAAACTTTCAGTCTCGTGTCCCACCCTTGCATTCTCATCCTGTTCCCCTCATCCACATAGCGTATGCTTCAGGTCAGGCCAGCTCCAGTGAGCAGCCAAACAGGCATGTGTCTCCTGAATGAGTTGCTTCAGAAGAAGTGAAATTGTGTGCTGTAATGTCATGCATAGCATTTGCAAATACTGTAGTCTATATTTCAGTTAAGAAATTGCGTATCGTCACATACAGTTGGCACCTTCCAAGGGTTGGGCAGTGTAACTAATGCAGTATTAAATGGTCCTGAGAGTAAAGCTGCAATTTATTTTCTAATGAGGACATACAAATTCTTTGTGCTGCAAGACTGACCATGTAATTGCACCGCTCTGTATAAGGTGCCTATTTAAGTGATGTTTAAGGCATGACTCCACTGAAAGAAAGACAACGTGGGAGTCTCCATGTGCATTAGCTCCAAAAAAAAACCCAAAAACCAAAACAACCCAAACAAAAGCCACTTCCATTGCAAAGATTTTTATGAAGACACAATCTCTTTTCATCAAAATGCAAGTTCATAAAACTCAGTCTGACTTCAGCATGTCTTGCTGGTTTTATATCTTTAAAATGTAAAACACAGTCATTCTTCTGATCAGAGGCATGCAATGAAGCATCCTGGAGCTTGTCACTAGAAACAACAGTTTCAGGTAAAGCTGTGATTCATTCTTCTTATCATTCTTGTTCTTGGAATACATGAAAAAGAAATACCTGAATTTTTTTACAGACTTCATTGCGATTTACATGAAGCGAACAAGAATTTAGCAAGTGCTCTTTGCAATGACACGGTGGCATTTCTGAACTCTCCCCGATGACAGGCTGTACCTCCTGCTTTGGACGGTCTCTGTCATGTTCCAGCACCAGGATACTGTGAGTACACTATGGCTCCTCTCTGACAGTAGAAACCAAGATTTTAAGTGGAAGAGATGAGCACCCACCTGTCTTTCCTCCAATATCATAGAGATGTAATCCAGCATGCACTGGAACCTGGGGACACAAAGTAGATGTAACCAGAAGTTTCTCCAAATGTCCTCCCTTGTCTTATATTTAGGTTATAAACTCTTCAGTGAAGAGAATGTCCTGATGTTAGTGTCCAGCGATAACGCCAAGGGGTTCCTAATTGCTGCAGCTTTCCTGATCAAACCTTCCCAAATTCACTCTGGATTACACGAAACTGCTCAAGAAGCATTAGAGACAATCACCTGATCTCCGGAGCCTTTCTGTGCCTCTATGGGCCCTGTCTAAGCTGCTGCTGATCAGATACCTTGTTGGCTAGAGTTCTGGCATGGTTTTAAAACACAACTATCAGTTCTGAAATAGAAAGCGGGTCTCTGAAATTGTCTGCCTGAGGACAAAATAGGGTCATGCAAAATAAGATTATCAAAGTCTTACTTTCATATAACATTTATTTTTTAGTAGAGATTTCTCTGACATACAACTCTCTCAAGTCGAAGCTGCACGAAAGACACTCAACATAAATGAGGGCTGCTTCCTCGCTGCCGTAGGTGCAGTTATCTCTACTGGCACCATCTGACTTTTGTCACCTGTGAATTTGCTCTCTTCCTGTTGAATGTCATCTACAGCCTTCTTAATTCAGAAGTTTCTGTTCTTTCCAAAACTATTTCTATAACTCAGAATAATTACAAATCCAGCAACTTCCATGAGATTAAATTAGTTTTTAAGTGATTCTGCTAGGACACCGAAAAAAACCTTTGTATTAAATGATATATTTACTTTTAAGAAGACTGATTATTCAGACTACTTATTAGATTCATTAACATAAGTTAATTCTGCTAACACAGAACACAGTGATTCAGTACTCACAAAAGTGAGCAATTAGGTACGCGATACCTTGATAAACCTTCAAAACACTTTCTTAAAATGGCTGCTACAAAATGAGATTCCACATTCATTTTTCCTTTATTTAACAGGTTTTATTTTGGCTGTGTATGTTGGGTTCCCTGACTATAAAAAGACAGCAATAAATTAAAGAAAATGGCAAGAAGGGTAGCAAAAAAACAATAAATAGTTTAGCAGACATGATCTATGAAGTGACAGGAAAGGAATGCAATGTGTACAACTGAGAGAAAAACAGCAAAGAGCAGATGTGATAACTGTGTTTAACTACTTCAGGAGAAGTAACATAAAATATGGCGAGGAATTACTTCAAGTGATTAAGGGTAATACAACAACAAGTAATGGGCTGAAACTTGAAGAACAAAAATTAATTTAGGTTACACGTAAGGAATGAAAGTGCTAAAAGCAAGGACAATTAGACAACGGAAAGATTTGACTAGAGGGGTAACTGGGGGACCACCACTAGGAATGCTCCAGAGCAGACTAGATAAAACACATACAGGTTTAATACTGAGAGCAAATCCTGCCCTAGTGCAGTGATAAACTCAATAACTCCTGGTAACCTTTCCTAAGTTATTATTTCAGCTATTGTCATGAAAAAAGATGAGGTACAGATGAACATTGCTTAGTTGAGCTCTGATTTAGCAGGTTTTAGAGAGTGATTTCCAGAGCTGAACTCCTCCCAGCGAGCCTTAACAGGGAAATGAAGACTGACAAAGCTAAGCATGGAAACTTGACAGAGAATGCCAGACAGAAATGAGAAGAAACAAAATTCAAAAGACACAAATATGTCTTCCATAGCCATATGCTCCGATCGTAGTCACTGCCTTAATCATCCTGCAGACACAGCTTCAGGCACAGATACCTGTTCTGATCTTTGAGAGCGCATACCATGACACGTATGTGTATCCCGGTATACGGGCTTCCAGAACAACAGCCCAACAGCTTCGCAGGTGTAAAGAAGCCCTGAGCAACACTTCAAATATGCATTAATTACAGAATGTGTATTTAGCTAAGGCAAGCTGGAATTCCATCTAATTTTTAATTTTTTATCCAGAAGCACCCTGGCGCTGAATAGAAGGTGTTACATGCTTTGCTGGGCTGTAGAATGTACAGTAGCTATATTATGAGCCCATGATAATTCATGAGCAGTTCTACCCCTCATCTTAATCTGTGATCTAATTTGGGATCTCATTTTCTTCCACCCTTATCCCCTCTCCCCCTACATTATCCTCCAAATAAAATACGTTCACAGAATACCAGAACAGAAATAGAAGTCTATAAATCTTTTAGAAGCATTTATAGAGCTGCTCTGCACTGTGGCATGCATTCAACTGACAGCTGCTGCATGCCTTTGTGTTCTCATTCATTAGACATTGCTGTCTGGAATAACAGCAGCATCGTCGAATTCCTTATACCCTAATTATCCTTCTGCTCTTTCACTTGCTTCACAAGGTAGATACGTTGTAGGGATATTGTGAAGTATGTCCAAGGTATTGCTCTGGTTAACTAGCAAAACATCAAATATTCTGCAGAACCTTCTCACAATTTAAAAAAAAAGAAAAAAATCTGAGCAATAAGTAGGGGTGGGTCAGTTTGTTTAGGGAAGGAATTAATAGGCATTCAGAGGCACAATTAAGGTAAGTGAAATAATAACCTTTCTCTGACCCTCAATATTTAAAGAATTTCATGTATTTTCTAAAAAGGAACAAAGGAGAAAGGCCAACTGGGCATAATAAGAGGGTTATGGTTCTCAGACAACACAAGTTGGGAGAAGAAAACAGCCTGATCAGCTTAACAGTCAGCTATGCCACAAGTTTCAAAAGTATTGATGAAAATGTTATAGTTTTGAGAAGACTATCTTCATATAAACTGAAATGCTTTGCCTTTATCTAAATACCAAGGAGGTCGCTTTGTCATTCCTGGTAGCAAATGAGAGGCGTAAGTCATCCAAAAAAGATCAGCTTCCAAAGACTCAGAGATGTCTGTGTTGGACAGTAATAGTTGGTGCACTGCATCTTTTATTTCTCTAATTTCCTAATTAAAAATCCTCCTTAGACAAAATGTCAGTTAATGATATTAAAATAAGACAGAATTTGTCAAGTCATGATTGTAACATCCACGAGTCATGCCATCTGATTTTTATACCTGCAGGTCTACTCAGGATCTTAGCAACAATATATGTTGCGTTTATTAGCAAATCTCTAATAAAACATTTACATTTTCAGTCTTAAAGAGTCGTGTCTTCTGCAACAAAGCAAGTTGCTCTTTGCTGCATGCTAACAGGTACCCTTTCCTGTATTGCAGATCTTCAGGACCTGCTGGTCTTGACACTGTATCTGTCTCCTTGGGGAAGATAAAACAAAGATGACACAGGGTATACGATTGTGGCAGAGGACTCTCAAATGAAGGCATGGCAGCGGTACAGTCCCTCAGTACATTATGCAAAGATTAAAGCTGATACTTCTTAAAGTCTTTAAAGTAAAAATACAGCCTGACTTCATTCAAAGTCTGCCATTTGCCTCAGTAGGGCTTGATTTAGGTGCTTGAGCTACATTTTATTTTAGCAGAAAGCTTTCAAAGCCGTGGCAGGGAAGAATGAGGCTGAGGTGCACTTTGTAAGTCAGCCATTCCTAAGAAATATGAGGTTAACTGTTGAACTTTGCATATGTCGTTATATAGATACTCAGGTACATGCATTCCTGGACCAATTTTATACAGGAGGAGATGCTGGAGTACTAACAGTGGTCACCTGTTTCTCACAGTCCAAATCTAAGTTAGGTGCACTTTTTATCCCACTTGTCACAAATGTTACCATTTTCCCATTTTTCAGTACTTACCATTTAGAATGTTGCTCCATTACACCATGCAGGCTGGAAGGCAGAGACCAGTAGCAACATCAAAGCCAAGACTCTCATTTAATACGGTGGGTGAGCCATACAGACTCACAGCAGCCCAGGGCATTTCACTCTCACAACTGTGATTTAACTGGCAGAAAGGAGATGAGACACGTTGCGTGGAAGAGGATTTAAGTCATATATGTGGTTAACTGCTTAAAGATGAGTGACAGAGTAGGGAAGGCACTGACCATGGCAAACAGTTGAGTCTGTACCAATCCCACAAGGATGCCTGCCTGTAACGTCTTTTTTCAGCCACAGAAAGGGCAGGGCTCAAAGGGGGATGTGCAGACCAGGGAATGACCAAAGCGTGTCATTCAGAGTGACATGGCACGTGCACGACCAATCATATGATGTTGGTTGGACTGCATTCTAAGCCAACTACTGAGTAAAATACTTTATTAAGAAATACATGACCAACACTTGAGAGGAGGTGATAGCCGAGCGCTGAATGCATGTCAAGATTAAATTGAAATAAACAGGTATGCTTCTATAGGCAAGCAGGATCTTTGCCTCTAAGTGACTGGTTCGGCTGTACAAACTGGCTCTTTTTCAATCACTGAAACCATAACCTTCTTACTCACCACGTTTCCTCCAATAAAACAAGCTTGAGCGGCACATGCAGTGCTGAGTAAAACTTTTTTGGATGGGCATGACTGAACAAGCATGATCTACGGTATGTAATGGCTGTGCCTACATTATCAGCTTGCGCCGCCCTACAAGAGCAGATGTATTGAGTAAAAGAGCAAAAACAGCTGGATGGCATCTACACGGGATGTGCTTTGCGGTTTTACTTCAGGCTAGCTCTACTCTAACCCTCTGGAATAGACACCCCGTAATGGCTGGAGCACATTATGTGCACTGCTGGAGCACATCTTCCTGTTTAATTTCATCCCAAAGGAACCCAGTTCATGTGATGAGACAGCTCTGTGATACAAACAAAAGCACAGTGGGTGCGGATGGTCACAAGGTTCAAGTCACAAGCACACCCCCGAACCAAAATTGAACTCCAGTGAGAAGCATCCAGTAGGGGTTTGAGGTGCCTGTAGTGGTAATAGCAGCCACTGGGATTCTCCAGCAGTTTTCTAGCATTATTCCCACAAACTCTTTCAAGACGTTCTGACAAAACATTAGTCCCACTACATACTACATATTTTTGTCCTGTTCATTTTATTGTGGTGACAAGAGATCCAGCTAAGAGTCATGACCCTATGCACAGGGCCTTGTGCAATACTAATTCAATACACTAATTATATATAGTGTGTATATACACATGTATACATTACAGACCCCTGCCCCAGTGTACTTGTGGGCGGATTCATCCCACCAAACTTAACTCCAACAAAGTCAGGTAGCTAGTCTTGGTGAGCCATCTCGTCCCTCCATAGCAGTAGAGAGGAAAAGAAACACTGCCAGAAATCTGCTCAGTCCATCCTCAAATGTGTGTCTAAGACAGATATATCAAAACACCCTCCAGAAACACTTCTATCATCAACCACAGAGGCTAACGATCAGTATCTTGGCTATATAAGTTTTTGAAGCTCCTATCTTTCAACTTTATAGTTTCTAGAAGTACGTGGTATTTCCGCTTATTGCAAACTGGTTTATCATTATTAAAAAGTATCTCTCTCACCATTGACTACCACACGGTAGGATTTACCATCACACAGGCTTCACATTGTGTCAGAGCCTGAAAATATATTGACTGCCATAAAAAAATCTAGGTCCTTCTTTTTTACTGTAGAAATGGACAATATATTTTTGAAAACTAAGGTACCAATTATTCTTTCTTTTACCAGAATACTAAATCCACCAGGCTTTATAACAACTGAACTGGCTTCTCTTAAAACACTCTGTTTTTGCAGTCTATCTTTAGAATGTTAATACATACGTTAGTTGTAGATTATTTTAGCATTCCCCCTCATGCAGTTGCCAAACCCTCTGGCCAAAAGCACTGAGACATCAAAGGTCATTTGGGCCAATGATTACTTTTGTCAGCTGGGTAGTTTCTTTCACTTGGCTAATTAATCATGCTCTGCATATTTCTCAGCCTCAGCTTGTCTCAGAGAAACAGTATGTGTCATTATTGGTACTGGGTTTATTAAAGGCACAGCAAAGTAAGTAATTTGCAGATAATACAGAAATACAACTACAAAGGACAATATCACAATATTGGACATTGTATAATTGACTGAATAGATGATAGAAACATTTTGCTTTTCATTACCTGGTGTGGCATACAGAAGGACAGGTAGATAAATACAGAAATCAGGTAGTTTAAATTCTACAGTCTTGTCAGATTGAAATTTGATTTGTAATAATTTTGCAAAATTGCCCTCTTAGTTGGTATGCTGTACAGTTGGCTTTCATACTGTAATTTAAGATAGGAAAGAAAGATATTGTGAAACATAGAAGGCTGAAAGACCTAAGATATTGAGGACATAACTGCAAGCAGTCTAAAATTGTGTCTAAAATTGTGACATAATTTTGAAAATATACATATTCTTGTGGGAAAGTATACAACTTCCTTTTTAGGCAGATTTTATATAGGCATACATCAAAATGCTCAATTGCACTTGCAAGTTGTCTATTGTTTATTTTGCAATGGGAGTCAGTCTAAGCTCAGCTTAGCATTCCTCTACTACTGTGAATGCAAAAAGTAGCAGACAATAAAACCAAATAAATGAATACAAATAAATACAAAAAGTAACTCCTGTTAAAAGCTTGCAAATTAGATCTGTAAGTTCAAAAGGAGCCTAAAGGAACGAGGTGCCTGACATCTAACTGTGGCTAGTAAGCTCAGTTTTCAGTTACTTGTCTCTTCTTTCCTTTATCAGTGGGGGCTTTTATTTTAGAAGAATAGTATAAGCTGTAAGTACAAGAAAGTTTGTATTTTGGCAAAGACTGGAAAGATTAAAGGACATCCTTAAGTTTATATTTGTGGGAGCTCCAAAAACCTAATTTCCTGTGCTCCTTTCCAGTTCTTCACCTGCACAGCGATCCTCTTCTTTCCATGGGACAGCACCAGTACGTAGCTTTAGAGTTCTGCTCAGAAATATGTCTTCCAAATCCAAATAAAATGTTAAAGGATACGCAGGTAAAGATAATATATCATCATTTAATAATCAAAAACAGGAGAGGTGGAAACTTCTACCGTTAAACTTGTTCACTGTTTCCTATAAGAAGTCCCTTTTCAGGTGCTTGTAATGTTCTTTCTAAATTTGATCTATTCCCAGCTAGGCAAAACACATTATTTAGCAAATGTTTAAAAATACAGAAATAATTTATTTGAAATGCTGTGGCTATGCTGTGGTTTCATAATTGACAATATCAGGAGTGGCTTTTGTGATTTGTATGAGCCTTCTCCTGAAAATATGCTGACATCTGGACTAACATAAGCCTTTGAAAATATGAAGAATTACTTAGGTTGCTCAGCTGGAAATAACTTTGTCGCCTCTCAGCCCACATGGATGAGGAGACAGTGACTGCACCATCTCTGCAGGAAGAGAAGCAGCTTGCAGCAAAGGGCTACGAGGGTTTGAGGAAATCTTTGCTGCAGGGACTGTTCCCAGGTGTGCTGGAGGCAACTCAGGTAATGAAATTAAATGTGGAAAACTTACCTTCTTGTTTCTCTCTCATACTTTGTCAGAGCAACATAAAAACTTGCACTTTCTTGCCCTAAACCTTCTCTTGCCTGACAAGTACTCTGGCAGAGTCAAATGCAGAATGGTCTCACGCAGGAAGGAGGGAGCAGCCCAAGGCTGGACCAAGGAAGGGTCCCACAGGATGTGGGACCGGGGGGAGCCCACGGTAGCAGGGGGAAGGGGAGTGCTGCTTGGAAGGGGAGGCTGAGGCATCTCAAGAGACAGGACTGGGGGAGGGAAATTTTGAAGAAGGCAGGGGAGAGGTGAGGATGCTAGAGAAAAACAAGCAGAGGAACACACAGCCAGAAGAACAGACGCCCAGAGCTTGGAACAGAAAACAGAACTCCAGTTTTAGGTTTCTCTGCTGTCAGCTGATAACTGTGAAACCCGCTGTAAAGGATCTTGCCCCTGGCTGAATGTTGCTCTGCCGAGGAGGGCATAACTCTTCTATCCAAAATTCTGTCAGCTCAGAGGGCCTAGGTCTCTGGAACACAGATACAGACTGCAACAGCCAGATGACTATTTTTCTTTTTTGTTTGCTTTTTTTATAAAATGCCAATTTCAACTCAAGAAACTAAAACATCCAAAAGATCATTGTTAGATGATTGGGTAAGAATTGGGTACCAGGTATGATTTTAATTTGCCTACTGCTGGTTGTGGATGTTGCAAATATGATTATCTTTATTTACATGTTGCACACTATTTCTTTTTTTCCACAGGAACCTAATCTCACTAACAGCAATAGATGACTGGTGGTCTTTAACTGAATCAACTGTTTTATGGACGTATTCATGTATTTATTTACATGTGCTGTGTGTGCATTTGTATGTATTTATATATTACGTATTTCTCTTCACTGTTTAACAGTGGCCTTGTGTCTTGTTTACTGCATGTTATTAAATCCATGATGTGAAAATAAAGCATTATTATTTTCCTTACAGGGTTTTCTATAGCTATGTGCATTACAGTATCTCAGTGCTTGACAGTTACTGTGTTCACATCATCGCAGTGATGGCTCAGATAAGAAGGAACCAAACCCCATTCTACAGAAAGCTCTGGACTTCAACATAGAACGATTCATGTTAAAAAATTGCTAATAATTTTCCCTATGTCATTTGACAGCCTCTGACTTGATAGTTTTGATAATCTGTTTCTATATAGCGGGTAATGCATTCACAGCAGTTGCAAAAATGTAAATCCGGAGTCAAGTTGAATTGATGGTTTGCTTCTGCAAGGTGGCAGAGCCAAGTCTGGGCTGCTTTGCCACAGGGACAGAAGAAGACAGAGGAAGAGGCAGAGCTATGAGGGTAGTCTCAGAGGAGGGCGGAAAGAAAAACCTTTTCTTTTCTGGAAGCGTCAGATTTGAATGGATCCTGGAGAACCAGATTTGCTGCTCCTGCTCCAACCAGAGGTAGGGCAGGAGAGGTGGAAAGAACAACGGATACTTCCAAGAGGAATTTTTCTTCTTCACAGCCACATTTACAGCCTTACATCCTGCAGGCTTTCTCACAGTCACAGCAGAAGTCAGCTTGTCTTTGCGGGACCTCAAATAAGGCAAAGTCGTCAGTAGGGCATGGACGCTTTGCAATTCTCTTTTTTCCCTGTTCTTAGTTTGCTGACCCACTCCACTGCCTTTTTCTCGTATGCTTGAAGCACCGTATGATAGACACACCATTGACAAAACAATGCAGGCATAGTTCTGTGCATGTCATAGTTTGTCAAGTCCTCTGTCAACTTTGTTTTGCTCTGTATTAAAACCTACTCATTTCAAAAGGTAATTAGCACTTAACTTTGTGAGTGCATCAGTTCCCAATATCTCAGTCCAATTGTTCCCTCTAAAAGACAACAGTAATAGTCAATCTGCTTTCATTATCTGAAGTGCTTACCTTTCAGCCCTGCTATATATTTTCCTTTTCCTTGCTTAAAAACCTCAGTTCGGAACACCATATCAATTGTTTTGTTGTTTTTCTGTGTTTAAATAATCCAGTTAAAAGCCATTTTTCCCTGAGATAAATGCTGTTCAAAACCACAGGCGTGGCTATAAAAAAAGATGTCAGATGTACAAAGAAAACTGTTCATCTACTGTATATAAAGATGTGAAATAAAAAAGTCAAGACAGTGTAGTAAGGGAGGGTCAAGGAAACTTCAGAGGAGTCTGATTAGAATGAGTCAGAGGGAAATGAGGTGGGGTAGAGGAGACTAGGACAGCTTTTCAAGGGAGAATGCCTAACAGACATGTTTTCATTTGGATTAGTATCTCCCTGTTATACGCATGAGGCACTGGCTTTTTCCAAGAGTGCCTCATGCACAGAATATTAATTTTTTTTTTTCTTCCCAAAGTAATACATTTAGAACAGTGAATTCTATAGAGATGACAGAACAAAGAATCATCATCTAAAACTCATTTTAGTGTATTTGAGTTTAAATCAGCAAGACTTGCAGTTGGGGTGGATAGCAAAATAACACTTCTATCATCCTGGTGAATTTACACAGAGAGAATTCAAATAGGAACATTAAAGAAAATGGTAAGCTTGTTTGTTCATGGTGAGAAGTGGGGAGAGGGGAAATGGCAGCCATCATTAAGCAAACACAAGGAAAAAGGAAATCAAGCAGGGAGCAGAAAAAGAGTAGCAGGAGTGTGAGGAGGAAAGGCAAAGGAAGGAAATATTCAGCAGCTTCTCAGGAATATCTTAGAGTCAATCTGCTTTCAAATTTACTCTGCTAGTTGACTTGAACTGTAGTTGTGGCTAGCTAAGGTCTGGGCAAACTAATCGTTAGAGTTTCTGTCTTCGACAGGAGACGTGCTCCCTAACTTGCCAGTGGCTTGCAATTTACTTTTACTGGCCATGAAAGAAAGGGGAGGAGTCAAGAATTTGGGGTTCCCCTTCTTCTTGTGGGTACCTGAAGGAGCAGAAGCAGCGATGGATTTGCCTGGACTTGGCAAAACCCTTGTGATAAGCAGCACGGTAAAGTGGCTACAGCCTCAGCACTGAGTGCTGCATATATGAGGACCAAAAAGTGCACATACCTGTCCAGTTACGTCTCCTTATAAAATAGGTTATCTGTCACTGCCTTATTAGGAGCCCTTAAATGCAGCTGTTTATATCAACCCCTTGAGATTTGGATATAGCACAGAAATCCCCTGCTGGTATCCTTCCCGGTGCCTGTTCACTGAAGGCAGTCGGATTTTGCAATTTTGTCTATGCAATGTTAGGAGCTGTACTTGCAGCGGCAAGCTTCAGCCCTGTTTTTTAAGCTATGCTCAAGACAGATGACCGGCGGAGCCTGCTGTAGAATTGGGTGTATGCCTAGTGCAAATGGAATGCTGCAAGATTGTTACAGCAAGTCTCTAAAGAGTTCTGCTAAGCATGTAAGGACACGGTTTTTGAAAGGCTTTGTAAGCTGGTCAAATCAGTGTAAATAATCAAGCAGAAGTAATGACCACCTTTATGTCCTCAAGATTAGTCCTCTGCGAAAATTGAAATCTACTCTCTAAAAAACAGAAACAATAAGGCTCTTCGAAGAAAGCACTGGAGATGCTGTAACTTAGGCAAACCATCTCTTTATCTAACTTTAGTCTTGAAAATATTATGAAAAATTAGCAGCAAGCATTACTGCTATCTCTGCTTATGATAAATAAAAGGAGAGCATGCAGCCACCAAACTACTACAGTATGCTGCTTCCCTTGCCACAATCTGGTGTTCAGTTTTACCCAGCACTGTTTACTCAGGTGCCACACTGCAGAGAATAGAGAAGAAAACTCTTCCCTGTGCAATTTACTGGATACTTGCTAGCTTTGTATCTCCAGTGAAAGCCTGATCAAACAGGAGCTGCTGCTTTAAGTAGGACACCTTTGTTTACTTCTATTTCTTTTCTGTGTATGTGTGTATAAATTTATGCGTTCATGAAGTCATCTATTTGCTCATCAATTGAAAGATTATTTTTACTTTTCTTAGATGAACACTCATGTCTTCATGTTACTGCAAGTTTTGTAAGTTTTTTAAGGGGGTTCCTGAAAGCCCCTTTTTTTTTTTTTTTAAGAAACAAAGGAATTCTACACTAAACTGGACAGAAAGCAAGGGCTTTAGTCCATTGAATCAGGAAGAGCAGTTCTACTAAACCTGCATGAGCAGTCTCATGCAAAAGGTAAGTGAAACATGGTCCATACCGATCTTTAAAGGTTTAACAGGATTTTCATTTCTAATATCACATTGAAGGAGAGCTCATTTTTCTGTTTGTGGCTCAGAATTCACAAAGTAAACATGTCCCTAGGAGAAAAAAAATACTATCTTCAGTACAAACTGAGTCATGGTTCACTTGAAAAGAGAAATAGTGAGGGAGCAGTGCCATCTACAGGCTATATTCCCGTATCCCTGGACAGGGCTAGTGATCATGGTCGTCTCCTTCAGGCACAGTCATGTGTAACTCAAACAGTATCTCTCAGTAGTCTGCAGCATGTATCTGAATACCTGTTGGGGATGAGCAGAATAAATTTTGTATTTTCCATTATTTCTTCTGACTATGGGCTCTTTCTAGCATGCCCAACAATCTGAGGGTTTCTCTGAAGAAGGAAGACTATTTTATTTTACGTTTTTGAATTGAATTCTTTGAAGAGCTGCACAGCGCTGTGAGAGCTTTCTTTCCATAGCACAAATTTAAAAAATAAAAAAAAAAACCAAAACAAAAAACTTCAGTGGTGAGGAGATATCAAATCAGTAACACATATCCATGATTTCCTACTAGGAGAAAAAATGTCCCTGGTAGGCACCAAAGCAATGATTATGAAAAGTATTTAAATAAACAAAAAGCACAACTGATATGTGGAGCTTACTGCCAGAGGTTACTGGGGACCCAGGGTTAGACAGGTTCAGAAAAGAGTTCAGCCACTGCACAGATGGGAGCAGCTGGTCCTTAAACACTATTAAAAAGAGTAGTCTGGATGCAATTTTTTTCAAGGAAATTCCTAAATTTCTGAGCTCGTTGCTGAGTTCTTGTGCACTGTTGCTTGTATTCATTCTCTAGATGTCTATTTTTGCTGCTAAGAGAGACATGATAACCACGTACTGTGGAATTTCTCCTGACAGTGAATCCGTTACACTTGTAGTTGTAGAAAAAGCAGAGCATGCTTGCAGGAACTAATCCTAATACAATACTAACATCTTGAATGCAAAGGAATAAAAAGAAGGCCAATAAAGGTCTAGTAAACCATAATTAATGTTAAGCAAAATAATGGGCTATGCATGGAACTCTCTCCACTGTAACCTGTGCAGAAAGAAACAGTTTATATTGCTAGATGTTTCCCTCAAAAAACCCAAAAGATAGGCACGCAGGCTTGGAGGCTGGGAAGGCTGCTGCAACAGAAGATACCAGGAATAAAGAGATTTTGTCACTCTGAATTTTTATTGTATAGTGATAAAAGGAACTGATAAAGGTGATTGCATTCATAAGTCTATTACCTGTTTTTTGGGGAATGCAAATAGATGTTTTCCTACATTTATCCCAACTCTTTAAAGTTGTGAGGAGTCTGTAATGGGCTTTATAAGAGATAGAAGTGTAGACTCCCCTGCTCATCTAAAGTTGTTGGACAGGATTTATGTATTTTCTGTCATTTCATTTCATTTTGTGCCTAAAAGGAAATTCTCATTGTTACTCATGAAATACATCAGCAAAACTGATCATAAACTTTTCTCTTATTCAGTTCGGGATTCTTCCATGTTCTGAGCAGACACAGGTGTGCTGCCCACCACCAATGTTTTCCCCTTTCTTTTGCTTCTTACTATCATGTTTCCCTTTGGCCTTTAGAACAGCAGCAGCTCTGAAATGGTTAGTGAACATCGGATAAGCTGCGTGAGATTCGCATGGTACCAGTCTGAAGCTATTCTTTTTCCTGCCTTCAAAAGAATGAGAGACCCGATAGCTTCCATTTAAAACGTGTTCATTTAAAGGCTATCGCATTCCCTCTGGAGTTCTCATACTTCTCCTCTTCTCACATATAATCAGAGGAGACTTCCAATGTTAATCTCAGTTCTCTTAATCAAAAGAATGCAAATTTTACTGCCTTATCTCAGTTTGACATCAGCAGGACTGATTATTACTTAGGGACAAGGGTTATGCTAAGCTTGTTCTTCCAGGGTAGAAATATTTTATAGCTTTATTCTGTTTGTAAAATGCCACCCTATTTCCCTTCCTCATTACCATCATCACTGACAATGTTCATGTTTGACTCAAATTTTCATTAGACCACACAGCAGAAGTACCGAATGACCATTTTTATTGCAAAGACTATATATATCCTTTTCCCTAACCATTTTGTCCCTGCTAACGACTTTAGGAACAAATTGAAATTTAATGTAGTGTGTGTTTTCTATTGTGAACTACACGTATCTGGTCTGGAAGTGGTAATCAATAAAGATGATGTGCCACATTGTTTTCTGTCTATGGACTTGCTCAACTCGTGATGCATGTTTCTGGTTACTTAAAAAATAACTAAGATGTTCTGCCTATATTCTGTTTAGGACCATCTCTAAATTTCCTGCTGCTGTCCTTAATATTGTTCACATATTCCCTAGCTGCTACGAATGAGAGCATAGCAATCGTTCTGGATGGGAATGCTAACTCAAGACAGCTAAAACATGGAGATATGTAAAAGAATCAACTATTCAGAGATCAGACTGTGGGGCAGAATTAGATGATCGATAGTCTACTGAATCTGACCAAAGCAAAGCTCAGTGTTTTTCTTCAGTATTACTTAGACCCTTCAATGTTCACAGTACCATGTGCACCACTGTAAGTAGTCAGTATTAGGCAAAGGTAAATCCCTAACATCAGAACTGGCAGTAAATAACTTGTGTAAACTCAACTCTTTATTGGTGAATCAGGGATGTGTTTCAGTGTACTGCAGGAATAAAAGTCTGAGATATAAGCAGGAGCTGTGAATGGATCTTCTATTAACTTCAAGTTGACAAATACGCCAGCCACTTTCAAATATGATAAAATCTACTTCATGAAAGAGGTTTTTACTTATCCAGTCATCTCATCCATACTGGGACACACTGACTCTCACCCAAAGTATTCTTTGGAAATACAGTCCACAGACTCAATTTTTTAAGTAATGTTATTAGAAGAAGTAAAGTGCTCTACCAACTAGTCCACCTAAATATATATGGGTGTTTTGAAAAGTCAAATTTCAGAGCAATGGCTAACAGGGAGTTGAACAAACAGCAGTCTTTTCTTTCTTTTTGGCTTCAAACAGAACAAACCCCAAACCCTATTTCAAAGTTCTGATGGGTTTGTACCGGAACTGAAACTAAAACAGTTGCAGTCACAACTGAATCCAAACTGGAATGGGGCAAAGGTGTTTGTTCTATGAGCCCCGGAGCTCAGATGCCGAAGAACAAGAATGTAATCCCAAGTTGAGTTTATAAATTCACTGATATTCTGGTCATTTTGCTCTGCTCATTCTCATCTGTCTAATACCTTTTTTTTGACTGGTCCTTTTTTTTTTTTTTTTCTATCAAATTGACTGTAACACCATTTTGGTTTATGTAAAATTTGCGTGAGTGAACTATGAGACACTAAACTATAGCAGAAGAGAAAATTAATGGAAAAAAAAATCATAGAAAATTTACAGAGTTTACATTCCTCCCGCTGCACTTTTCAGACAAGCTAACACTAGCCAAAATTACCCTACCCGTAAATGTTCCTTTTTATACTCTTTATTAGGCTTGACGTAACATTATTGAACCTACCTCAGAAAAGATGAAAATTTAGAAGTTGATTCTGCCCCTTTTGAGCCTTTGCAGCACAAGGCATCATTCAGGAAAGCCTGAAGTGAAAGCAAACCTGAGCGTATGGAAACTGCCTACAGTCAGCTGAAAGCGCCTTGGACAGCCTCCTCTCGAACCTCCCTGGGAACAAGTGGAAGAGTGGGGGAAGAGTGAGAAGAATCACACCAAGTGTTGCAGGACAATTTAAGCCTTCTTGAGGCCTGATTTCTGGCCTGAAATACTTGCTTGGTGCTGCAATTTAGTCGGATGCTTTGTCAGAACAAGAAGCAGAACCTGAAATCCATGAATTTTACGTAATCTTTTGTGCTGGCAGATCCAATATGGCCTTTTTCAAGAAAACATTTAGAAAAATGCACTTTTACATTGTCGTAAACCTTTGGTTTTAGTCTCTCTGTCGCTCCCCTTAATCTGAGCATGTTTATCAGCATTTTTCCTGCTGGGCTGCCTCCGTAGGGATATAATGTATTCTGATTGCATAGTGTCTGTTCATCTACAATGCTGTTGAGTCAGTTGCAGTCATATTTGAGCATTTGATAGTTTAACCTTGAAATAAATGGTAGTTGAATATCTTTTCACCACACCCAAATATGCTCCTGACTACTCATCAATTTTTACTTCCATTCCCCTGTCATTATTATAATTCCATTTTTACAGCAAAAAATCTCCCTCTTTAAAATATTGTTCATTATCTAGAAATAAATGACACCACCATCATCCTTAATATACACGAGTTTTGTGGGGGTGTTTGCAGTGTGTGTGTGTGGGTAAATGCATGTTCTTTCTGAAATTTTATCTCAAAGTTAAGCTGAAAATCTGTGCTTTGGTTCCAGACAGGAATGCAGCTGCATTCCTAAGGGAAATAGGGAGCCTAACAGCTGGCCCCGCTGGACCAAAAGCAAAATAGCTATTTGGCTTCAACAGCATCAGGATTTTGCCCTTCTTGCATTGGAAACATAAAGAGATGAAGGACTGAACAAACAACTATTTGTATATTACAGGGCATGCTGTGCATTCTGGGTTATACAAGTCACTGTTACTTGTCAGTAATTACCTACACCTAGTAGGAACCAGGTGTCATTTTTAGGAACAACACCTAGTAGGAACTACTAGGAACTACAACTAGTACAAACATTTTTAGGAACACATTCAGAAACGCTATCTTTACCTTCCTTTCTCCTCGTATGGATGCAGCGGTGCCTCATATAACCCAGCCCTGTGCCAATAGAGCTCAGGAAAGGAGGCTGTTCAAAAAGTAGTTTTTAGGTGCCACCTGAGGAATGGATAACTATTCCCTGGCATGTGCTTATACATCCCCTGAAAGCTGAAACTAGGCAGGGGTTAAAGGGTGTGGTTTCATCTGCTGATCGTGGTTCACAGGCTAGAAGCTGGGCCACTCTGAATCAGAAAGCAGTGTGAACCCTTGCCAGCCATAAAGAGCTTTCGAATGCGCTAAGGAGATGTGCATAAGGAATTGACTGAAGATGAAATTAAAAAGGTACAGGGTCATAGAGACAACACTTCCCCTTATTATTACATAGCCTTATTATTACATATCTTTATTGTTAAACTACATATTCCTATACAGTAATCTTTCTGGATAGCTTAGTAGGCTATAATTTGTATCTTTTTCAATCTACAATAAATTTACATTGCTGATATCTTTTGTCTTTTTTTCCTTTTTTTTTTTTTTTTTTGTAATTCACTGTATGAAAAAACTTACCAATTAATCTTGTAAGATTGTGTAATAGGTCAACTGGCAAAAAGAAGTCTTGTTATGATAATGATATATACAGTGCAGGCTGTTTATGTTTTTCTCCAGAAGATTAGGCACTTGACAGTAATTTACCAAAGTATAGTGAACTTATAAAACTGAAAAGCTAGAGGGTCTACAGTTGCCAAAAGACAGGAATTCATTAAATATATGGAGTAATAGGTAATGAAAAACTTTAGTGCACTACAGTCTATTTAAAAAATACCATCATAATTAACCAATAGTGAAATATTCAGGAACAAAAGTTCCAAGTTCAGATGGTGGAAGAAAAGTTAATTTTCTTTACAATTTTGTTGTTACTGGGGGGAAAAAGTAAGCTTGTTATGACAAGATTCAGTTTTATTTAGCTTCCTTGTTTACCGTAATATTTCCTCAAATATGTTACCAAATTTTTAGATTCATTTGTGTAGATCCCCAGAATCATGGCTATGATTGATGAAATCAGTTTTTAAAGTTATTAATTATGGTAAATTATACCTAGAGAGATTATTTTAAATTAAAAAATTTTAATTAATTAGCATGGAGTAAATTATTTTGCTCAGTCTTTTAAATAGTCTTTTAAGATTCTTGCAGAAACAAGAAAACAAATCCAATTTTATGATGTATTTGAGTAGATACAGTATTTAAGTAGGTATTTTTATGCTATATTCAAGCATATAGTGAGTAGGGAAGGACTTTGATATGTTCTGTATTTGAATGAAAGTTTCATATACTAAAGCAAGAGATTTACTATGCTACTAAATTTTAAGTACAAAAAAGTTGCTTAAAATAATGTCGATTGTCTTACCACATAATCATAATAACACCTAGAAGCAAAGTGACACAATCATCTCAAACTTTTCAATTTGTCAAACTTAAATTGTCTCTGCCCCAGAAACGTCTCTGTAATTAGTTGTCCCTGCAGGTATCACTGAATGTTTCAGTATGGCTTTGTATACTGACAGATTTTCCCAGCGTGCTTTTCTCATTGGTGTCTTTTAAATCTAGCAGCCAGCAAGGTGATTGCCTTGTGTGGTCGCTGTAGGTTGAGTTGCTTCTCTTTCCTTCTAAATGGTAAGCTATTTTTAAGCTTCTGTTACATTTGACATTTTCCCTCACTGCTCTGAGGTACTTGCTTACTGTGTTCTGAAAATGTTCCTGGTATATGCAAATTCTGGTTTTTTACGAAATAAAAATATAGACTTAGAAAGTAGATATGGAAACAAAATTATCTTAGGGGAAGGAGAGCTTACTAGTATAAACAGGATGGCTTGGAGGTAAAGTAATAGAAGTATTCAGCTACCCTAAGGTAGACAATAAAATAACTTGTAATAATTTGCAATAACTGTTTCTTAGAAAATCTGTAAAAAAATATGAGAATAATTAATCAAATGGAAAAAAAAAAATACTGAGGATTTAGGAAGCTAATAAAAAGCACGAATTGTCCTGCCTATGCTACAAAATATATTAAAGTCAGTAATGAGAATAAAATCTGGAGAGTTACCTGTGAGGAGTCAAATATTTTACTGATGCTTGACAAATAATAGCACCGGAATACTATTGCATATACAAATAACATCCCTAAGTCTTAAGATTGGGAAGTCAAAGAGGTGTTTTGTATCCTTCTGAGCATGCAGAACTCTTATTTATTGCTGTAGTAAGCCATCTAAAAATATTGAAGAAGGTGAACAGGAGATGAGGAGATGGATAAACAATCCATTTAATAATACCATTTACTGTCGGTTTTTTTCCTCTGTGTCTGCAAAATTCTCATTTCCATATGTTAATGAGTATTTCCTGTCAGTACCCAGTAAATGTCATGTTTCAGGATATATTTCTTTATTTGTTTGTTTGTTTATCACAAAATTGTACTTACAGAGCTTTAAGTACAGTCAAAAGTTGATACTGCAAATCCTCCCACTTCTTGCCCCGTGTTCCAATATATTAGCAGCATCCCATGGACTCTTTCACCTGCTCAGTTTTCAAAGCACTGCCTAAGGTACGAAACCTGCTTTTTACCAGTTTCACATTTCACATCTGCCACACTGAAGCAGAAGAGAAGAAAATCTGTTTAATTGTGCTTCACAAAATCAGTGGTCTGTTCTCTCCCCTGCCACCTTCTTAATGCATTTTTATTTTCTTTACTACAATTGCAGCAAAGATTATCGTACTTGCTCGGTAGGCTACAGATAGCTTACAAGAAAATTAGTGTCTTAAATGTGGCTTAGTGGTATATTAGTGTCTGAAACCTGGCAAGAGGGCAAGACAATGGAATTTAGACCTGGGACTTGAGAGCACAATGTCTCATAAGCAGGGGGGGCTATGATAATGGTAATAACGAGTCCTTAGACAATTTAGACATAGATTTCAAAGGCATCTTCCAACCACCTCCTCTAACCCCTTTCCATGCACCCTCAAGTACCCTGCTCCTCAGCAGCTGGTCTGCAGGGAGGTGCCATTTGACAGATCCTTACCACGGCTACGTCGTGCGATTGTGTCATAAAGCCGTGTTATTCCACCCTTCGGGTAAAATTAAACAGCAAACATCTGTATACAGTCAGCTCATTTCTACGTTTTTGCGGGACCCAGCTGGCTGTGTAAGGTAGCTCCTTTATTCAGAGCAAGACACGAATCAAAATTTCAGATGTGGGTGTAGAAAACGTGTGGCTTCAGTTTCCCAAAGCAGGCGACACGTTTTGTTCTAGTTTTACTTGCTGAGTGAGTGTTCAGTGACATTATCCTGCATTAGTGTTTCACAGAGGTAAAATATAGATGATGCTCCAGTAAGAAATCAAAGCCAAATTTACACTGCAGTTAAAACGGAGGTCTCAGACCTTGAAGAGAGCGAGTGGACAGGACCTGGCACATCTCCTCGGCAATTAAGAGAGGCGTGTGGGATGTGCTGCAGCTATAGTCCTGCGAGGGGCCAGACCTTCTGATCAAAGCGCAGCAGCATGTGGTCAGGGCTGCAAAGGCCAAAACAGGATGCTCAGCTATTTTACTAGTCCTGCCAGTGACTATTTATGCGGTATTAACAGTCCAAACCGAATCCGGAATAAAAAGTCACTAGAAGAGTATCGTATAAATGTAAATATACATGACTTTATACAAATTTATTTTAATATAGCTATATTTACATAAATGCCTTACATGTTTGTATTTATAAAAAGTAAATATAAGTATGCAAATATAAATGCTCATCTTGAAATAACTGATTGAAATTTCAGAGCTATGTTTTCCACATACTTTAAAAAACAATACTCCATTGGACACTCATCTAATAAACTGTATTTGAGGTATTTTCCTGTATTAGAAGCAGCCGTGACAGAACTATTTCATGTCAGGTTTGATCATTTGGGAAATTCACAATAGGATACAGAATTACAACTGAAGTATTCCTAATTCAGATATGCAGTTTGATCCACTGTCTTTCATGCCTTTTGTGGTTCCCATTTGCATTAACATTATGGAATAAAAAGGAACATTTCAAGAAGATTTGTTCTTACAACAGAAAATTCAGACACCTTATTCCTTTACAAATTAAAAAAAAAACAATTTTTATTTTAAAAACTGAAAGTATTATATTTAAAAAGAATATATTCCAAGCTTTGACTTGCTTATTTTTCTGAAACAGACTGAGATGGTCATTGCCTAATATTTCAACTGGAAAGGAAAAGGCACACTTCCATGAAATTTAGTGTTCCACTGAAGTAAGGGAAACAGCAGTCATGAAATACTGCATGAGAAAACAAAATAAAAAGTTAAACTCCCTTGTGACAAATTACACTGCTTGAGGAGAAACCATGTTCTTATTGGTTTAAACCCTGACAATAAAATACCACAAATTTCCTCTGAGGGTAGTGATGGTGTTTAACAAGATGCTCCTCATTTCTTCTGTATCTTTTGATGGCGGCAGCATATCTTCTTTCATTTACAGGAATATGCCTAATATTCTAAGAGAAGTATATGCAATACAGGGAACTGCTAGTTTTATGCATAACTATCAAAACAAAACAGTTTTCAAAAGGATTTTTTTTTTTTTTNAAAAAAAAATTTTTAAAAGGTTTTTTTTTTTTTTTTTTTTTTTAGTTTTTTACTTCTCCTAGGACCTTTAGCCTCAGTGTGCCATACAAAAGTTGCTTTCTGTTGGTCTGGGAGCCTGTGTGACCTTCAGCGGACCTCCTGCAGAGGGAACCATTGTGACCCAGCCACTCTGGCCAATGTGGGGTGACCTGCAGGTGGCCACTGACCTTGTCCACATCCGCACCTGCCCTGTAACGCCCAGAACTGGTGGTGCTCAATTACTGAAAGCTACATTCCCTTCCCTTCTTTCCCTAAGACATCTCAGCTTTCCAGGTTACATACCTTATTTATGTATTTTCTGTAGCCGATAGATTTCTCTTTTAATTTCTTATGGCAATCATGCAAACATAGATGTCATTTCATTATGCAGACTTTGTATTTGCATTTCTCTCTGGATGTGTAGGTTTGTTAGTTGGAAGGGTCAGCTTCCATCCATCAATCTAAGAAGATAACAAGATGGGGGAGATCATACTTACATTAAAGGAGCAGATTTGCAAGTGCTTTGGCCCAGCCTGTTTATAAAGCCTAGACTGTCGTGAAGCTCATTCAAGGTGTCAATCACAAGGACTGTTTGGTGCACACACTCTGAGAAGGCAATGGGAAAAGAGAGGGGCAAAGACTGTCTTTTCTTTCTCACAAAATGGTCATAACAAAGATCAAAGGATCTTTCATTCTCCATTTCCTTTGTGTAGCATCAAAACCAGAGCTGAGAGAGGGAAATAATCTCTTCAAGCAATGAGTATGTGAAATGTTGGTTTTTCCAAAACAGATTTAGTAAAGCATTAACCTAACCAGTTATCACCAGGTTTTGGGTTTGTTTGGCTTTCTCTGCCAGCTCTCTAAGATTACTGTTGGGTTGGGGATGGCTGACAAGAGCGTGTCAGGAAGGAACGAAGCCTCCAGAACTGCAGCAAAACCTACTCGTGGTAGGAGGTAAGACAGACCAGGGTCAAAGATCAAGCCTACACTAGAAGTAGAGCAGCACAGGAGGACCCATAGAGTGAAACACTGTGTTGAAGACTTGTTATTCACACTAGAGGCCTTAAAGATATTTTACTTTGAACTAACTCTAACCTAGTCCCATGAAGGGGATGCCCGCGAGCAGCTGGAGCTCACTTCCCAGCTCAGTTTCACCTGAAGGGAATACAGCTCCTGCTCTTCAAGACCTGTCCACAGTGTGAGTAAGGCATGGTAAATGGGAGTGACTGGAAAATTCACTTTAAAAGCACACTCGCAATCCAAATGATACTGCTAATGGTGACCATTCATATGCAGTGTGAAGGTATGGAGACATTTAGATAAAGTCTTTTTCTGAAGATAGGACTGCACATGGAGCACTATTGAAAGAAATACGATATTTTTAGGTGCAAAGCAAAATTACTTGTTTCTTGCAATACCACTTTGAAAACTGAAGATATTATAAACTAGTCTGAGGACGGACTGGGGGCAGACTTTGTCTGGGTAGGGTATATCTATATATATGAACTCCACATGTCTAATTTAATTCTCCTTTAGGCCTAAAAAATCCAGGAGCTCTGAGTGAAATATTTATGTCATCTGCCTATGTGTTGCCTGGCTCATGTCAGTTCTGTTGGTTCCCACCATTCCCATTACCTCCCATCTTTAAAAAAAAATATTCAGAACATAGCCTAAGAAGGAGGTCCTGGATTTTTTCCATTGTTGATTTTTAAACTAATTTAAAAAAACTCAGAAGAAAAGAAAAAAATATACCTGCATAATCACAAAAGTTACAACATTGTAGCCATTATCTTCTTGTATTTAATTTTGAAGGAAATAAATTTTACACAGGTTACAATGCTGAAGGGGAAAAGAATATGTGCATGTAACAACTTTCATTTCTGTTGTGAAGTAATATACCTTAAACACCAGTAAACATTCTAATGAAATAGCAGCTGAAGCAATAGAGCGTAAAATTAATATGCATCAAATGACAAAAAAGAGATGGTCAGTTGATAGGCTGTTCCATAAAGTTTGCATGCATAATTCAAATGATGTTCAGCAATTCATGGATCTCAGTTATAGCCCTTTTTTATTGCCACATCACAAAGTATATTTGTTCAAGTAATAATATCACTTTTTTTCATGGCAAAGTTTAAACAATTCAGATGTCAAGTATTTGATCCACCCACAAGTGCTTTACAAATAAGTTGCAGGGCTGCGGGGAAATGAATATAGTGAAGATTTTGCTGAATACAAAGACAACAGAGCAACTTTTCACTTTTTTTTTTTTTTTGCAATATAACTTCAGCTCCTGAAGAGAGACTGAAGTATTCCAGTTTTCAAGTGATTACTTGAACATTATTGAGACATCAATGCCTGCAATTTAAGCTGTGAAAAACAATACCATATAAATTGCCTATAGAGAAAGAGTTGGAAAGGGTTGAGATATAAAGCAATTTGTATATGATACAGAAAGAGTTTATATTTAGTAATCAAGAAAGAGTCTGACATATTCTGCTGTTTGCATTTGATATCCAGATAGGAACAAAATGTTTTTCTTGATATAGAAAATCTTGAGCTTTAGTCCTTTCAGCCTAAGAATTATAATACAGGCACAAAGTGATTCTGGCCCTTGAGTCTTCAAGAACAGTCAGCAATGAAAATGGCATGGAAGTGTAATAGTGACAAAGTTATCAAGAAACTGATATGTTCCTATTATATATCTGAGAATATGGATGGATACCTAAAATAAGTGGATGAATATAGCAAAGGAAGAGGCATACAGCATGTTATTACACAGCCATGTACTCTGCTAGTCGGTGTAAGGAAAGCACTGAAATTAGATATTTAGAGAATTTAGATTTCGCTAACAGGTTGGTTTTTTTATAAATCAACTGGGTAATTAAATGGAAAATAGCACAGTCAGATGGACTATAAGAGACAGTATAAAGATGAATATTATTATTATTTAAGTTTTAATGTGTCATTGGAAGGCTTACTCTCACGGGTTTTAAACTAAATAATTTCTCTTGCTGTGGGACTTTGAGGAGTCTCTTCCAAAATCAAAATGCCCGAGAGAGGCCAAGGTAAAGGTAATATATTGACTAACTGGAGAATCATTAGCCAGGAAAGAATATCCAATGGGAAATAATTTCCAAATATGTCCAAACATTTCACCTGCCATTAGTGAAAGAGAAATCTAATGATAAAGCTGTACAAAATACAGAAATTCTGTTTCACAGAGAATTTCAAAATTGTCTTTGTTTTGAATTGGAATGAAACACAGCATTTTTTTACGCAATCTGCAAAAGAGTCCACTGAGGGGGGAGGGGCAGAATGCTGTCTGTCAATCAAACTGACTTCTTGCTACTTCATATCGGTGCTTATCAAAGTTAAAATATAAAGTTAAAGACAAAATTAGAAAAGCAATTTGAAAACAAAAATGGATCTCTTGTTTCAGTGATATTGAGAAGGATGTTTGTCTATCAAAAAAAATTCATGGATTTCTTTTCAAATAAAATTACTGTCAAATACACACAATCCTTGAAATTTTACTATTGATGGAACTGCACATTCTCAGAGGATTTAGCTCTTCTGACAGAAAAGCTCCATCTTAAGAAAGTTAGCCACTAGGGCCCTGTGTTACCTATAGATGCAGAAGACTTCATGCAGCTGGATTGCTGGATGGGACCCCTGGAGACATTTTTCTCTGCGTAGCCCTGAAAAATACAGTAGATACACAACATATTTTTGAATCTATTCTCCCTCTCTAGAAGCAGGATACGATTTACATAGCGTTCCAAGTTATGAGTAAGAAAATGTATTAAACTTATTTGGAATTCTTTTTGGACACTTTTAGTCACTTGGGATGAAGTCCTACATACGCTGAATTTGCTGGGAGGCTCGATAGTGGTTTTTAAGTAGACACGGTTTCTTTTACCCGTTAGTGTCTATTTCAGCATTGCAAACTTGCATTTAGCCTTCTTAGTCATTCAGATTCTCCCCTACTGACTAGAAGAGAATGATTTAATACTGTGAGGATAAAAGTGGAGATCCCAAAGCGTTATATATTTTTTTCTTCGATTATATGCTCTCATTTTCTTGCAATTTTATCCCTTTGTCCTCTCCTATTTGATTTTCTTGCTAAGCATCCATTGTAATAAAGTGCCATGTTCAATGGAGCTGCAGTGAGCGATTTAAATTATAGCAGGTGTAGATGTGTAGGAATTTTGATTGTAATGCGCTACTGTGAAGAACTCATGCATTTATAGTGCAGTATATTTCTGAAACCATTATGGCAATAAGCCAATCAGCTTGAATGCGCCAGGGGCACTGCTGCAAATGTATAGAGTTGATGGAATTCATTTCAGTCACTTATTCTTGAGGTAAGATTAGAGGAAATTTTGATCAGTTCATGCATCTCCAATTTGGCCTGCAGCTTTGAGCTCTGGCTACAGCAGAGCTCTCAAGCTGAGCACAGATGGGGCTGGATAGTATCTGGGTGAGAAGCTTCCAAAAAAATCTAAATGCTGCAATGTGTAGGTGTTGGTAACTCACTAGGCAGTATGCTTCCCTCAGGTCTGCTCCTTACATCCATGCCTTTCACCATGGTAGCAAATACCAGCTTGCTGGAGGTATTTCCTTTGAAGGTATGAGATAAGATCAGTTCCTTATCAGTTGAAAATGCTATTATATGTTCTCCAGTACTAGCCTTGATATCGTGTCTAGCTTCCAGCTCAAGCAATTCCATTATATTCTGTCTGCTTTCTCCCATTTCATTTTCAAGAGAAGCAAATTAGAACTGTTGTCAATATAAAACAGCTATGACTTCATTTTTCGGAGAATTAGTTGAGGCTATCTGTATTAGAAGAAATGGGATTTTGTTCTGGGCACTAGTCATGACCAACTGCAAAAGCTCACTTTTATACATATTTGTTGAGAAACTCTTACCTTTAGGACTGTTACTTTCTTAGTATAATCTCTGTAATCTCTTCAAATTATCCTGACTCTTGCAGTTCAAGTCAAGCTTTATTCTTTGAACTATGACTTCAGTTGTGCTAGAGGACCTCAATTGCAAGTTCAAGCTGCACTGCAGCTGGGAATACTGTCAGCATGTTAAGTAGGTAAATATATGTTATATTTACATAACATTTACATACATGATTTACAGCTTACTATTCTATGAAGCATTTGCATACCCACTAGACATAACGTTGAACAAGAACTACCATGGGCTGCTCTGGGGCAGAGTAGAAAAAGCCATTTTTTAGGCACTTGACAGCATGTCTTACCCATTGGTTTTAACACTACTTTGCAATCTGGGATAGGTGTCTCTCAGATCCACTTCTAACACATTTGCCGCTTAGGCAACTCTGTTAAGCTCTTCAAATGTGAAGGAGATTTTTACTGAGTTCTCTCACACCACAACTGTGCATGGAAGGTAGAGAGTGAGTTACGTGCACAGAAGCTATGCTGAAATACCGCTGGGGATGGGGGGTGGGCGATGTGGCACCATGGCCATGTGAAATGTTGGTCATGCCATGGGCCAAGTTCTACTCAAGTTACTTCTCCTGCCTGTAGAAAAATCAGCGGCATTACATGAATGTATACCAAGGGTCTCAGCCTGAATTTGCTAACCTAATGGCATTGCTTTGAAATTACACAGTGGATCATTGAATTTTTTCTGCTTCACATTGTTTGCAGGAAAAATGAGTTGGACAAAGTATAATGGAGGAGGTAACAAGGACATTGTGAAGTCACATGGTGGAACGTTACTTTTATGAAGTGCTTAGGAATCAAAAGCTGCCTTTGCATGCATTGACACACCATCATCACGTCTCCTCAGTAACTCGCCCCCAAAACTAACAAATGTAGACAGGATGATAACTGATGTAATTTTGGTGATGAAATTATCCATGATCGACCAAAATTTATTCAAGAGATGTTGTCATCCTGCAATCTTTCAAAGAAATAGAGAAAAAAAATATTTTCTGTAGTGATGAGAGTGCATCTCTCTGGGGAGACCTTACAGCAGCCTTAAAGGGGGCCTACAGGAAAGATGAGGAGGGACTCTTTATCAGGAAGTGTAGTGACAGGATGAGGGGTACCAATTTTAAACTGAAAGAGGGTAGATTTAGACTAGATATTAGGAAAAAATTCTTTACTCCAAAGGTGGTGAGACTCTGGAACAGGTTGCCCAGGGAAGTTGTGGATGCCCCATCCCTGGAGGCGTTCAAGGCCAGATTGGATGGGGCTTTGAGTAACCTCGTCTAGTGGGAGGTGTCCCTGCCCATGGCAGGGGGATTGGAATTAGATGGTCTTTAAGGTTCTTTCCAACCCAAACCATTCTATGATTCTGTGATTCTATGATTTTGAAAGACAGGAGATAAAGCAGCCTAACATGCAAATTATATCTGTAGTAGAATGGCCATAGCTGTACTATATCACTAAAACAAAAGCATATGGAACATTAAATTAGTCTCAGAAGGCAGGTGGTTAGGATGGGCTATCTCTTATTCTCTTGCAGCTGAGCTATTTTTTCAGTCACTGAATTTTTGGTCACTGTAGTTACAAGAAAAACTGAATTTGTCAGGTTATCTGACAAAAGCTCATCTGCACACCCACAAAGGGGATCAGAAAGACAATAGAGGGGAGCCCAAATAAAACCTTGCCCAGCCACTGCCAGGCCGGTCCCAGGAGCCACCAGCCCATCAAAGCCCAGAGGAGCACAGGGGCACAACAGCAGGCAGGGGGAAACCGACATTGAAGACTCAAAGGGAACAGCATCCTGTCCGGGCTTCTCCCAGGGCTGCCCCAGCAGACCCTCAGCCCCAGTGTCCAGGTGTGAAACCCGTCACCATGAGTCATCAGGAGAATCTCTGTGGATCACCTTTTGGACTAAGGTTGGTTGCTGTCTAGGGGTGGAACGTATTAAGGGATTTAGGGGAAGAACATTTTAGGTCTGCACAGGATTTACTGTAGAATGTTTAAAGGAGGAATTAAAGGTAAGAAAAAGGAAAGGATTTAGGCAATTTGGGGAGGAACAAATGGAGGGATAAGGGTCCATTTGCACGTAAGCAAGGGCTGGTCAGTGCAGTTGTCTGGCCCTGCCCTGCACTTGATCATCACAGTCTGCCTCTCTACTTATTAAAGTCCACCTTCAACTGTTTTCCAGTAAGGGGCTCTTTATCCTCTGTGTGTGTGTGTCTGTCTGTCTGTCTGGGTATCTGTGGTGCCAGCAACTGGACTGGGACTGCAGCCTTGGGAGCTCGTATGTCCAGGTGCCATCAGCTGGGGAAACTGAGTAAGCCTACCTGCTGGATGGATGCACCTTGTGTGTATGCACATATACTCCTACTAACGGTCCTCTGTCCTGCCCAGCCAGAGAGGGGAGCAGGACGAGACTGTTGGTGCTGCCTGTGTTTTGTGAATGCCCTGAGTGTCTGTCTGTGACCTGCACGGCCAGCTGTCTGTCTGTGTATGTGTATGTGTGGTGCCTGTGTGTGCTGTGTGCGGGTGCCTGCTGGGAACACACTTTCAGCCTCGCTACCTGTTGGACCTGAGGACACAGAGTGGCAGCAGCCTTGCCTCCCTCTAACTATCAGATGCAGCATGATATACTTTATCATGATATATTTGGAATTTCCAATACCAAATTCCTCTAACAGAACGAACACCAGCTTTTAACGAGTCTGAGCAGGTCTGTTGCTTAGCTTCCTGAATGCAGTCCTTTCCTTTGACAGGACAGATTTATTTCACTTGTCAGAAGTAATGTTTGCCCCAAGAGTCCATTGGTCACCGTGATAGCCATGAAATCCTCAATCAGTGCTGGCAATGATAACATGCAGATTTTAAATCCCTCATTAAAACTACACAAATACAACAATACATCTTAATACATCCTGCCATTTAAGGCTTAGATTATGAAAGGTCAGACAGAGCTTAGTTACAAATGGAATAAGGTTCTTCAAGATACAAGGACTACTTTGTATATTTACCTTTCAAAACTCTATGTGTGGTTGCTCTTCTAAATAACTTGCTAAGATACACAAAATTTGTGTGATTGCATGTGCATATGATAGTATTGGAAAATGTTGTTCAATAGGAATCATTGTGTTACATTCGTATGCAAAATATTTTGAGGGAGAAAACTATTTAAACTAAGGTAAAAATAATACTTCAATAGAAATCAAAAAAAGAATCAGATTTCAAGGAAAACTGAAGGATGTTACAGAACATAATAGCTAAAAATGCTGACTTTGATGAAGCAGCAAGGTAAGATACAGAAGATTATAAATATTCACTGTGCAGATTACTGGAAAAATCCATAGATGTTTAAAAACCTTAATTGGCTATTCCAGTCTCAAGACAGAGGAAAAATAAGCCTGTTATTGAAAAGTACGTGAGTAAGAAAAAAAGCTTTTCATAACACCAGCATGGATCCCAATTGCTCTTTCACGGGCATATGGTGAATATTGATTAGTGCAATTTCCTTGCCTTTTGGGCTCTGCTTTTTTTACATTTCTGTAAGGAAGTTCTGAAACAGGCTTCAGTTGTTTGGAATTTCTTCTCATCTCTTAGAATGCATACAAACAGTATCTGTTTTCTTCCCCTGCAATAGCAATGATATGCTGCTACTACTGCCTTAGTTTAAACCAGTTTAACGTGCAGAAAAGCACGGTGTTGCACAGTGTCAGCAATTCTGCAGAGCAAAATGTTGATGGAAATGGCAGGCTGCTGTTAGAGGCAGTGATGGGGTTATGGGAAGCCCAGACTCTCTGTGAAAGGAGTTAGTGAGGGTCTCCAGGAAAATATGGAGCAGCAACATCTGCGTTTCACTGAGCTCTCACGAGAGAAAGCATTTCAGATGGGTTTTATTACAGGTTTTTGATGAAACTGAGATGGCACCATTGAACATTTCCAAGATTAGAAATGTTAACATTTCCTTCACCACATTTGGGAGCTGCTTTTGACAGAGTATGGCATAGCAGACACAGAGAGACCTGCTGTGTTGCAGATTTTGCCAGGTTCTATAGCAGCCATCATATGCTCCTTTAATCTTTCTGCCTTCTTTTTATTTTATTTCATTTTTCCTCTTCTCTAGTAAAATTTCTGATGTACAAAAGACTGCGTTATTTGTGAAGTAAAAGGTCTGCAGTAATGATAGTGTTTAACTTTCGATGGAAAGCATTCTTCTTTGGGCATGTTGCAAATGAGATTAGCTGTTTTCCTTTCATATTCTCTGCATACTAATTCCAGCAGAACTGCTACGTTACACAAGCACTTGGTTCCTTTTCTCCTTTTCTTTCCCTTCTATTGTTTAAGACAGCTTAAAGAAGTAAATTAAAATCCACTGTTAAGTGGAACCTGTTTCTCAGAAAAACATAATAATGGTCGTTGAGACAATGGCACATGCTGATATTGTAATGAACCAATGTCATGCACTGCATTTCACGGACTCAAGGCAATTAGGCACTGGAAATTACCCATCCACCGAGTTTACCCACCCACACTGATGGTTTAAGAACAGTCCCTCTAGGTTATTTCTAAGTATTTTGACCAGTGTCAAGTGTCAAGACCACTTTAAAAAAAGAAAATCCAAGACATATTTCGAATATATCTTCCTTTAACATCAAATACTACAACCATGAGGTTAGAAAAGTGTTCTGATTTACCAAAATGCAATGTATATCTATGCAGAATGTTTAGAATTGCAGCTGGAAAGTATGTTTTAACCCTGGTTATTGATTACCAGAAAGTGCTAGACAGATAGAAAAGAGATGAGTATGAAATATTATCTATAAAGGATTCACTGTGCTGTTTAAAAAATTATGACAGAATAGTGTAAATGCATTGTAGAGGAATATAATTCATAAAGGGTTTTTTTTTTTTCCATTCCAATAGAAAATCTACAAGTCGTAGCTCGGGAATGATGTTGGCTAAATGGGTGACCAGAAGAGGTAAGAGGTCTAGGAAACATGGGTGGTTGAAAGAATCCAAGCAAGTAGCTTTCCACAAAATTATGTTTAAGATTAATAGCCTTCAAATATGCAACGATCTTTGCCCATAAAGTTTATCCATGTGGTTGGTGAATAAGTTATGAAAACAGGGGATTATGTTACAATGCAGAAGTGCCATCTTAGATGCCTGGACAACTTTCGAATTTTAAGGGTAGTAACACAGAAATAGGCTGAATGGGGGTGTCTTTGAGACCCCATCACTGAAACTTTTAAAAACAGGTTAGACAAGCTCTTGTCAGATATGACATGGTATATAATTCATCCTGACAGGACAGGAGGATGGATTAGAAGATCACCTGAAATCCCTTCCAGCCATATGACTATTTAGAAGAACAGAATATATACCCACTATAATTTATAACCTGTTTCAGCTGTACTGCTTCTCTTCATTTTTTTTTCTTGTCACCTTTACTGTTCTGCAATAAAATAACTGATAGAAAAAGGGTTTATTTGTTGAATTACCCTTCTATGGTTTATATTAAGGAAACATTGAGAGCATACCAAGTCCAAGCATACCGAATTTTTGGGGAGCCAGGCAAAACTTGGAATGCCTACTTCGTGCTATCAGTAACTGCTTTACACTTATAAAGGCTCCAGGTCTGTCCCATAAACAAGGTAGTAAATACTTTCGAATGTTTGTCCCAACATGTGAGGAAGTGACAAAAAGGGAAAGGTATGGATAACAGAATCATGTATTGCTCAATACTGAAAAGAATAGTCATCCGCCCCTTCCACGATGCACCTTGAGCAAGTGATGCAGGCTGCAGCGTGCTCCAAGGGTCTAGCTTCCTGGCTGTCCAGCTCAACAACCTAACTGGAAAGAGTCCTAACCTAACTTACTTTCAGCCCACACATCTGATGTCCTTCCCACAAAACCAAAGCGCTGTGAGGTAGGGAGGCAGACAGAGAGAACTGAGAGAGGAAACTACTGGCATGCACACTGTGGTTTCACCCCAGAGCAAAGCTGGACTGTAGTCAGGACGTGCATTCGGGCACAGGAGCCCAGAAACATTCCCAGCTCTTCTGACTGAGCTGGAGTCTTAATGTCTGAGCTGTTTCTGAGCAGAATTTCTACACAGAATAACTAGTTCCAACTGATTCCCATTAAGCGTTTTCAAGTTCAGCTGTATGATCCACTTACCTAAATTTAAAGAGTTACTGCCTGTTAACAGGGCTGTGATCATTCATCCATAGCAAATGCCAGTGAAAGTTTTCTATTCGCAACTCAGGTATCACAGAAGTGATAGAAAGAAGCTGTTGTAAATCAGCTTAAAAGGGGCTTGATCTTTGGGACTTCTTTACCAGAGCCCGCTCAGCCATCATTCTTACATCCCCCAGTTTCTGGGCAGTTTAGCTTGTCTGGAAATTAGGTAGAAATAACTTATACAGTACAGGTCATAAATGCTTCCTCACTCGTTTCACCTTGTTTGGGAACAGCTGATGTTCCCAGCTCAGATCAGCTCAGATGCCACCTGCAGCAGGATTTTGCTCTCTTTACTTTATTCGAGAGTCAACTGAAAGAGAGGGAGGGTTTCCACCTAATCGTTCCAGACATTAGAAATGCAACACTCGTCCTCAGCTTCCCAGAAGTCCTCCCTAAAGACCACCTCCAGCTCTGGTTCATCAGGACACCAGAGTCCTTGACAAAGGAGTAGCACACTGGATGACTGCTGCCTGCTGTTCCTATGGCTTCCTGACCTGGTGAAGATAAGATGGGAAAAGGGACACCAAAAAAAAAAAAAAAAAGCATTCTCACCCCACTACTGTTCATTTTGGTCATTTGGTCACTCAGTCCTAACTACTTATTTCAGTTTCAAAAATAAGAAAAAGATCTGTCAACTGAGAGAAAATAAACTGGATTCTCTCTTTCTTTGAGAAATGGATTAATTTTCTGTAGCTAATTCTTATTCAAAGTTGGCAGATATTAGTTGTGGACTTAAAACCTGGAACAGTAGTCCTGCTGGCTCCTGACACGAACATGGTTACATGCATGAAAGTTTCCTTTCTAAATACCTCTTTCTTCTACTCTTGCAGGCTTTACTGACTTTTTTTGTTATTTCTCTTATCCCAGCCTCAGTAGAAAAAGAAGATATGAAATGTGTACGTGTGTATGGACCCATGCATATATGAGAAGCTGGACTACAGTCTCAGCTGAAAGAAGACAGCTAATGCTTTTCCAGAAGTGAGGGTGATTCCAAAGTCTCCAAGTTCCACTTTGCCGAACTGCAGTGACTGACAGTTCAGTGTCTAACCTGAATCTAGCCGTACTCTGCCAAGGATGAACCAATAACTGCACCCTAAAATAGGTATGCTGGGATCAAATGCCATCTGGAGGTCTTTGTGCCTTTCTGTCCACTCCAGACAGAGCTTAGATGTCCTGACTAGTCTGGATGTCAAATTTTCAGACAGCTCAGTTTAAGCAAGGTGAAATTCATCCTATGTCACAAAATAGTGAGTGCTAATATAAAATGAAAGAACAGGTTCTTTTTTCTGAACCTGAAACTAGTGTGATTTTCCTTATATAAAATATGTAAATAACATAAATGTACACAGAAGAAAAGGTGTCGGTATATCCATGTGTGCTTGTATAAACACTTGTGTGGTTATTTACCTACATCTAGACATGGTGTGGATATCTAAAAGAAGCTGGGCCAATTTGATTGCTGACATAAGCAGTGAAACAACTACTGATTTATATCAACAACATGAACAATTTGTGGATTTGCACACACTGCCATCTAACAAGTTATAGCCCTGTGTCCTCACAGTGCTTGTTGATTTAAGGACATTTTTGTCAAAGTTCCTCTGCCAGTCTGTAGTGGCTTCAGCTATTGAATCTTACTTGTGTACATTTCAGATTTAAAATACTAGACTTCCATAATTTAAAATAAATATTAAGAGTGCTAAGGCAATATGTGCATACAGATCTCAAGCTGCATCTCAAAATCTCACAATGTCTTGATATAGTATTTGCTTACAATGTTTGGGACTTTTTTCAATTTATTTTAGTTTATTTTAATTTATTTTATTTTCATTTTTGCCATATATTGCAATGCCCACGAGGTCCATGAGAGGAATAAGTTCTGTCTTTGAAGAGATATGAAAATGACTGAAAGATAATAAATTCAAGCCAGTATATGAGGCCATCTCAAAACAAGAAAATTTAAGTTGCAGAACCACACCTTTGGGAGCAAAGTTACTGCTTATTAGGCATTAAAGGCATTCATAGCCCATCCACAACAGCAAACTGCTGCCAAGTTTAAAATAAACTATTAAAAAGACTATTCAAACAAAGGTTACATACTAAACTTGGAAAAGTAAGATTATACATAAATGCCATGCTTTTCCTTATCTGAAAGAAACACTCATAACCATATTAACTGAAAAATGCAAGTCGGTTTCTAAATTATCCTTTCTCAGATCTCTTCAGGGAAAAGGATATCGCGCGGCAGTAACCTCTGCTGAATGGTGCTTTGTGATTAGAAGCCGGTGTCTGGACTGCTGGTGTCGCAGTCCTGACCACAAGCTACGGGCATCTGCGCTGAGGTGGGTGGGAATGGCTTTTCGTACAGCACTGCTTCTGCCTAGCTGCGACAGTCACAGTGGGGATTGCAGCATTGAATTGCCTGGGAGGCTGCTCTTAGTTAAAATGTCTCTAACATCCTGGAGGGCTAAAAAAAAAAAAAAAAAAAAAAAAAAAGTGCTTATGAGAAGATTCATGCCCAGAATGCTGGGGATAGAGAAAAAACAGAGAAAATGCTTAAAAAGCCTCAGAAGTCATGTTAATATCTGAACTGGAAGGTAGTCTTTACTGGTACATTTAAGAGCGTAAGGAGAAATGTTATGCTGCCTTTAGCAGTGCAGAGCTCACAGCACAGCGGAGCACTGCTCAGCAGAAGACAGGGTTGGAGGCAGGCTGTCATCTCCACAGGAGTCCCAGATAGCTGACAAACAGAGGTCTCATCCACTACCCCTTTGGGCACCCGCAGCTGCAGGACGGTCTTGATCCCCACTCCTTCTAGTAAAGGCTACATTGCCACGGCAGCATCCTTCTCCTGTGCCCAGCCTTCCATTCTCCTGCCTGCCTGAGGCCTCTAGCAGTTTGTCCTCCCCATTCTGCCAGGGATACCCAGACCAATCACTTCCTGTATCACAGCGGCAGCCATGGCCATGTAGGCTATCCAATTCAAAGTTCACCCACCCTGCACAGGACAGAGTTGGGGTAGAAAAGGATCTAGCCCAGTAAATCTCCTACCCAGTAGAAAACTGTGCTGTAGAGCACCCAGGGTCAAAGGCCTGGGGCAACAGAGTAGTTTTGCTTACTTCTGCGAGCACCATATGCTCACAAAGGCTGCCACTATGGCCCCTTCTTCAGCAGCAGAACCAGTGGAGGAGAGAACAGGTCAACTGGTCCCAGAAGGTTGGTGAGGATGCCTGTGTCCTCCTGTGTGTCAGCTTCGGGGGTAGGTTCTTGCCTGCTCTGCAATATTTTCTGGACTTGACACAGAGTCCTCCCACAAGCACCCTTTTGCTCAAGCTCTGGCTTGTCTTGTGAGTTACAATCTCTCTCCATCTGCTTCCAGTCAGCTCTTGGCACATTGTCCCCACACTAACATCAGATCATTTTCCATTCTGTTCCAGAACCATACCGGTCTCCTCTCCCATTCCTGCATGGTTCTCCAAGTCTTCAGCTTGGTTCCTCCTACAAGTCTTTTTTAAATTTCTTGCTTTGACATTCCTGTTCCTCTGACCTATGAAGAGACACTTTTTTTTGCCAGTTCTCGGCAGAACGCCTTGATAAACTGTTTTTTCCATTCAGATCTCCTACTTATTGTTCCCAGGTACTTCCATTTGAATAGACAACAGCTAAATGACTAACAGTATTGCTGGTCCAAGAGAAATATGATAGAGTACGGTGAGTTCAAGGTGGATTCATTGTGCACTGAAGCCATATTTTTCATGACAACTTCAGAAAACTGAGCAGAATACAGAATTTGTTCAGAGGAGGATATTCCTGCTTATCAAACCTGGAGATGTAAGCAAGTCCACCTGAGTCATGAAAACTTTTGTATTTAGTGGCACAATAGATCCAAACTGTCTCAAGGTGACCGCTGAAAATCCTTGCCTGTGACCAAGGTTCAGCTATTAAAATTCATTGTTAGGAGTACTGCCAACAAGTCTCTTCTGCCACTCAGCAGAAAAGTCTGGACACTAGTGTGCACATTAACAAATTCTCAGTGGTGAGGAAGTTGTTTTAATCTGAGGCTGCCTTAATTTTTTTTAGTCCTTACCCAAGATTCATCTTCTGCCACCAATCACTATTTAAATGTTTTATCATTATGCTTTGTGCTTTTGTGAAAATTTGTCAGGCATCCTTGAAAGCTGTTATAAGCTCATATGCTGTTTACAGAGCAAGAAGGAAACATATACATATATTTATGTTGCAGAGATGTTAGATAAGCCCATTGTAGCTATTGTAAACTCACAGAACATTTATACATACACAGTAAATATTCTCCATATGTAAGTGTTTATATTTGCTATATATGTTTACATGCATGTATGTGTACATATAAAAGCCTTGACAACATAAAGACTAAGTCTGCTCTATTGCGGTCTGAACTGGTCTGAAGTCTGGACTGGTAGTGAACACCACTTTACTTACATACCTTTTGTTCTTTGGAATTTTTGGGGAGTTCCTTAGGGCACACAACCCTACCCAGACTTACGTGAGCACCAGAAGAGTGTGTGTTTAAGCTACACCATTGCTTTTCAGGATGGAGGTTGTGTTTCTTGCTTTGTTTTGTTTGCGCAGTGACAGTAGCCTAGTCCATGATGAGATTCTTATTGCCATGGCACTACAGATCTCCATGACAATATGTATGAATGAACTTGTACCCCTAGAAATGTTTGTCTACCTCTCCAAAGGTAGGGTAGGTACAAGACAACAAGAGGCCCCCGTGCTCCTTACCTGAGCAAAGGAGCTGTGATTATCCTTTGCGCAAGGTGGCAGCAAAAGAAAGCTCTTCAAACCTGTTCCTCTCTCCCCTGCACACCTCCTGTTAAGGAGAGTAACTGCCTCAACATTATTAATTGTGTTTTAAAAAACACCTCTTATTGCTAGTGGATAATATACATGTGAATGATACATAGAATTACTGATATCTTTTATTTCGGGAACACTGTCACACTTCTCTCTCCATTTTTTACCAATATTCCCCGGGGGAAAGGCTAGAAAACTGCACACAGAGAAAAACATGAAACAACTCCCCCTTAAATCACTGATCTACCCTTTTAAAATAGGATTTTTGTCAATAAAAAATCAACTGCTTTGGGAGAAAGGATCAAGTCCAAGACAAAAAAAAAACCACAAAACATGTAAGCTCAATGCTTACTTAAGACATCTTCATGCTACCTGACAAATTCTGATGGATGTACACCATGTTCACCATGTTTCAAAATAACAATTTTGTATTTCTATAAAAGTAAGTAATCTGAAGAATCTGGCTTCTGAAATCCTGGTTAGCAATTACCTACATGAAAAGCAAATAAAAGCGTGGAGTGCACACCAGTAGTTCCGCTCACTCAGCATTTGCTGTTTGGATTTTTTTAGAGGTGTTTTTGCTTGCTTGTTGTTTTGGGGAATAGAGTTACTTCACTCTCCTGGAGCCCAACATGTCAAATGGAATGTTTTACCACAAGTCTTAGAGTTGACCAAGCTACTTTTAAGTCTCAAAAAATTCCTAACATGTTTTCCTCATATGAAAGAAAACCTTAGGTGAATATTTTCTTTAATATTCTTTATAGACTTCAACTCTGTTAAAGTCAATAGTAGTTCAGTGACTACAGTAAGCCTTTGATACAGCCAGTATTTGAACTATGAGCAGAACTGACTACAGTACCCTATTTTATTATTACTGAAATATGTGAAGTAAATGGCTTGTTCATTCCCTCTTCTGCATGCCAACTATGTTTAAAATGTAAACGTAGACTGCTGCTTATTTTGAAAAAGCAGGGATTACCCACCTTGAAAGTACAATATAGTAAGTGTGATCTTTATTCAGAGACATGGTGAAAGAATAGCCAGTCATCTTTGGATATGAATGTTCTCCAGAACCTTAAAGCTTGTGTTTTGATGACTGTAATCTTATTCCAAAAACACTGTGTTTAATAAAAGTTAATTTCAGAACTTGAAGAATATTTTATTATGGAATACAAAAATACTATCTATGTAAAAACAATAAGTTAGTTTATTTACAGTACTTTACACTATTCTGCTCTAGAGCTTCCTTTGCATTGAATTTATTTTCATTATTTTACACGTCTTTATAATTTTGCACAAAGCATTTCCAAAAGCATGTCATCCATGTTCACTGCTCCAATGATGGGCCTAAAGAATAGTTCGGCAATCACATTAGCATTAATAGATCTTAACAAGGATAGAACGACATTCAGCTTGGCAAATCTGGCTTCATCACCTCTGTGAATGAGTCTGACATGTTCATTTAGAGCTTGCTGTGCTTCCCTCTGCAGTCCTTCAATGTACTGTGTACACTGCAGTCCAGGTAGATCTGAAAGAAAAATAAATTCTTTTGTTTACATAGGTTTTGTCTATGAAACAGCATTCCTCCTACAGAGCAACTACTAACAGCTTACAGATTGTATTTATCACTCAAGGAGTGAAGCAAATGAAATTGCTAGAGGACTTCTTGTATGCAGAATCAACACGGCAAATTTTATAGGGCAATTCAAAACCTTATCATGTTGGTGTTCTGAACATTCCATACTCTTCTTCACTACACAAACTTGAAATACAACGTTTGCCAACATTCACTTAAGTGTTAAATAAATTAGCTGATAAAACAAAAACTTTGATTGAAGAATGCTCTCCAAAACACCTTTAGAGTGACAAACGCAATCTGTAAACAGTGGGGAAGACAATAAAAGTAACTTGTTAACTTGTTCACGTCAACAAAGCTCACATTTAAGGCATCTTTTGACAACTGTTTCTGAGTAGCTTCAGATTACAAGTGGCAAGAAACATTAACTCCAACGTATGACAGAAAGTTTCCTGGTGATCCATAGTAAGGATACTGATGGACGGAGAGTGCAGAATTTCCCCTTTTCGGTCTAACTAACAGTTTACCAGTTGGAGTGTGGGAAGGGCCATATCCCACTTTCACACGGCAGTGGCATATTTAGGAAGTGCCGTATCCAACCTGTCAGCTACCCTTCAGGTAAGTCAGCGACATGACAATCAATCAGTTGGCAGAGCTGCACCTATGCAATCCTCCACAAAGAGAGATGATGGGAAAAAAAACCCCAACCAACCAACCAAAAAACACCATTATAAATGCCACACACAAAGCCTAAACAGCACTTTGTTCCTGGAAGCCCTGAGCCTTGCCTGGCTTGCTTTCTAGGGCGTGCAAACCTCCCGGGTAGAGCACGCTGCGACCCGCCACCCTCGGAGGGCCGGTGACCCGCCCGGCGGGGAGGGTCCCCCCGCTCCAGCCGCCTCCCCCTGAGGAGACGCCGCCAGGCGCCCCGCTCGGAAACGAACAGGGAGCCGCTGCTGACTCCTCACTTCCCCTGAGCGACTGCCTCGGGTTTGTTTTAGTCCGCGGAAAACCTCAGCGGAAGGCGCCAGCCCCCGGCACCCCCGACCTAGCCGCAGCCGGACCCCCTCCAGGCGGTGACGGCAGCCGGGGCGGCCGTTAACGGCTCCCCTGCCGTGGCCCGCAGGAGGCGACAGTGGGGTGAAACCTTGCTCCGCGTCCCCCTCTTCCACCACCTCTTTTCCCCTGAGGAAAAACCCCGGGTCCGCCCCGCTTCGCTGGGGATAGAGGCGGCCTCTGCCCGGCAGCCCGCTCCCCGGCTCCCTGTGCGGGAGCCCCCCGCCGCCCCGCCCGGTCACTCACCCGGGTTGAAAAGCACCGTCCCCTTGAGGTAAGCGTACTCTTTGGTGCTGATATCCAGGCTCCAGCACTTGGCCAGGAAGGCCTTGATGGCCTGAATCTCGCCGGCCGAGGGCAGGTGCGGGCCGCCGCCGGGACCGTGGTGCGGCCGGCCCGGCGCCGGTCCCCGCGGCGGGGGCTGCTCGCCCCGCCGCCGGGTG